>JANEYF010003248.1:392500-770214 GCA_029963845.1 Rhamnusium bicolor | reverse complement strand
TAGTAGCAGCACTAGGAAATTTTAAAAGTTGAAAATATTCTTACTGACAACATGTTTGTGTAAAAAAAGCTCTGTAATCATTTTAAAACAGATACAAATTCTAAGCCGATGTTTTTCAGCTGCAAGGATCATTTTAACGCAAATTTAAAAAAAAAACAATTATGACCTTAAACCTCAAAATTAACGTGTTTAAATTGTATCTCTCTCGTTTAAATTGTACCTCTCTAGCCCTGCAGAGGAACAAAATAGCACTTTAGAAAAAATGGTAAATGATTTAATAGAAAATACTGATATGAAGACAAAGTATATTCTAAGGTTGAAGAAAGATAATGAGCTACTTATGAAGCATCACAGGAATGAAGAGGAATTAAGTGGATTATTAAAAAAACAAGAAATAATGATAGCAGATTTTAAAGAAGGAATAAGTGAATTAACAAACATAATAAATGAAGACAGTTGCTCTCTAAACAAGTAATTATAAAATGCATTCAACAAGGTGTTAAACTACATCTCAACCTGCAATTGCTACAATTATACAAAAACTACTGGGACACAAGCAACAGAAAATACAAAAACTACTGAAAATTGTGTCTATTCACTGAACATCTCTAAGATAAAGTAAAACATCTGTAGGTAGTGTAAGCACAAAAATTAATGTGCAAATTCATGAAATCGTTCAAAATCACAATAGTTTTCAGCTACCAAAGCAATACTCAAATAAAGAAAATTTGGCAACACAGGTTCAGCCATATCACAGGGCACCTTATTTCATTGGTTGATTAATTAGCGGCAATTTTAAATTAATCCAAACTTTTATAAATTTTGTTTGTAGTTAATTTATTTATTTTTTTTTAATCCAATCACTTATGGATACTGATTACATAGTGTGAATCATATACAATAAAAAGAAATCCAACTTTTGATGTAGTGGGTCATCCCCATTCACATACTAGGGTCTCTCAGTACTCAGCAATTACAATTGATTATCTCTGTAGCAATCTGGATAAGCAAAATATTTTTTGTTCAGTGATCCTCAGCTGGCTTATCAGATCATAAAGCAGTATACTGTTCAGTAAAAGTAGATTTAAATATTGTTCATCAAAATTACGATCTCTTCATTACATACGAAAATACACAACCGAATATTTATTTTTTGATTACACAAGCCAACAAAATTTTAAACCAGAAACCAGACTATACTTTTCCGAAGATTTTTGATGCACTGAATCTGAATCCGACTTAAGAATTGTTCCATCACGTCAGGTGTTCGAGAGATTCTAAACTAAAAGTGAAAAAACGGCATCTAAAGTACTACTCTTCCCTATCAAAATCCTTTTTGATTTTTTTGAATATATTTTTTCCTTCGAGAAATCATTAGTTGAAATTTATACGTTTGGCATATTAGTGGGTTGACAGCATCAGGTGAAGACTTGAGAAGACAAAAGAATCAAATTACAAACACCTGAATTTCCACCTTATAGTAAAAAAACCGCTGCCAATTACTTGGGGATCAGAACTTCCTCACCGTAGTAAGACTCGATGTGTGGTGGAGTTCATAATAAATTTTTGACGTTTCAAAAAAGTCACTTTAACGTTTCAAAAGTCACATTTTTTGACTTTTCAAAAATGTCACATTTTGATATTTCAAAAAAGTCACATTGGTGGAATGTCACTAATATTTTTTTTTAGACATTGCGACCATTTTTTTCTCATCAACGAACTCAATCTCTTCCTTGACCTCTAGAATGTGTGTACCAAATTTGAAAGCTTTATCTCAAAAACTGTAACTGCTATCGCGAACCAGACACACAGACAGAAATTTTTTTCTGTCTGATATTTTGTGTATCGTCATAATTCGTCGAAATTCGTTCAGAAATGCAATAAAAAAAATTTCATGAATACATAACATCCTCACTTTGAGGGGTGAGGAAGTAATAAACTCATAAATATTAGAATATTATTCATTATCTTGCTTTACTTATTCTCATTGCATTTTTCAAACATTCACAGATTGAGTAATAAGACTAATAACGTTCAACATTTATTGGTCATAAATTCTGGGTTCGGCTAAAAGCAGTAATATGCAATGGAGTTGTAGTGTCTGTGGTTTTTGAAGGAGAAGAGTAGTACTTTCAGATGCCGTAACAAGTTTTGTGGAGAAAAATTACCTCGTGATGTAACAAAAATTTGTTAAAAAAAAAAAAGGTTGTAGAATTTTTGTCTTCCTGTAAGTTGCTCACCAATTTGGCAGAAATAAAAGTACAAATGATGCCATGTTCTCATTTCTAAACACGGTTTACCCTGAAATTGACAGCGGAGAATCTGCTGCAGCAAGATTTTATGATCTGTTGAAAGTGTGTGTCCAGCATGAAATATTGCAGAAGCTTGAACACTATGGCTTCAGAAGCACTACCTTGAACTAGTTTCGGTCTTATTTTTCAGACGGTAGCCAAATAGTTAAGAATTTAACTTACTCAGACTAAATTATGGAGAGCCTCAAGGTTCTGTTCTTGGCCCAATTTTGTTTTTATTGTATATTAACGAATCAAATTGATATTAAAGGAAACTTTACTTTATTTGCTAATGATACTATAATATTGTGGCATAATAAAGAATGGTAATACCCTTTGGGAATTAATGTGTTCTGATATAAGTAAGGTCAAAGATTGGTGTGACTAACTTCCTTTCATTTAATATTAATTAAACAAACATAATGACCTTCCATTGTAATCTTATGGACATCCCTTTGGGTATGCATATATAGGGTTATCCAAAAAAAGGCCCACTCTTATATTTTGTTTATTTTTCGAGTTAGAAAAAAAATTTTTAAATAAAAATTATAGTGAATCAAATGAACTCTTTTAGAATCCCTGCAGAGAATATACTGGTCCCATAAAAGCGGGACAAACCAAACATATTTTTTTAAATGGTACACCCTATATTTTTTTACATTTTTGAAATCTTTTCTTTTGGGATTTTAGATATATAGATATGTTGTATCATATCTTTTACTGCTATTTATTTATTGCAAATTTTATACTATCAGCATCTGCCATGTTATTAGGTTAGCCATGAACTAAAAACACTTAATTTGACACTCGTGCCTTACAGAATAATTTGATAAATTCAAAAAGCAAGCTGCTTCATAATTATTACTATAACTACTATTATACATACTATACCAAATAAAATGTTACCCATTGAAGAGTTCTTGTTATTTTCTATAAATAGTGAACATATCGTATTGCTCTGACAAAGTATACGTTTTCATAAATAATATGACACACAAAATCATGCAGTTTGCTTTTTGATTTCATTAAATCATTTTGTAAGTCATATTTATCAAATTAATTGTTTTCACTATGACGAACCTGATAACCATGCAGATGCTAGTAGTGTAAAATTTGCAATAAATAAAAAACAGTAAAAGATAAGATACAACATATCTATATATTTGAAATCACAAAAATCACATTTCAAAAATGTAAAAAAGGATGTTCCATTAAAAAAAATTAACTTTGGTTTGTCCCGTTTTTATGGGAGCACCTGTATAATCTTGGCAGGGATTCTAAAAGATGCAACACCCCCCGTCCAATTGTTGGCATAACACAATAAGCTGGGGGTTGTACTTATTGACCGGTAGCTCAGTAAGCAGGTCGTGAATACGGGCTTAGATTAATTCGAGTTATCACCAAAATCTAGGCTGGGCGCCAGGACTTTTGCAAGTACCAATTAATTAAAATTTTACTTTAAAAGGTAAAGATAGCGTTAAAACTTGAATTCGGTTGGTAAGGAAGTGGAATAAAAAGATCTTATTTTAATAAAAAGTATAATCAAGACTAGTATATGTGATGTACAAGTATTTACAAGTTAAAAAAATTAAATGTGGTTGAAGACCAAAAAGTATCCAAAAATGATGGTGAAAGAGAAAAAAAAATAATGAAAAATGAGATGCCTGATCTCTCACGTTTCTTCTGACCAAATAAACTTAACTGGGGACGAAGATCTTACTTAACTTCAAAGGGGTTAGTCCAGCGAAGAATCCACCAACGGCTAGGCTCTTAATGGGTTCGGTGTCAATTTGACTAACCACTGTCAGTACTGCAGTTACCCTTGAGAAAAAAAATGCCAGTTGTGTAATATTACGTTTTTCTGCTCCACCCTGTATATAATGATCAGTTCGATCCACCAGTTATCCTCTTCTCTTGGTCCAGGTATTTACATAAAAAGGGGAGAGTTTTATGAGATCAGTATTAGAGGCAAAACAAAATTAAAAGCTGTGACTTTTGAAGTGTCCAGCTACGTAGACAAAATATGAGTTAACACAAATTTACCGAGTAAATTGCAAACTAAACAAACTAGGATCGGTATCCTACAATAGGTTAGGAAGTTGAAGACTTCAACTAACTTAAGTATTAATAAAAGTTAAGTTAAATAGAAAAAATACTAGTCCAGCAAATAAACTAGGTGTAGCTACGATAATAAACAAGTGAAATAGGTATTCACTAAATGTTAAGATATTTTTGTAATAAAAGAAGTGAAGCTTCAAGAAAATAGAATTTAGAATGTCTGTTTACAGACAGACAACTAGAAAGATAACGTAAATAAATATTTGCTAAATATAAAACAATATGATAGTTTTCAACTTGAAGGTAACGTTAAATTAAATTATTTATTAGTTCCTCCGAGAGAGGTTCTAAGAAATTGCAGATAAAGTTAAGTAAAGCTATATACTTGACTATATGTTTACTTTAGATAATTAAAAGTTAATCAAGTGCCAGATAACTAGGCAGGTATTTTTGCCAGAGAACTAGGCAAGGTTCCACTAGAGTAGCGTTCCTGAAGAAATACTAAGGAAACGTTCAAGTAAGTATTCGATATTTTAAATTTAGAAAAACCTTACGTTTCTGAGATCTGGTTGATAAATATATGCACTGGTATTAAATAATCCACCACAAAATAAATGCACCAAATTAGATAATTTTCACAAAGGTTATAAACAAATAGGTTTGTCAAACCAGGTGGACCAATCTTCAAATGTCACCAGTCAGTCACCACTTTCAGAGTGCTACCAACGTGGCTAAGTGACCTAAAACATCAACAGGCAAAGACAGAAAACAACTAACTACGATACAAAATGGCGACATACGTTGCCAAGTAAATCTAAAATTTACAATAACCTGAAGGTTAGTTTAAATTAACACCTGAAATTATTACAATATCAAAATAATATTAGATAAATTGCCAGCAAGGCACGATAAATTGATACTAATCAATATTACTAATGGCTGTTCCAAAGAACAAGCAAGGTGAACTGATCACCAAAAAGCAAATTCGCCCAAGGCGTAAATTAAGATAATTACGGTACAATATTATTATGAAAATTACCTCAAAGGTACTTTAAATCAATATAGCAACTTTTTAAATAATGATTAGCATTAAATCACAAGATAATACCCGAAAACATATAAATTTTACCAGACCGCAGAATTATAGATGGTTTCAATCTGAACGCTGCACTAGTAAGAAGAAGGAAGCCTCGTTCTGTCCTCCCACCTAAACTCGGTTATAGTTTGGAAAGAGACAGACATTTGAGAGTAGAGTATGAGCAATAAAGATAGATAGATATTTAGTGCAAAAATCTGCAAAACCGACTTTTCCAGTAGAAATCAGTGGCGCCATCTGGACTAGACTAGCAGAAACTTAATTCCTCACGGAACACAACAAACTGGAATGAAATAGCTTGCAATTTCGTTACAAAGAGTTCATTTGATTCACTACAATTTTTCTTTAAAACATTTTTTTCTAACTCGAAAAATAAACAAAATAAAGGGGTGGGCCTTTTTATTGGATAACCCTGTACTTGAATGTCAGCCATGTAGAAAATTCGTGGGACTAAAGTTTAAAGAACAGATCAGAACAGCCTATGTAATAAGCTAGCATTTGGAAGTTATGCCATCAGTCATATCTAATAAATAAGGTTACATGACTGCAAAAACTACATATTTTTCATTAATTGAGTCACATTTGAGATATGGTATTACTTTCTGGGGTGTATGCAATAAATACCTAATGTTTTTTGTTTTTGTTTTCTTAACTGCCTCTCAAGTCACCGAAGTAACTGCCAGAAAATCCTATGATTTTGTGTTGAGTAAAGAGAGACGAGGCCCTACAGTTTATTGTGGAGTCCGAACCACATCTAGGGCATCGACAGTTCTCTCCCGTCTTAATCCGAAACAAATTACAAATAAAATTTCTAACTTGCTCCGAGATTGATTCAAACCATCGATATTCGGTATCGAATAAATAGCTATAAGTGCTTTACCCACTCGGCTGCCATGCTTAATAATACTTCATCATCATGTCACTCGTCAAAATAAAAACCTTGTTTTACAAATTCCAAAATCCACTCTCGTCAAGGACTCTATCATTTACAATGGTTATAAGATGTATAATCATCTTCCTAACAATCTTAAAGACATTGTTTCAAATAGCCAATTCAGAAAGGCAGTTAAAAGTTTGCTAATCGTCAAACCTTATTTTAATTTAGAAGAATACCACAGCGATACGTTTTAACGTAATATAATTTGACATTTTATTTATTTATTTTAAATTGTTTTTTATTGCATTGTTTGACATATGTTTTGGTTTTTTGTTTGTTTTATTTTGTTTTGATTGATATATTGATGGGTTAAGTAAATAATATTTGTTTACTTTTAGACCTAACATTTATATGCTAGGTATTAATTGTATTGGAATTAGATAGTTACCGTTAAGTTTGTTCTAATGTTACACTTTCAGAAGAATTCTTATTACTTTCT
The DNA here is from genome assembly GCA_029963845.1 of Rhamnusium bicolor. Taxonomy (NCBI): domain Eukaryota; kingdom Metazoa; phylum Arthropoda; class Insecta; order Coleoptera; family Cerambycidae; genus Rhamnusium; species Rhamnusium bicolor. The sequence goes on along the minus strand of JANEYF010003248.1, from coordinate 763,393 downwards.
AGATATCGTACAACAAAGGATATATCTTTGCCATTTAGAGTAATTCCATTAGTGCGAGAAGTAGGACGTACTAAAATGGAAGTTAAAGTCGTCCTTAAGAGTAATTTTAAACCCTCTCTCTTGGGACAAAAAATTGAGGTAAAGATTCCTACACCGTTAAACACTTCTGGTGTTCAATTAATCTGCTTGAAGGGAAAGGCCAAATATAAGGCATCTGAAAATGCTATTGTTTGGAAGTAAGTATAATATACTAGCATATATTTATTGTAACTGTTAAAGTAGAGGTGAAATCATTTACAGATTAATTTATGAAAGTGTTAATTATAACAACTATTTAATGAAAGTTTCGAAGCCAGCATTACGCAATATGTTGATATTTTGTAGGAACTGAATTGTATAAAAATGTAAGAAAACCTCAATTTCTCATTAAGTTGACGTTTCTACAATATTTATTTTCTTCCTCAGGACTACAATAATTAATAAAAATTTTCTATAAAATTTAGCAAATCTAATAGATAAAAATACACTTTAACATTAAAAAAAAATGCTAACATTTTGAAATTTAAAATTTCATAAATTCATCTAATCACACTTACATATATCAATAAAAGAAGTTAACAACAACTGTAAAAACATTAAAAATATATAATAATTACAATAATTAAAAATTTTAAAAAAATTTTCAGTCAGGCTTACCAAATGAGGTATTTGGTTTTTGTCAACACAATCATCATCGTCAAATATTGTAAAAAATAAATAAAATAGCATAACTTATATAGAGTTCCAGAACAAATACTTCAATGTAGTCAGAAGAAACAATATCGTATATGTATAAAGATTTAAACGTTAATATATATTTAGCAAAGAAACTGAAAAGAGAATAATAAAAATTCTTTCTGTAAAAAAACTTTATTATTTATTCATATATCAGTTAAGAAGTCAGTGAAAAAAATACGTTTGTAAACTAAAATTTAAAGTAAAGAATCAATTTGGTGGGATGGCTATAATTTTATATATTTTTCTATTAGATTGTTATAAATTCTTCTAAAATTTTTTTGTGTCCGTTTTTTTATTGACAGTATTACTGTGTCTGTTGATAAGTATTATTTTGCTTATTAATCGTTTTTTTGTAATATTTTTGGTTGTGCAAAATTTTAATATTATCGAATTGAAAATCATGATTTAACTCGAAATAGTTGCAAGAGCGGTTTTTTATTTTTTGTTAACATGTCTTGCATTACATGAATATTTATGTTCATTATTCCGAGTTTTTAACAGTTGTTTGTTTGTCCAATATATACCGCCTCGTAACTGTAAGGAATATTATATACCAAATTTCATTTATACTCATGATAATTTGTCCTTCATTGTCGAGTACAAGTTTCCTACTTTTTTCGTGAAATAAAAAACTGTATTAGAATGTTCATTTGTCATTATTCGTTTTACCTGTGATGGACGTCCTTCAACATGAGGTAGCCTGAAATATTTTTTATTATTATTAGCTAGTTGTTGATTTGTTGTGACAGTATCTGTTACTAAGTGTGGTGTTATTAATAATTAAGCTGGCTAATTCATTAGGATAATCGTTTGAAATGAGTTTGTTGGATTATTATTCAGTGACTCATAACACATACTTGTGAGTTGCGGAATAATAATCCAACAAACTCATTTCAAACAAAAGGCAATAAAATTGTGAATGAACTTAGGGAGAAAAATTATATTAATGAAGTCGATTCTAAACGTTTAAAAACTTACAGTGCAGTACCACCTAGATTTATGATCTCATTAAAATTCACAAAAATAATAAATTAAGACCAGTTGTACCTTGCATACACACCCCAACCTCAAAAATTGTGAAATATATCAACAATATTTTAATTAATATTTCTCCTATATTTAAATATTCCCTAAAAAATTCATTTGAATTAGTGATGTAGTTAAGGATATTACTTTGATACGGTTTATTTTTCCCCTTAAAATAATAAGTAATAAATTAATTATAAGTAAGTCTCCTTTGCGTTGTCACTGGATTTTGCGTTTCAAACTATCATTAAGAGTATTAGGACCCAGTACTGGTGGTAATACCTAGTAGTATATACATAGCTAGCGATACGATTAAACGAGAAAGAAAAAACTTTTACTTTTAAGTTTTAATAGAATACAATACAATTTTAATAGTATATAAATTCATCATGCAAAAATAAAAATAACAAACAACAAAAATATAATTTGAAACAAAATAACATTTGAAAAATACATTATTATTATCATTATTATGTAATAATACATTATGTAATTATTATATTATATTACATAAATTGGGCCCTTCTCGACTTTAGGTTGGCAAACTCTGATATTGTTTCATGCATATCTAAGTTATCCAAGACTTCATGCATTTAGAGAATGATCTCTCACCAGATGCAACTGCGACAGGCATTGTTAAATATATTCTTAAAGCTATTGCCGAATTTTTCAAAATGGAATATAAAAGCCACTCTAGTACTTTCATCATTCGGCAATTTCCTAACAAAATTGGGTACTGATAATCAGTTACTTTTAAGGACAAAGGACCTTTGGTAACTAATATTTGTGCTAGATCTGTGTTAATAATTGCAGGCCATGCACCTGGATCATCCGATGGAAGCATGTCTTGAAGATTACTTGCTACTAGAGGCTGCTGCATTTCTAAATTATCTTAATCAACCAACTTATTAGATTCGTAATCGTAAAATTCACCTTGTGGGGTTTCCTCAAAATATATGGCAATTGAGATGTGCGATCTAGCTATCGCGCTCTAAATGAATAAATTAGTAAATAGTAAATACCTTCTAAGTGGGGATCTACAGAAGTAGACTGAGATACATCTGATTCTGATGAGGTTGATGGTCCTAACTCGTCGGGTTTAAGAAATGCAAGTAAAGAACCAGACATTTTTTCTTTTTCTTGTTGCTTCTGTTGCCTTATTTGACGAAATTGTGCACCAGATAACTTAGTTTTCTTGTGCCTAGGTTCCTACAACAACGAACATTTTAATTATAGGCTTTACATAGATTCCTATTTACGGTAATTAGAAACAAATAGGAACCGTTCACTAGAAACACGTGACACGGGCCGTTATGTAACATGTAACAAGAACTGTTATCATATAGTCTGCAACACATTGGTAGAATTATTTTATAATATAGAATAGGATTAAATGTAAATTGCAAATAGCTAAATAAATCGGAACAAACTTACAGGAAGCGGAAATGCTCAGTCAGCTCTTCTTGACGCTTGGCCTTGGCACTTGTAACTTGTTGCACAATGTTATTTAAATGGATAATAGTTTTAAATCGATAGAAAACACTTTAATTAAAAAACTGGAAATGTTTTTTGTTTTCACAGCTTTTAGTAGTTGAATACTTCTTTAAATAATGGTAATTGTAATTGTTACTTGTACTTGTAATTGCAATTTGCGCTGATATCCAATGGGAACATCAAAAATTGTAAACATCAGACAAGTAAACTTGTAAAAACATATCCGGCTCGAAGGACCAATGTTATGAACCAATATGTGGCAATTGTTTAGTGGACTGTAGTCTCGTTCTTTTGGGATAGCATCGACTTGAAATAATACTCGAACTTGTGTAATTGTGGAATATAATAAATATTCTAATATTATATACAAATTATGCTTCTTAGACAACTAGAACTAAACTCCTCGACATCTCGTCATCGACTCTGTCCTTGCACAGACATCTGCTGTTGGCGGTAAAAATTATGCGACGTTGCCGGTGTTACAAAATAACATTAAATTCTGATAAAATAACATCATTAAATTTTGGCCGTAATATACTTATTTAGATATTCATTCATTAAAAAAGTTTCAGTTATTGCTACACAATTCATGTCTTTCCAGAACAAAGTCCTTAAAACTAACGAAGTTGGTGGTTAGAGATTGAATATTTATGTGTCCAAATTTAATATAAAGATTTGTTTTCTATTGTAGAGTTGATTTTTTATTTTTTTTTATAATCTTGCTGCATTTTCGTTTGGTCAGTTGAGATTATTCTTTTATCATTAGCTTCCTTTGGATTTTTTTGTGTTTTAATATGTTCATCAATTCATCTTTACGTGTTAATATTACTTTCACTGGTGCCGGTTTATTATCTTGAGATTTACCCATTCTGAAAACTTTGATGGATTCAAAATTTGCATCGGGGGTAACTTTATCTAATAGCTTTTTAACGTTTGATATATTTGCTGCTTTTTTTTCTGCTACTGCTATGTTTAAAACTTCAATCATGTTAAATATTATATTTTTATCCCTTTTTTGCCTTTCAACTATTTCACTTTTCATTTTAGAATTACAGACTATTCGATGTATTTTTTTATATCCATTAATTCCTTCTGCAGCTAGTTGACGGTGATTTGAACTTCAATAACTTTTATTAATTTATCATTATTTTGACTTGCTGCTGAGCTTGTATATTTCCATACACAACCATTTAGTGGGCAAAACTCCTGAATTGGTTTTTTGATGTTTACACATTTTATATGAAAGAAATGCAAACAAAAAGTGCACTGAAGGCCAGACGATTTAGAATTCAATTGTAGAGTGTAAATATTGCACTTTGGAGACATTTATTTAATCAGTATACAAATGTTGCAAGAGTGAATTTATCCACCAAAATATTAGATCGATGTCTATGATCCAACTTTACATAAGTTTTAATAATTAATATTTCGAGAACGATGTGTACACACCACACTAGTTCACTCCACTCCAAATTGATTTTACAGTTTCTACTTCATTTTAATTCGATATTTTAACAGCTTGTATCTTCCAAACAAATGATGCAAATATATAACATATATATCACTCGAACCGTAATAAAACGTAGATTTCAAAAAACTAAATATATAGAGTATTCTATTTAAAAAAAATAAACGTTAGTTTGATCACAGTTTTATATTTACATCATAAAAAAAATTATAAAATTCCCTACAATCTGTTTTTTGAAAGGTCTTTCTAACTACAAAAATAATGGAGAAAAGGGGGATGGGAATTCTCATGGGTTCACCCTGTACATGACACAGGGAGGACATTTTTTAGTGGTATAAGTATCAGATTTAGGTGTTTCAATTACGACGTCTAGTACATGAATTTGTTTTTAAATAATAATAATAAAAACATAAATAGTGATCACAGATTTTTTTTTACAGAAAATAATTTAAAAAAAGTCAGTCAGTTTTTTCCGGCACAATTGAAAACGTATCTTGACGCAAATTAAGAATATTACATAGTGTCTTCAGAGTTGTTTTTTAAATTTCAACTGAGTGATTAAAAAGTGTTTTTATTTTTTTTTTATTTATTATATATACCAGTTTCAAAAGGTGAAATGTATACCATATCTACATACACAAAAATATAAGGATATTTTACGGGCCGAGTCAAAAAATCCTTTTAACACTAAGAGCAGCTTCTTATAATACCTACACCCAACTCAGAATTACAGTGCATCTCACAAATAAAATTTTTTTTATGTACAGAAATGAAGGTTTTAAAAAACTCAACCTTAATGATCATTGATCACGAACTTCCAAAAAATTTTTGCCTGCGGTACACTTCCCCCTAAGCCTTCCGCCCCCATACCCCTGCAGCTTACTATGGGTTAGGTTTGTTGTGAGCGGGTCCCAGTAGACCATCCACTGCGGCCATCAGCAGGCCTATTGTGGCTCGCAGCTTGCTATCAGTGTGTACCACTATCTTGCCTCACCTACTTAAATGTCCACGAACCATCACTGAATACCACACCAAATTTGATTTTCGCAGCATTTCAGTAATATTTATTATTTGATTTCATTCTTTAGTTTTTTTTTTTACAATGAGTGAATTGAGAAATCTGTTCACATCTGAAACTTTTATTGATATTTTATGTTAAATTAGCTCGTGCTTAAATGAAGGGGAAAATGATATTATATCAGCTATTAACATTTTTTCTATACATGTATCAAAATTTCGTATATTTCATTTTGATATTTTTAACTTCACTCACATCACTAATTAAAATGATACATCATTATAATACTCTTTAAGCTAACCTGTTTCAATAATAAGCTTCCCCCACATCGAAAGCAGACATGGGATATCAGTGCTATAAGTACCTATTCGATACATGATATCAGTATCTGTGTAGTGCAATTATAGAGATTTATAACCAGATAAAACTTGGGCATGGTGTTGTGCTTATCATTGGGCACACAAAAGAACAAGAAAAAATATCAACAGCATAACATTATAATCAAGAATTATAAGAAATAAGGAAATTTTTGAGTGAATTTTACACCATTAGTAGTAAAAAGTTTTAATACATTTTCTTGAAAGCACTACATTTTATTGATAAGTATATCTGAAATTCAAATCTTTGTTCATAAAATAAATTAGTTTACAAAAACTTCTTTAAGCAAAAAGGTATAATAAAGTACCTTTTAATAATGAGCTGTTTAATTACTTCAAGTATGCTTCTATGATGTGGTCAATCACATTTTATGGAATTTGTGTCCATAAAATGAGAAGAATATCTGACAGTTGCCTAATGTTATCTGGAGCCGGTTGATCGTTTTGAAGTGCCTTACCTAATAATCCCACACATGTTCAATGGGATTCATGTCAGGAGAATGTGGTGGAAGAGGATCGAGCTCAAGTTGCAAAGACATTGAAGATTTACTGAGTATGATGGGGGAGAGTATTAACATCAACAAAAATAAAATTTTTTCTTGGAAAGTCATCACAATGACAATATCATTGGCATACATTTGTTCCGTCACGGTCCTCCTGTAGATGTACAGATCGGTGTATCCTCCAACACATATTCCTCCCTATACCATAACACTGACTCCTCTAAAAGCTACTCTGGGTTGGATAAACCTTTGGCTGCATCTCTCCCCTCACATCCTCCAAACTCGTAGACATCTGCTATTGCCAAAATGAGACTTGAATAAATCTGAACCCCTTTCCATGTCCCAGTTTTGATGATTCCTTGCTCACCTTAAACAGGCCGCATGATCAGCTGAACTAAACTGAGGGGCACTATATGAAGGATGCTTTGATATTCTATTGCGTACTGATTGGACACTTACTGTAACCCCATGTGCTGCATGTAAAGTGGCCTACATACATTAAAACATTTTGCGATGCACGCATCGACTCCTAGGTTTCATAAAACGCATCAGTTTAGTTCGCCCTCACATTACTTCGATGTCAGTCTACACACACTGCAACTTGCATCACGAAACCTGGGAATCGATGCATTCATCGCAACGTGTTTTAGTCTGTGGGCCACTTAAAGTGCTTATTATTTGATAGTGGTTTTTTATTGAAGTTAATGCTGCGGCATTGTAGACCGCGGTCGACCACTTCTGAGCCTTTCTTGTACAGAATCAGTTTCCAAAAACTGATTCTGAGGCCTACTAATTCTATATCAATGCCGGCTTGACGCAAGCCAGCTTGGAGCATACCATCATATTGCATATTGGCATCAGATTGTGATAAATGACGCCTTGTTTCCATATTTGTTTAAAAACAGAATACATTTCAAATTGACTTGACGTAACTAACTACAGAATGATAATGAATTGTATCTATTCGAAAATTAGAAAAAACAGAATTCAATGAAAAAGGAACATAACTTTTTTTATTCTGCACATCCAAAAATTTTTGCAGACATTCAAGTGTGATTCTTCCAATATCCTTAACTTTCTGTGCAGTGTATTTCATTATAATATAAAGGGAAAATATTTTTATCTAATATTAAATTACATGACAATGGTGGTAAAGCTATTAATATTATAGTTTATCCAATATGAATTGAAAGACTTCAGTCTAAAGTGTTTATACCACCAGGAGGGCGCATTTCCACTCTCATCGTCAAAGAATTAGAGCACAAATCGTGCTTGTATTTATTGAACGATACCTCTACATTACATTCGATATGAGAATGTGACAATGCAACGGACCAGATGTGAGACTCGGGCGGTAGTGTCCGAACTGTGACGATTTAAGTCTTGATTTGAATACACTACTGGACTAGTTGTTTATATTGACCGTACAATGCAGTTCATGTAATAATTTTGGATAAATAGAATTATTTTCTGTGAGGTATTTATAGCATTTTAGTGATTTAAGTGGTTTTAGTAATATTTCAATATTTGCATTAATTACTATTATTAACATGGCTTTTTGGAGGTCCTTTGAAACACATGAAAATGTATTATCTGAGGAAAATATTGAACCGGTGGCGCCGTTAATTGAAACTAGTTCGGAGTTTAACAAGAACAAGGATTTACATGTTCAATGTCAGCGTCTTATTTTAAATATTTATGAATGTTTAAAGAGAGAAAATATTGAAACGACAGATACGGACATTGTAAATAGAATTCATGATTTAACTAAACTTTCGACTTCTACGATTTATCGCGTTATTAAGGAAGGGGAGGTTATAGATCACTCTACAAAGCGGAAAGAAAAAAAACGAAAATTTTGTAGAATTGACGATACCTTGAAAGATGTTATTCGGCGAACGGTTTATAGATTCAATGAGGAAAATAAAGTACCAACTTTAGAAATGAGTCGTGATAAATTGCGTGATTATCCGGCTTATAATTATAAATCTTTAGAAATGCTACGAGGTATTATATTAGATTGCGGCTTTAAACACAAAAAAAAAATAGATAATCGAATGGTTATAATGGAATCACGATGTATCGTTGAATCTCGACGAGAATACTTACATAAAATGAAAGAATACCGTGAATCAAATAGGCATATAGTATATCTCGATGAGACCTAGTTTGACACACACGATGTTGTTCAGTACGGTTGGGTAGATGACTAAAAATTGTAGTTTGAATACACCTTTCTCGAGAGGAAAGCGAGTTATAATTCTTCATGCTGGAAGCAAATACGATTTTGTACCCAACGCATTGCTCTTGTTGGTCAAAAACATAACACAATCCTCTGCTGATTATCATGAAGACATGACTGCGGATTTGTTCGAAAAATGGTTCGCTGAACAGCTTCTACCTAATATTCTTCCAAATTCGGTCATTGTTATGGACAATGCTTCATATCACTCGCGTTTATTACATAAAATACCTAATAATAGTACCAAAAATTTATGGAAATAAAAATATGGACATCCCTGAAAAGGTTCCGATAAAGAAAGAATTATCAAAACGTATAAAGGAGCATAATTTTAAAAACGAATATGTAGTTGATGATCTTTGCAAGAGACACGGTCATACGCTCGCGCGGTTGCCACCGTATTATTGCGTATTTAATCCAATCGAGATGGTTTGGGGCACTATAAAGAAATATTTACGGAAATGCAATCAGTCATCAACTTTAAGCGCAGTAGTACTTGATAATATACGACAAGTAGTAAATAAAGTGAGCAATAGCGACATATGGGGAAAATGCAAAAGTCATGTTATACAAAGAGAAAACGAGTATCCTATTTTTGCACCCGTAGCACTAATTATTATTCAAACCGGTGACGATTCTGGTTCAGAATATTCTTCTGATAATACAATTGCCACTTAGTATTTTTGTTTAAATGTTTTTTTACGTTTAATCGAAGCAACTTAGCTTGAACGGTTCAAGAGATTTATAATTGATTTTATTTGAGTTTTTAAAAAATTTGAAATATTTATTTCTTGTTTTTTTGTGATTCAATTGCCACGCAGCATTTTTGTTTAAAAGTTTTTACGTTCAATCGATGAACGATTGAAGAGATTTATAGAGTTGATTTCTTTGAGTTTCTAACAAAATGCAAATATTTATTTCTTTCTTTTTTTTGTTTTATTTGTTGTGTTATACTTTATTTGAAAAAGTTATTTAATTCTAATTTAATTTTATTTCATCATACTAACATGGTGAGTAAGATTCTTATCCTTTATTCAATCATCAAAATTGTTTATTCAACTAATATAAATAAATAAACAAGTAAATAAATAAAAAGGTTGTTATAGGTGTTGTACATACATATAAATTCATATCAAATAGTAAAAAAATATTCAATTTATTTTAAAGAATTAAAAGATAATTATAAACCTTTTTGGTCGACGCTCATGGATATGACTAAATTCCCATTGTTGGCGTTTTTATGCTGTTCCAATTTATATTGGAAACACGATAACTTCAAATAGAAAACTCCTAATGTTAAAAAAAAATCATAAGGATGCCGCCACAAAACTTAAAATTTATAAATGCCATCATTTTATTATCTCTGAATAAGAGTGCATAATCGCAACCTTTATTTTGAAAGAATAGAGTGAGTAAAGTGAATTTGATGGCTGAAGTTCACTTCAGGCATCATACTTTTTATACAATCAAAAAATATATCTTCATCTTAATATTTATAAAAAAAAATACAATGCATTCTTCAAAGTTCATCCATCTAAAAATATTCATAAAATTCTTATCAAATATTGAATGAAAATTATTACTTATTAGGAATCATTTGTAATAGGATCACATATTATCTTGTATCCTGAGTGACATCATAGATATTTGTACATTCACTTTTACATTATATAAACTGCAAATAATTCATCCAAAAATGTATTCGTTTTTAGAATTTTATTTTTTGTGAACTAGAAATATTTGTAATTCTAGGATTAAAAGAATGGCTGGCATGAAAGAAACTCAGCTGTCTGCCGAAATTGAATTACTTGAAACGGACACAAAGAAAAAATGGACCCGTCCACCAATTTCAATGAATTTTGAGGTTCCTTTTGCCCCATCAGGTTTTAAAGTTAGATACCTTAAAGTTTTTGAACCTAAACTGAATTATTCGGACCATGACGTTATTAAATGGGTGCGTTATATTGGAAGAAGTGGGCTCTATGAAACAAGATGTTAAATTGAATACATATTATTTTGTGAAAGGTATAAATGTAGAAGCAGTTTTATATATGACTTATTAAACGATTATCTAAAATAAGACGTAAATGTAGTAATTCAATAAGCATGTAAAGAATAATTGTTAGCCCTATAGCCATAAGTTTCTATGTTTAATATGCCCATAATTATACAGTAACTAAGGTGATAGTGATATCACATTTTCAGTAGCTAATGAAATTAGTAACAATCTGGATTAGTACACGAAAGATTTCTTGCCTTGTACAGGATTAAACATTTTCTGCTTGGGTTTGAAACTGTCAGAATTGTACTGACTATGTAGTACCTTAAAAAGGCTTATTAAAATCTCTTTTGTATACCCAGTACTGTTTCTGACTGTTGCTCGAACAGACAACTAAAATTCCTCCAAAGATGATGTAATATTGAATGAGCTTATTGTATTTAGAGACTCTGTCTTAAATGTATTTAAAAAATATCTGTGCATGTAATAGTTTTAGAAATAAAATTAAATTTTACTCATTTATATTCGATATTTTATATCTTGTTTTTTTTTATTCAATTTATGAAAATCTTATATACCTAATTCATTTTGTATAGTAAATATTTTATTTTTAATTATAATTTGATTATACCTCGAAATATAAAAAATAATATATATATTGTTTATAAGTAAATGGAAGGAAACATATTTGTGCTATTGTGGTGTAATAAAATTGTATGAAACTAGCAAATGAAAATAAATAAAACTCTAATATTACTGATTTATATTAATAAAAAGATGACACCCAAATAATCTCCTACACAATCCTCTAAATAATAATTTATTGATGCTTAAATGCACAAGTGTTTACATAAGACATGACACCGAAGTGCATACATAAGTCACAAAAATTACACAGTACAGGTAGTAAATAAGTATAGAACATATTTAAAAAAAATTTCTCCTTTGTATTGTAAATATTTCAGACATGTACTCAGTGACCCCAATTTAGTATGGCATATGACATATTGGAATGAAAATAGGCTTGGTAAGCTGTTAATAAAATGTTATTTGATTATTATTTTTTAAATTACGGATCATGAAGGTACATTTTGATAGTTTTTTAGTTAGATAATCAATATGAGCTGCCCAAGCCGATCTTGAATCAAAAACAACTCCTAAGAATTTTACGTATGGGAAAGGTAATTTACTGATTCATTGCACATATTAATTGTGGTATCATCGACAAAAAGAATAAAGTTGTTAACTTTACAATTTGTTAAATCATTAATGTACGTATTAGGAAAAGTATAGGATATATTACCAATCTCTGTGATACCTTATACTCTACAGACCTAAGACCAGACCTATAATTATTGTATGTAACATACTGTTCTCTATCAGTAAGGTATGATTTTATTAGACTAATACTATTTTGGTCAAATTTATAAAAAGTCTGTTTGTTTAATAAAATTAGATGGGATAGTAAAGTAAATTTATTGGTGCCATTACCAGTAGTTTACACAAGTCAATACATTGAGCAAATAGTAGTTACTCTGAAATAAAATGTTCACACATTAAAATAAAACCTATAAACAATACCTCAATAAACACCCTGAGCTGCAACTCGGCCACGCCGACGCCATGATCGCTGGCGCGACCAAACCACAACTCAAAATGTTTATTAGGATTACATAATAATATGCTAAAATGAAATAAGAGGTCAAACATAAATAATTTAACATAAAAAAACACGAGTTTATAGATTTATATCATTAAAATTCAGATTAAAATAGTCATCAATGGAGTAACAACACTTATCTATTAAAATTTTTTTATATCAGTTTTAAATTTAGTGTGTGACTATATCTTTATGGTGGAAGGTAAAAAAAAATTACATTTTTTGGGCCATAAAAGTTTTTTCCCGATTTTGATTTAGTTAGTCTATAATCGACATATATTAATTATATAACGTGTATCATAATTTGTATTTCTGTATGAGAAGCGTAATTATGTAAGTTCTGTTTAACATATACAGTATGTCCGCGGATGGGGTTTACAATAGGTGTAATGGCTAAAATTTTTAACTTTTCGAGAAAATGTTATTCTTTATAAAAGTTTTTGCTTGCCTAAAAAATAGTAGTGACGTTGACAAAAATTATATTTTTTATACGGGGTGATCAGAAATTACAAAAACTTAAAATTCCGTAAAGAGTAAACTGGTTCTATTTTTTATTTTGGAACAAAATGTGAAATAAAAAAAGTTGTTTCTAATTATATGATCTGTCCAAATCCAAAATTTCATTTGAATATTGCAATGTTTCCGAAATTAGTGAATTTTTAATAAAATTTTATTATAGGAACATCCTGTATAATTCCTATAATGTTCTTTTTGATTGTTAGGTGCGTTGTTACCTAGGTACGTCTACATATCATAACATATCTGCATATACATATATATATATATATATATATATATATATATATATATATATATATATATATATATATATATATATATATATATATATATATATATATATATATATATATATATATATATATATATATATATATATATATATATATATATATATATATATATATATATATATATATATATATATATATATATATATATATATATATATATATATATATATATATATATATATATATATATATATATATATATATATATATATATATATATATATATATATATATATATATATATATATATATATATATATATATATATATATATATATATATATATATATATATATATATATATATATATATATATATATACATATATATATATATATATATATATATATATATATATATATATATATATATATATATATATATATATATATATATATATATATATATATATATATATATATATATATATATATATATATATATATATATATATGAATGGTGGTGAGAGGTATGAAACTTCTCATATGGTCTGAATGCTACTATCCGACCGACATCCTCGATGTCTCTGTGGCGGATAGCGACTTGCATCACAGCAAGTACCGAGAGCGGCGACCCCTAGCCCAGGTGGACTAAACTAATGTGATTAAATATGATTTGAAGGAAACAACTACTCAGCTGGCAAATACCCCGACCTGCATTGAATTACACCTTCAAATCATGATAGATCGATAGCCAATATCATTTGTCAATTCCTAACCAGACATAGATCGATTTCGAACTTATTTGTTCTCTTCAGTATGCCATAGGTTATGGAACAGACAAATGATAGTGGCCAACCTGCTAGTTATATACTAACTATAGTGAAGTGAATGGTGGTGAGAGGTATGAAACTTCTCATATGGTCTGAATGCTACTATCCGACCGACATCCTCGATGTCTCTGTGGCGGATAGCGACTTGCATCACAGCAAGTACCGAGAGCGGCGACCCCTAGCCCAGGTGGACTAAACTAATGTGATTAAATATGATTTGAAGGAAACAACTACTCAGCTGGCAAATACCCCGACCTGCATTGAATTACACCTTCAAATCATGATAGATCGATAGCCAATATCATTTGTCAATTCCTAACCAGACATAGATCGATTTCGAACTTATTTGTTCTCTTCAGTATGCCATAGGTTATGGAACAGACAAATGATAGTGGCCAACCTGCTAGTTATATACTAACTATAGTGAAGTGAATGGTGGTGAGAGGTATGAAACTTCTCATATGGTCTGAATGCTACTATCCGACCGACATCCTCGATGTCTCTGTGGCGGATAGCGACTTGCATCACAGCAAGTACCGAGAGCGGCGACCCCTAGCCCAGGTGGACTAAACTAATGTGATTAAATATGATTTGAAGGAAACAACTACTCAGCTGGCAAATACCCCGACCTGCATTGAATTACACCTTCAAATCATGATAGATCGATAGCCAATATCATTTGTCAATTCCTAACCAGACATAGATCGATTTCGAACTTATTTGTTCTCTTCAGTATGCCATAGGTTATGGAACAGACAAATGATAGTGGCCAACCTGCTAGTTATATACTAACTATAGCTATCGATCTATCATGATTTGAAGGTGTAATTCAATGCAGGTCGGGGTATTTGCCAGCTGAGTAGTTGTTTCCTTCAAATCATATTTAATCACATTAGTTTAGTCCACCTGGGCCAGGGGTCGCCGCTCTCGGTACTTGCTGTGATGCAAGTCGCTATCCGCCACAGAGACATCGAGGATGTCGGTCGGATAGTAGCATTCAGACCATATGAGAAGTTTCATACCTCTCACCACCATTCACTTCACTATAGTTAGTATATAACTAGCAGGTTGGCCACTATCATTTGTCTGTTCCATAACCTATGGCATACTGAAGAGAACAAATAAGTTCGAAATCGATCTATGTCTGGTTAGGAATTGACAAATGATATTGGCTATCGATCTATCATGATTTGAAGGTGTAATTCAATGCAGGTCGGGGTATTTGCCAGCTGAGTAGTTGTTTCCTTCAAATCATATTTAATCATATATATATATATATATATATATATATATATATATATATATATATATATATATATATATATATATATATATATATATCAGAGAAAGAGTTAAACGCGGGTTTATTTACATTACAGTAAAAAATCAATGAATTATCGGGTAACGCCCGCAAAAAGAAAAAAATTGCACGGTGGATAATGCAAAAATTGCAAATGGCAGAAAGATGCAAACCGTGGACACGTGTTTCTGACTAATTGGTGTTCATCAGCACGGTGTAGCTGAGTTAAAAAAGATGGACAAAACTCAGAAAAGACACAAAAGGAAAACCACTGACAGGGAGCCAATCGCACCTTTGTGGCTTCCACTTGGATGACTCCGGTATGGGAACATCGTCCAAGCATCGCACACGCGGGCAACTATAGCAACCTGCGTGGGATTTCGGACCCAGGAAAATGAATAGGTACAGAGAAAGAGTTAAACGCGGGTTTATTTACATTACAGTAAAAAATCAATGAATTATCGGGTAACGCCCGCAAAAAGAAAAAAATTGCACGGTGGATAATACAAAAATTGCAAATGGCAGAAAGACCGTGGACACGTGTTTCTGACTAATTGGTCTTCATCAGCACGGTGTAGCTGAGTTAAATATATATCCACTGTATTTCTAGATCTGTCAAAAGCATTTGATAGTGTCGATTACAAGATAATGCTATTAGAATTAAAAAATATAGGATTCGAGGAACATGTAAAAATCTGATAAAATCATATCTTCAAGAGAGAAGCCACTGTATCATAGAAAATGACAATGAGACAGGACATCAAATAAAATCCAAGATGGAAACATTGATAAAAAGTGCCACAAGGATTTATTTTGGGCCCCCTCTTATTTATAATTATTCAATCAATACAAGTGTAGCCAAAATTAACTACCATGCTTATGTACAATCGAGAATACAATATGGAATCATTTCCTGGGTAAATTCCAGCAAGATAGATAGAATCTTTATCCTACAAAAAAGATGCATCAGAAACATATATAACTTAAAGCAAAGGTCGACTCATGCAAACCTATATTTATATCAGAAAAAAATATTGACCATAATGGGTATCATGATTTTTGAATTGGTCAAATTTGTCTGTGAAAACAAACACTTCTTTCAAAGCTGTGATAAAATTCATAAATATAGCACACGTAATAAAACAGACCTGTGCCCCGAAATACCAACAACATATATTCAGAAAAACGTATACCATAGCCTAATCAAAATTTATAATAAAGTGCCATTAACTTTAAGAAACCTTAACAACAAAAGGATGTATAAAGAACTAAAAACCTTCTTCTTAGAAATGCCTATTATAGCCTTCGTGAATTTTTTAAAGACAAACTAGTACAAATATGTTAACTGTGGTACTCGTCATTAATATTTTAATTTTAATAACGTTTTTATATACTTCTTCTTTTCTTTTTTTATTGTATCAACTTAGTGTAATTATGTATATGTAAATTATTCTGTATTTTATATTATACTATATTTTATACTTTTTGTATGACATGTTCTACACCCTTGTGGGTAATTGTAATTTAATAAGGAACAAATAAAACTGATTGATTGATTGAACTAGCTAGTTTCAGAACCTTTGAAAGTATGTTCATGAATACACATATTGATTAAATTCGTTAATGGGTAAATAATTAAGTTCTGTAGAGTTTTGAAGCACCCCAGCCCTGGGCATCTCGGATATTTTTTCTATATTTTCTACATAAAACTAAATTATTTCCAAGCATTTATCTCATTAAATTACAAATTAATTATTACATAAAAAGGTTAAATCATTGTGTTATAATTTTGACAGAAAAACTTATGTATTCAAACTATAATCCAAATTATTCATGTAAGTAAAAGAACACACAGTATTCATTTAAATATTTTAAAACGTTGACAAAACTGTATAAAATTTCAAAGAGTTCTCCAGCCGAGAACATGTAACATAAACAAACCGACGTAAACACGTAGGGTTGTAAGAGATTTTACGAATAATAGGGTCGAAAGCTAATAAAGATAGTGTCATTATATCACCGCGAGACGATGTAGAGTCGTGGTCACATATTTGGCAACCATAGTATTACGCTGGCTCTCCGAGGCCTGGAAGTTAAAGATAGACCACTCTCCCCGCTTTCAGAGCCGCCGTCACAGTCGTGGTCAGACCTTTGGCAACCATATCGTTACGCTGGCTCCCGGAACCTGGAAGTCAAAGAGAAACCACTACTCCGGTTTTCATAACCGCCGTTAAGGACAGAGCCTCGCTTAATTAGCGTTCTACACATTTTTGTGCAGAAATCTCCGCGGCCTGGTCTCTGCAATCGAGGACCTATATACTGCTTTGTACTAGGGCGTAAGCACCGCCGACATGGAGACAAATAACACAGAGGTTACTCCAGAATCCGGGGGAGTAAATCCCTCGGAACTCACCATGTGTACACGAATAGGTAAGGATGACATTAAATCATATTTATACCGCGTTGCCATTCTTTCTGCATTCGAGCTCACTAAATTTCATTAAAACTAAACCAATTTCTTTTGTTACAAGTGAAATGGCAACGTTAATCAAAGTACGACTCTATATGCTTGGGGTTTCGCGGTTATCATAGGATTTGACCGGTGGTACCAAATGATTTACAGATAGACCTTTTATAATGCATTTCTCAATATCTTTTTCATTAATAATTATGACATTCAATATTAACTTAGATAAGATCAGGTATCAGTAGTTGGAACTTTCGTTCATTTATCCGTAGCCCTGTTAGATCAGGTTTAAGAATAAGATGATGTAAATAATAAACAGGGGTCAGCTGAATCTGCAATGTAACTTTATCAAATTTCACTCCTTGTATGCGGAACTCGAGCGGTCGGCTGTTAGGTCAGTACGGCCAGATATCGTTAACACAACATTCAACATTCAACCCTCTGAGGTGACCATGGGACCTTGTCTCTCGATAGGTGGTGGGCACCTCGTGAACATCGTTTAATGTTTTATGACCACAGCCTTTTGAATTTTCATTGTGTAAATTTCAAAATATCATAACTTTATAAAAAATTAAAATTTTCGAAAACCAAAAAAACACGAGGTGATAAATTTTCCTTCGGATTACGAAAAAAAATAGTTTGCAAATATTTTACTAATGGACTAGACCTGGAGTGGGTTGGAACCTTTGATGTGAAGATAACACTGACGTAGTTTTCCACGAAACACCAAAACACTATCTACGGCACTCGACGCGCGTTTCGCCGACCAAGTTGGCATCATCTGGAAATGATTAAAACTAAACTTATGCTAACAATCTACCTATTTATACCTAACCTATTGTCACGATTCACGTCACGATTCGGTGAACCGTAACTTACTAACCAATAAAGCGGGCTATTTGGGATAGGCCCTCTGTCACTATTCATACTATTTCTACACTTTATGATTTCCAAGCTTTCAAATGCATCTAGCTGTCTATTATTTGTTACATTCCTAATTAATCTTAAATTGCTAATATCTATTTTATGGTTGTTCTCAAATGCATGTTGGGCTACACTAGAGTTATCCGTTCTACCTTATTTGAGATGGGCCATATGCTCTTTGAATCTAGTTTGAATTGATCGTCTAATCTGTCCAACATATTTTTGATTACAGTCCTTACAGCTAATTTCGTAAATCCCCGACTTTTCGTTTGTTTCAATGTTGTCTTTTGGATTGCCTAAAAGTTGTTGTAGTTTGTTTCCCAATGAATGAACCACTGTCATACCCACATCGTTAAAAATCTTATCAATACCACGGGTGAATCGAGGATCGAATGGAATAGATACAAATTTCGGATTTTCTCTTTCATTCTGAAAGGTTGAGGAATTTCGAAGAGACTTTAAACTTTCGTTTCCTAATTATTTTATCAACTAAACTTACATTACTCATAGCTATATCCTTAATCAATGCCTTTTCTTTTTCAAACCTCTCTTTATTGAAGGGAAAGCTTAATAGACGATGGACTAGAACATTAAAACTCGCCATTTTGTGTTGAGCACAATGGTGAGAGTCCTTAGGCATATATCTTAGAGTACTGGTATCTTTTCTGTATATGTCAAATTCTAACTTATTTTCACTATTTCTAATTATTAATACATCTACAAATGGTAGTTGTCCAGAGTTTCAGTTTCATATGTGAATTTAACTGACTCGAAAAGACTTTAATTTAGATACAAAGTTATCAATATCAGCGACTTTTTTATCGAACACTGCAAAAATATCATCCACATACCTAAGCCAAACCCTGGGGAAATACTCGAAGTCTTCTTTTGCTTCCGTTTCGAACCTGTTCATGAAGAGACTGGCAATGAATGGTGACAAAGAGTTACCCATTGCTGTTCCTTCATGTTGTTCAAAGAAATTATCATTGAATCGAAAACAATTTTGTTTCATGCAAAGTTTGTAATTTTTGTATTTTTTTTTCTGTAAAACTTCTTCCCTCTGTACTGGTAGTCCTGCCTTAAAATATTGCTTGGGTTCCATGCTCCAATACTGAGATATGGCATAACCTAAAAAGATCAGCCACCACTGTAATGTAATGTAATCATTTAATTAAGTTAAAATAGGTTTCGCTTAAATTTGTCAGTGCAATTGTTTATTGCATTGGTATGTCTTTTTATTTGCAGCATTTCATGTATGTTTCTTTGGTTATAGTTAATACGTTCTGGCCCAAAGGGGTTGGTTTCTGCAGATACACCTTCCCAAAAAACAGACAAGATGACGACCATGAACAGAATTGGGAACATGAAAGTAATACAAAAAATTTTTCTTAAATAAGCAGGGAAGCAGGCTCAAAAGTGAACCTAATCAAACTAGAAAAGCATGCAACAGTGAAATTGTGTCCGGGCCCACTACTCATAAATCCCCGGTGCGTAAAAGTGTTAAGGAAACAGGCAGCAAGAAAAATAAACTTATCCAGAATAAATCATCTCAAAACGAGTCAAATGACAATAAATTATATCATGCTAAATATGTATCGTTAAACATTTTTCATTTAAACATACGCTCACTCCGAAACAAAATCGGAGAATGTGAGGCATTAATGCAAACGAGAAACTGTGATTATGATGTCCTGTGTTTTAGTGAACACTTCTTAGACAAAGATGAGATTGATTCTTTATCCCTAAATGGTTACTCTACTGCAAATTTTTATGCAAGAAGCACACATATACATGGTGGCACAATCATACTCTGTAAAAACAATATTAAATATAAACCCAAAAATGATATAGGGACACTTTCTGTAGAAATGAACTGTGAACTCTCAGCTGTTGAACTTACGGAATTGAATTTTATCATCATCACTGTATATAGACCTCCGGAAGGAGACTTCAATGTATTTTTAGAAGTTATGACCTCATTGCTTGACAGAGTTTTTAACATGAACAAATATATCATTATTAACGGTGATTTTAACATACATTTCAACCAAAACTGTACAAAAAAACATACATTTATGAACCTAGTCAATTCATATGGTTTTGTACAAATGATTTATGAAAGTACAAGACTAGAAGCATGTATCGACAATATTTTCATCAACTTCTGTGATATTTTAAACTGTGTAACAAATGTATATGATCCTTTACTGTCAGATCATTCTGCCATAGATATAAGTGTAGATATAAACCTTTTAAAAAATAGGAGTAGTAACAAATCTCCAATCATTATTTACAGACCAATCACATCTCAAGGTAAACTAAAAATGTTTCGTTTACTTGAAACAGAATCCTGGGAATTTATAAATTCAAATTTGGATGCAGATAATAAAGTAAATTGTTTTCTTCAAAAGATTTTACACTTTAGAAATACTGCATTCCCAGAGGTAAAAAGACAAATAAATTCAAGCCAGAAAACCCAAATACAATGGTTTAACAATGACATTAGGGACATGAGGGAAAACTTAAAGTTTTTAACAGATCTACAAAAAAAATTTTAGGACACCAGAGCTGACTGAAGCGGTGAAAAATTATAGATATAAATATCGTCTTGCTATAAATAAAGCAAAACAAAAAGCGAATACTGAATTTATCGAAAAAGCAGATAACAAGGCAAAGGCTGCATGGCAGGTCATTAATAGAAATAGAAAAACAAATACGAATGAGGAAGTGAGTATTCATGCAAATGATTTAAATTCTTTTTTTTATAAACGTAGGAAACAACACAGTAAATAATTTGCGGGAACCAATTTTAATTTATGAAGAGTATCTTGTAAGAGCTAACATAAATAAACCAAATCCAAGTTTCTCCTTTAGAGAGGTTACTTACATTGAGGTCAGAGATGCTATAAATGAATTAAAAAATAAACATAGTAAAGACTTTTATAATTTAGACATAATGCTAATTAAATCCTTAAAAGATATATTAATAATACCTTTGACAAAATTGTTTAATCAATGCATAAAGGAAGGTGTCTACCCTTCATGCTTTAAAATTTCTAAAGTAATTCCTATATTTAAGAAAGGCGATCAATTTGATCCAAGCAACTACAGACCTATAGCGCTGATACCAGTGATATCGAAGATATTAGAACTTTTATTAAAGAAACAGTTGTATAGCTACCTAGAATATAACAACCTCATGATAGAACATCAGTACGGTTTTAGAAAAGACAAAAGCACCATTGGTGCCATAAACAAACTATGTGACACCATAATCAGAGGTTTTGAAGAAGGAGACTTTGTAGGGTCAACCTTTTGCGACCTTTCCAAGGCCTTTGATTGTGTGTCACACGAAATCTTATTAAAAAAACTGGAATATTATGGAGTCGGAGCTATGAGTCTGAAATTGCTATCTGGGTATCTAACAAATCGATCCCAAGTAACCTATTATGGGGGCAGCCTCTCTGAGGAGAGACAAATAACCCATGGAGTCCCCCAGGGATCAATCCTGGGTCCTCTGCTCTTCCTCATATACATTAATGATATTCCCACATCCCTCACAGACAGTGTTTTACTTCTATACGCAGACGACACAAATTTTACGCATTGCAATGTCGATTACGATCAACTAAAATCTTGCATGGATGCTTCTATCTCCAAGGTAGAGGATTGGTTTTCAGCAAGCCAATTAAGACTAAATGTAAATAAGACTGAAAAAATGATCTTTTCCTTACGTAAAATTGATAAAATAAACAACCCAGAATCAATAAAGTTTTTAGGAGTTTTTCTAGACCCTACTTTAAAATTTGATTGTCATGTTAACTACATAGCTAGCAAAATATCTAAGAGCATATTTTTATTAAAAAACCTAATAAAAACTGTGAGTCAGCAGGTTTGTATTATGACCTTTCACGCAGTCATACAATCTGTTTTAAGTTATGCTATCATAGCATGGGGACACTCTTCCCACACAAATAGGATATTTAAACTGCAAAGACGGGCAGTTCGTATTATAGCAAAAATAGAATATCGGGCAGATGCTAGGAATGCATATAGAGATCTAAACATTATGACCCTTCCCAGCAGATACATTTTTGAGTGTATAACATATATAAAAAATAACGTAGACCATTATAATACATCACAAAGTATACACAATCATGACACACGCCACAAGGATAATCTTAGAATTGATTTTTTTACGATTAAATAAATCATGGAATGCAACACTGCATCTGGCTCCAACTTTTTATAACAAATTACCTATAGGTGTGAAATCTCTTGAAGGAAACGAGTTTAGAAATGTAATAAAAAAGTTCTTAATAAGGAAAGCGTGCTACTCCCACAACGAATTTTTAAACAGTGATATCACAATTCATGATTTTTAGTATATATATATATTTTTTTTTTTTCATTTTATCCTAATCTAGTGTATAAGTTTTAAATTTAAATGTAAAACATAATGTTAAAACCCAATATGACAATCTTAATGGCATTTTCTAGGTATGTATTGTTGTATTTTGACTTATGTAAGAATTTGTATTTTCCTGTGCATCAATAAAGATCTATCTAATATTTGTATATTGTTAAAATTAAATCGGTGGTGTTGCTCTATTTATAATTTTATTATGAACATATTGAATGTTTAGGTGACAAAGTTTATATGTATCTGGTATATTATTAATTTTATTATCTGTTAGTTAAGGACTACTATTCTATTATAAATGAGTACCTTCAAATTATTTTTTTAATTAAATAGATATCAATTTTAAATAAGTGGGGTAGATGTTGTGAATTGAGTTTTTATTTTTTAAGAAAACTAACGATAACTTGGCACCGCCTCAATTTAGATGTATCAAATGATATATCAGAATGTTCAGAAAAAAGTGTACAATCTGAATATCTGGACAAATATAGGATGTTCCATTTTAAAAAATGCAACTTTGTCTCTCCATCCAGTATGTAAACATCTTATATATCAAAAATATTTTTAGTAGATGCGCCATATGCGTATAGGAACTATAAACCGATACACTATTGGCCCACCCTGTAAATGTATTTAGGCCAAATAAATATTTACGTTGATATTAACATAAATATCTCTTTTAGTCAACAAAATGTCTTAATTAACAAATTATTTTGTTTAACGAAAATACATATTATTAGCATTTATTTAATCCATGTTGTTTTTTGAGTTTAGGAGATTTATTTAGATTAAACAAATTATGTGTCAAATTAAATAAATTATTTAGTTCTTTTTAGCATGGTTGTTACTTGAATTAATAAATCCATTTTTACTTAATGCATTGTGCAATTAGTTAAACATATTTAAAAAAAATATAGTATTATAGGTATCTTACCATATAAATATAATTAACATTAATTTTGTCTATTTAATATCAGGCTTAATGCAATATTTTTAGTTTTCTTTTGCATTTGGTTTTACAATGTTGATATTTTTTGAAGAATTTTTTTTTCTTTTTCGTCGAATATAGACATCTGCTGTGAAATTCTTTTATTGTCAGGTTCACGATGTTTCACAGAACCAGATGATCGAAATTTAACTTCAGTCTCTTTAGACATACGCAATGCGTTTATTGTAGCCTTAACTGGTGCAGCGCATTTCTTCAAAATGTCTAATTCATCAGCACAGCTAACATAATCAATTAACGTTTTTATTTCATTGATAAATTCTTGCTTTTTTTCTGTCAAGTTCTCATCACGTATTTGTTTCTTACTCAAATGAGCTACGAGTAATTGTTTTTGTAAATAATCGTCAGCCGTATCAACAATTTGAATGTCTTTATCTTTAGCGTTTAATAAAATACTAGCCGCTGTATCTGGCATTACATGTTGTGCGGCTCTTATTTTTTTTCCTCTGTGACATTTGTAATCGAAGAGACTTGCCACCCATTTTGGTCTTCAATTATTTTATCTGGATTGGGCTTCAAACTGGCTGTATGTCTTTGTCCTAAAGTTTGTATTTTACTTGTGTTCAAATTAAAAGAGCTTTCAATATTAAGCAAATCTTTTCTTGTTAATAAATGAAGCCTTTCTAATTTTTCATTTGAAATAGAATCTCGAACCTGCAATTAAATATAAGTTATAATAGACAACAGTTATAAGTTCTTGCTAATTTACCTCATTCAGAATTTTATTAAAGGGAATTTTTTGAGCAATTTTAGCAGCCAGTACTTCACGCTGCTTCTTAGTTATTGTTAAATGGCACAATTCATTTCTATGGCCAACATGGGTCTTTAAATAAACAACACTGCATATACCAGTAATACTATCCAAGGTAAGTTTAATTGAAGCTGGACAGTAGGAATTTATTTTTTTGCTGCCTTGTATTTTAACTCGCCTCTTGCCTTTACCCTGCGACTGAAAATTTCCCGAGCGATGACAACAGAATTTTTGTGTCTGAAAACTTGATGTTCTTTTTATTCCACTGTTTTTTACAAAATAGGTTTCTTCTTTCTGTTCTAAATCATTTTTCCATTTAATAAAATAATCATATGATGGAAATTCGATATTTTCCTTAATTAATGGTAGGTCATGCAAATTCTCCAAATGTGTCTCAAATTGGTTTTTTGCAACTTTTTCACTGCATAAAGGACAAACTGTCTGTGTTTTTGGAGTTAAGTTGTGAAATTTTATTTTATGAGCAATCAAATGTTTTGCATAGTTAAACTTTTTACTGCATGTATCACAGGGAAACTTGAATACTTTTCCACTTTTTTTAAGTGGCGCCAATTCATGACTTTTTGTGGGATGGAATTTTCTAACATGCCTTCTGAGACTGTCCCAACTACTAAAAGTTTTTACGCATTCTGCACAAGAGTTTAATTCCATTTTCTAAAATAAAAAAAATCATGTATTCACGGCATACACGACGCACTTTTACGTTATAATTTTGAAGAATTTATAGGTACCAACACGGTAAAAATGAATTTGTTGATTTAATATTGTTTTGTTAACTTACAATTAATCAAATAAATTATGGTTCTCTGAGAAAAAAAAATTAACACAAATAAATATGTGCCAGTTATCCACCCACAAAAAAATATACAGGGTGTCTCCGGATTGATTGAAATATACCGGGTGCCCACGAGACCAGGTACACCCCCCCCCCCCACTTTTTCATTATTTTTCATGATAAAAATTTGAAAATAAAAATACATTTTTTTGACCTAATTACACTTCCGGTTTAACCGGAGTACTAGTAACTTTTTTTATTTAAAAAAACACCCGGTATATTTTATAATCTTATACGAAAGAGGTTTGAATTACCTTTACAATAGTTTTTTCAAAATCAAAATCGAATTAGAAATGACCTTTTATCTTGAAATATAAAAAAAAGTGGGGGGTACCTGGTCTCGGCGGCACCCAGTATAGGTGTGAATGACAAACAATTTTCGAGTTGAAATTTGATGAGGATGATATTATCTGAACGTTATTTGTGGCATTCTCCAAATATCTTCTTTCTTGGGGCTTTACCACATGAATAATTTTTAGTTATCTAAAAAATACAATTAGTTACCCAGTATGCTACTGGAAAAATAATCCTCTGCGCTACTGAATTTATGTAAAAAGATCAGTTAGAGGGTTTTTGTGATAACTAATATGAGACAAACAAATAATAATATATTTCCCTAATGCTTCGGAAACGAATCTGTTTCCTTTTTTCAAAACGTTGGGGAAATATATTATTTTTTGTCTCATATGTCAAAAAACACGCTCTGACTGATCTTTTGATGTAAAGTCGTAAACACAGAAGTTTATTTTTCCAGTAGCATACTGGGTAATTAATTGTATTTTTTAGATAACCAATAATTATTTAAGTGGTAATAAGCCCCAAGAAAGAAAAAGAAAATTTTTAAATTATGATAGTAAGACAAATTTCGAATCAATAGACCTACTTCGATTTTTCCTTTCCTGTGTAGGCAATGTACCTTTTTCCGTAAGAGATAGTGAAAAACTTTATTTAAAATCGTTGTTCACAATTATATTCATGTGTTGAATTAGTCAAATTACTTTTACTTTTGCTTTTTTCTTACGAAAAAGGTACTTTGCCTATGACACAGTAAAGGATAAAAATCAAAACAGGCCTATTGATTTGAAATTTGTCATATTATAATTTTAAATTCTGAACGACTTCAAGTAAAATTTTTCTATACTTCATAAGGCAAAGGCACTTTACCTAAATAGAAAACAAGTTTTTGGATCTTGTTGAAACCTACTTGATTTTTCAAAAATAAAAATATATCACAAATTATTTTCTAATAAGGCAAGCCTATATCCCCAAACATTAAATTTCAACTCGAACATTTTTTTGTCATTTTCACCTATATTCTGCCGTGCTAAGCAAAAAGGTCGTATCTGCATTTTTTAGCCAAATTGAGTTACTGTTACCAGATGATTCTCTGTAATTTGTTCTACCTAATGCTAAGGTTTAATGGTCGTACGTGGACGGGAAATAATTAAAAAAGCCTTTTAAATAAAGTCGTATCTGCTCTTTTTGTGTAGTTTACTAAAGTGATTTGGTCGTAAGTGACAAAGAGTAAGCTTATAAAGTGGTATCTACGGCAGTTACAACTTTTTCCTTTAGCATAATGCAGATGCAGATACAACTCTTATATCTTAGCAATACAACAGTTACTACCTTTTTACTCTAGCATATTGGCAACATTGAATGTCTTTATAAATAACCTCAAACTTAAACTTGTTGCTTGTGAGCGTTGATGTTTACTAAGTGTGTTTATAAATATTTAACGTTGTGTTAGTTGTTGATCAAAAGTAATTAGGCCAAAGTTTTCTTAAATATATTTAATTTATTTAGTATCAGTGACTTAGTGTTAAAGTTTGAATTACTGAACAACGATTAAACAAGAACTGTGTATTTGACAGAGGTCTAAAGAACGCCTAGAAGATGGCATTTTCCAGAGGAAGAATTATGTTGGATTTGTGTAAAAAAAGGCAACTTCCGGTAGGTTTGACAAATATTCTAATAAAAATAATTCTAATACTACATTTATAACAACAGGTAGGCCTCCTAGTCCTAGTATTTATGGAGATTCCGATATTATTCAGAGTATAACGACTACAACAGCTGCAGGTGGGTCTTCTAGTCCTAATGTCGATGTTAATTATAACAGCAAAAGTGCGACAAACGATAATTGTGGGCCTAGTCCTAATGGCAATTTTCCTTATATTATTTCTCAAGATGAATTACCTTCTAAAATAAATGTCTATGAAGTAAATGAAGATGGTTCATTATTACCTGTTTCTTCTGATCAAGATAATTTAAGCCCACCTATAATAGATTGTACAGATGAGTTAGTACTTAACCTCGAAGGACCAGTAAAAGTTTTATTTAGTGAAGAGTCTACTCCTTTATTAAATTCTGGCCTTGAAGACGATATTGACAACAATAAAGTCAATACTCAGTCAACAGCTTTTTTATCTAGCCTGTGCGAAGAACGTAATAATAATAATACAGCACAAGTTGAACTTGGCAATGATGTACCTACAGAATATAAACCATTGACAACCCCTAACGATTGCAATCAATGAGAAGAACTTCAATGTTCAAGCATGTTCACAAAAGAAGGAAATAGAAGAAAAAGAAAAAAATATGACTTTTCCATCCAGGAAAGAAACGAAATAAAGAGAAAGAGAATCGTAGAATCCCACCCTGTAAGGACCCCATGCACAGAAAGTTGCAAACTTAAATGTACATTAAACATTTCAAAGGAGAGACAAAGAGAAATAAATGAGCAATTTTGGGATTTAAGCTCTGCGCAAGGTAGGAAGAGTTTTGTCCTTAACACGATAAGTCAAATGCCTGTAAAACGTAGAACTTCCGGACCTGACTCAAGGCGTTCTAATACAAATGAGTTTTATTTAAAAACCAAGGATGGAACCTCTGTCAGGGTTTGCAAAGTCTTTTTCCTTGCTACCTTAGGGTATGGAAAACATAACGATAAAATATTGCAAACTATATCTAGCCATAAAGGTAAGATATCCCCCAACCCTGACAAGAGAAAAGGAAGGATTCCAAAAAATAAATTTAACCATGAACTACTTACTGAGCACATCGAATCCTTCGAACCTAAAATAGCTCATTACAGAAGAGAGCACGCACCAAACAGGCGCTACTTGCCTAGTGATATTTCAATAAAACAAATGTATGACGACTTTACAAGAAAGCATCCCAACTCTACATGTTCATACGATCTGTACAGAAATGAAGTGGCGAAAATGAACATATCATTTGTAAAATTAGGTAACGAAGAATGCGAACAATGTGAGCACTTTAATTTGTATGAACATAAAGAAGATAATCTTCAAATGGATTGTAGCATTTGTCAAGTGTGGGACAATCATATCAAAAAAGCTACAGCGGCAAGAGTAGAATATAAGAAGGATGCAGATGAGGGTTCAATAGACCAAACTATGAAATATTCTGTCTATATGGAAAAGGTAATAATGCTCCCAAGATGTGAAATGTTCAAGTCTGCCATTTTCACCCGACGACTGACCGTTTACAATGAAAGTTTCGTGCCTGTTGGTAAGAAATCGAAAAATCCGATTGTTGCATGTGTATGGCATGATGCCATACGAGGGCGAAACAAAGAAGAAATAATCAGTACAATGTACAAGTTTTTCATAACGGCTTGTCGTGATGTAAAGAACATTGTATTATGGATGGACAATTGCTCATCGCAAAACAAGAATTGGGCATTTCTAAGCTTTCTTGTTTTCTGCATTAACTCAGTCTACATTGATGCAGACACCATTGACATAAAATACTTTGAGCCAGGGCATACATTCATGTCCTGTGACTCATTCCATCACCAGGTCGAGAAAGCCCTTCACAAAAGAAGAAGATCTATGATTTTGACGACTTCAAAAATGCGGTGAGGTCTACATCAGCAAAAGTGAATGTAGTGGAAATGCATCCAAGTGACTTTTTTCAATGGAAAGACTATGCCAAAAAAAGAGAGAGTAAAAAGGACAAAAAAATTGCAGAAAAATCCTCTACAAGATCAACAAAGAGTGGTCAAGATCAATTTTTAATTACTAACAAGGAGAGAACTGATGACAACAATATACCCTATTTACGTGATATCGTCCAATTGCAGGCTAGAAGAGGAAAGGACATTCTGTTTTATAAAATAGATCACAATGATTCTACATGGAAAGAACTTGATTTTCTAAACAGTAAAGTGTTAAAAACTGGTATGAAACTGCCACAACAATATGAACATCCAGTGGGAATCACCACATCAAGAAAAAATAACATAATAAAAAATCTTCTGGATTCAGATAAAGGAATTGTACCCCAAAGTCGATTTACATTTTGGAATCAATTGCCAGTAAATGATATTTAACTAATAACAATTATGATTCCGTTGTTTTTATTTTTTTTATGTAGGCTAGGAAAAATTCTTTTATAAGTTTGTACTATTTTAAGAAATACATAAATATTGCATAAAATGTAAAATAGTGTTTACATTTGGTGTTTAATTCATATGATAAACCTAACATAACATAAATTTAACACGTAACTACAATACCTTATTACTAATGATATTTAGTTGTAAGTACATTTTACTAAGCTAATTTAACCGTATTTGAGCAGATACCCCTAATCATAACTAGTAATAGGCACTTACGGCCAAAACAACCTAGTATTTGAGTATGTAATTTAAAATGAAATTTGCAGTAACTGCACTTATTAATTATGAATGAAGAATTTCACAAAAAAATGAACTCTCAGAAAACATACTTAGTATTTACAAAACAATAGCAATTGATTGAACACTTCAATAAATTAGGAATCAACTAAACGAAGTTGCTAAACTTTAAACTTCAATTTCTCATTTTGAGCTCAGTTGCAGATACCACTTCTGTGCTTAGCACGGCAGTATTGCGGTCAATCCAGGGACACTATATATTTAGGTCAAAAAAATATTCACATTGATTATTAACATAAATGTTTTTTTAGTCAACAAAATGTCTCTTTACTTGGCAAATTATTTTGTTAAAGGTGCAACCTATCGTGGGTCGAGATTTTAGTCGGTACTGTTTCCTTGCTAACAGCTCGAGGACTGTCATCAGGTTTTAGTGCTATGCAGCCAACTTACACACATCTTCCCATTACACTAATAATGCCCTCAAGCTATTGGCAGCGAAATATAGTACCTACTAAAATCTCAAGCCACAATAGGTTACGCCTCTTGTTAATTCCTTCACTCAACGGTTAGATGAAGAGTGCTATATGATATTTATTTTATCATATTGTCTTTTAGTTTAGAATAGATTTGTTTACATTAAATTAGATCTTTCTAACACGGCTGGCATTACTTGAATTAACAAATCCATTTTTACCATTAGTACACTGAAAAACCGACAAAAACATTTCAAAAAATTTTTTTAAGGTACAACCACATGGGACCTTCACAGAATAATAGATTAGGCCCTTGGCCATCCAAAATGGCCAATTACAACATTTTTTGGGAGGTCCAACTTTTTTTATTATGAAAAATATCATAAATCTGTCAAAATTAATTTTTCGTACTTTTTCCCACATCCCTCACGATATCTCCGGAACCAATTGAGATAATCAAGTTTTTTTTTTTAGTCGATAAAGGAAACGTGAACGGAGGTGACTGAATTAATTTAGTCTTTATGGAAAACCTAGTTTTTTATAAAATTAGGTAATATTTTAACATTTATTTTTCTTGCAGTATTTTTTTCAGTAAGCGTAAAACTTTTTTGTTTTAAGGAATTTTGCCGCAGTATATGCATACGGAATAAAATTAACACATCAAAGAAGTTTTAAAAAAAAAACGCAATACTCTACGACTTATACGTTTCAAGTTATTGTTATTTGAAATTAAGTTTCTGCGGGCAGGATATTTCCCCCGGTTCTCCTGTGCTTTAATCAGTGTGCTATGCGTGTTGTGGGTGCATATTATAAAGTATTATTTTTGACATATCTTTAATATAAATTTTATTTTCATAAGCACTTAGGTTTTACTTATCATTATTTACATTGCACATTATTTAAAATCCATTATATTTATACATTAAAACCTAAAATTGAATTAAAAAAAATACGAAATAATTATTTATTTTAAAATATAAATTTAAAACTTGTTATAAAAATATTTTAAAAATCGTCAACGTCGGTATCTAAAAATATCTAGACAGTTCCTTGGTTGCAGCAGTTCGCATATTTGCACTTACTGCAGCATTTCAAACTTTGAGCAAAACAGGTACATCTGTTGTTACAGACCCTGTCGGAACATCTTATTGACAAACTTTGCCTTACAATATCGGGCACAGATTCTTGACTAGAAAAAGTTGCCTTCCAAACATTTTCTTCAAATGTCCAACCGTATCGAGTTGGATCTTCCATCTGCATGTATTGTATATGGCTATTGTACTAAATTTTTAATTGATATAGACACCTGGCTCCGTGGTCTAGAGGTAATGTACTTGCCTCAAAACTTCGGGGTCCCGGGTTCGATTCCCCGGTCGAGGAACTGGGATTTTTCTGTGAGAGAGATTAATCGTAGTATACTCGGACATTGGGTGTGTGTCCATTGTCTCTAAATGTGTAGCTCTCTCCCACACAAGGTCATTCCAGACCTTCAGGGATAAAGAGGGTTGTAATTTCATGTGGTGTTATTATTATTATATTATACCTAAAAAGAAAATAATTACATGTACCTAGGTGTTTTGTTTCTTTTTTAATAGGTATGGGCGATCTAGAAAAATAATTATTACCTTTTTAAATGTTGTCTAAAAGCATGGTCAGTAGGAGGCAGCTCAGAAGCTGGCCGATTTGTACTTGTTGTTAAGTCCCATCGCAGTTCATTTAGGGATTTTATATTTTTGTTTTTATTCTTATATAAATAAAGTGTATATTTTACCCCTAATTCCATCGCTTTATCCTCTGACAGAAAAGGAAGGTTTTCTAAATCTTTTAAATTATTTAAATTTTTATATAAAACATCGAATGCCGTTTTCTTCCCTATTTTATACATGGCATTAGTTGTATCACAACCAGTTCAATGAATCGTCAATACTTTCTTGCAAATTTCCTCTCCTAAATTTGCCACAATATTGTTAATTGACAAAAAATGTATATTCTTACTATGTCCTAATTGTATAAATATATTCCTTTGGGACATATCTGGTGTTTCACAGTAATAATGTAAAAGCAAAATCAGGACATCAGTATCAACAGATTTTATCAGAATTGTATTACCTGATTTTAATTCTGATAACATAAAATAAACATTCCATTGTTAAGCATAAAATAATATGTAAAAACTCGATAAAAACAATACTCATTCGCATTCACATTACACAAAGAAACGTTTGTTTCTAATTGACAATGTATGTATAATATAAGATTACTTGTATTCAATAGTCTACACTCTACACTCTTGAGTGGCGCTGCAGTGAGGCGCATCTAGGATCGAAAAACTCGTAACTTTAAAAAACAAAATCTCGAAAACTATAAGTCGTAGAGAACTGACTTTTTTTTTAAAAACTTCTTTGAAGTGTAAGCTTTATTTCATACACATATGGTGTGACAAAATTCCTTAAAATAAAAAAAGTTTTTCGCTTACCGAAAAACATGCAGCAAGGAAAGTAAACGTTCCAGTTTTACCTAGTTTTACAAAAAAATTAAATTTTCCATAAAAACGAAATTAAAGCAGTGACCTTCGCCCACATTTCCTTTATCAATTAAAAAAAAATACCTATAATTATCTCGATTGGTTCCGGAGATATCATGAGTGATGTGTGCAAAAGTAAGAAAAATTAATTTTGAGAAATTTATGACATTCTTCGTAATAAAAAAAGTTTGACCTCCAAAAAAATGTTGTAATTGGCCATTACAGATGGCCAAGGACCTAGGCTATCATGCTGTGAAGGTCCCAAGTGGTTGTACCTTAAAAAAAATTTTTTTCAAGAAGGAAGCTATTTTTTCCCCCGTTTTACGGTGCACTACATGTAATAATTCAGTATTCCGTACCTTACAGCAGAAGTGTATCAAGTCCATTTTGACCTATTTCCAAATTTTCAATGAAGTGGATTTCAAACTTCGCGTTGCATCAACATTTAATTGATTATGTTTAGTCCTAGATCACGTAAAAACCAAAGTAAGTAGTTACATCAAAATGTAACGTATGTCTCCATAAATAGTACAGAGAGCAAACAGTATTTTCTTCGGTACCTAATTATTTAGTAGTCGATAAGACACTTAATTTTCCTGAAATTTTTTCTACATCTTGTTTTCCATACTTAACCACCTGACATCAGCCGAAACCCAACCCTTCCTGGACTTCTCGACATATAATATGTAATATGCAATTTATCATATTATATATTTTTTTTTGTCAAATTCTGAAGATACGGAATTTTCTCCTTTCCGTATGATTTTACTTTCTTTGCAGAAGTCAAATAAGTACCACTCATACAACCGGTTTTTATATTTTATTTTATACATATATTGTTAGTGAACTAGAAATCATTTTACATAAAGAAAAAACCGGTAAAGCGAAACATTTTCTTAATTACCTACCTGTAGGATCACAGAACAGAAAAAGATGTAGGATATTAGGTGCGTTCCTTCTGAGATCTCAGTTAATCCAAGCACTTTTACGGTTACGGAGGATACATCAAATGAAATTATGCCTTTATTTTTGCACTGCAACTGTAAAACTACTTAGATTAGCCGAGATAGAAATAATGCACCTATTGTAATCAAATCCAAGATTTATAAACGAAATCAAAATTATTTTATAAATAAAAAGAAAAGAGCACAGACTACTCTGTGGAAAAGAGGTACGTGAGGCTCAGCCGGTAATAAGGAACACGGGTAGCATATAAGCATTCCTTACAGTCATACGGAAATAGCAGTATTTCTAGCAATTTCATTGGCCGTTTCAAGGCCACGGCATGGCGTGCTCATCAGATATCATTTTTAAAGGGGAATTCGACACCGTGAAAATAAACAAACTATAATAAAGGGCAAGGAAAAATGTAATAAAGGGCAAGGAAAAAATGTAATCTTCATATAAATCTTACTAACGAACTAAAAAATACTTATTGAAAAAAAAAAAACAAGTTTGTGATTCGAACCGTGGACCTACCGCGCGCCACGCGAGTATCTTCTCTATCGTCTAACGAGCTCCTAGTTGACAAAAGATTCCAAAAGGATTTAATACTTTAAAATGTCATGGAACTGCGCATGCCCTGCGGCTATCTTAAAACGGCCAATAAAATTGCTAGAAATACTGCCATTTCCGTATGACTGTAAGGAATGCTTATATGCACACGGCATTAATTTCTTTTTAAACTTTGTGCGCCATCTGGCACCGGGAAGCAGTACTACATAGTTATTAGAAACAGTGATCTATTCGGACGAAACGCCGAAATATAATTTTGATTGTTAGTTCTTTATCTTATTTAATTCTCTTTGAATATGGATCTGTAAATGGCAAATGTAAACAAGGACACAAAAATAAATATTTACAGGAAGTATGTTTTTTTAAAGTACTCTTCATATTCTTAAATAAAAATAAATAGGTGTTCTCTATCAGAGAAATTAAAATAAACATTTACCTCATCAGTGTCAGTTTCATCACATTTTCTATGAATTCAATTTATGAGAACAATAAAGATGTATATATAACAAATCAGTAAATAACTGTATGCTTCTAGTTGGATTCTTTTATTTTATTACACAGTATTTACAGATTACATTTTTCTTTGCTAAAGTCGAAATAAGTATCTCTAGATATCATTTTTTGATTCATTGATCCACAGTATCCACATAATCACAGTTTAATTATCACAGAAATACAATCATTTTAGCAAAGATCTTAGGTCTCTGAATTTTAGATTAGGTTGACAGTTTTACAGGCTACACTGTAAATGTCGCCTATATCGAAAATTTCCGAGTTTCGGAAATTTTCCTGAACCCACGAAATCTATGAAATTTTCAGCCCGATAAATTTCCATTTTTTCGAAATTTTCATCAATTTTACAACACTAATCGAATCACTTCTATTTCTTTAATTCTGTGATCACACTGTTTCATTTCTTTCAATTTCAAAAACTATGACGTCAACGCATATAACAATCTTGTCAAAATATTAAGGGCCCCTGTTTTATTTCTGATATAGATAACATCTCATCCTCTAATCGTACAGAAACATGGAAAATTTTCGATACTGAAAGTGGAGGGAAGCAAATTACAAAATGTCAGGCACAGGAAAATATAACAAAAATCCCTATACCCAACACAGGATGAATTTTTTCAGTGGAACCCAGAAATAAAAATGACTTAATCCCGACTTCAAGTCTTCTATTATTGACTACTTGATTAGTCATGTATAGAATTGCAAAATGTTTTCCATATTCAAATAAGATAAGAAATGTATTTTAGTAATTTATTGTAACTTTTTGATTTTGACAAAAATTGATCATTTTTGTATGTAGTTTCATAATTCAGTGGGCATCATAATTTGAAATAAAAAATTATACAAATAAGGAGCCCTGAAATTGTAATGAGGCATCATTCACGAAGGCACCTGAATATTTTTACTTACATTGTATTTGGTATGAAATGAGAGAACATTTTATTTACAAAACAATGGTTATATTTTATAAAAAATTTAATTTTCTGGAAATTTTCCCAAAAACGAAAGCTTTTTTTTTTCAAATTTGATATTTCTATGAAAATTATATTATCAATAATCTACCTTTACTTATAATAATTATTAGTAAAACTATAATAAATAAATACCTAAAATACTAGATTACCAATATTTCCAAGAAGTGATGTCAACAGTTTTTATTCCCATAACATTAAGCCTCAAGGTACTTAATTTATGCAGATTAAATTAATATTAACTTAAATTAAGAAAATAATGATTCTAATTATTGATACTTAAGTTTATAACCATCCAAATCTCTCTTTGTAAACAGAAAGGGGCTTTTTAGATTAATTTTTTGTTATATTAGAAAATGAAAATTAGAAAAAAAAAGACATCGAATAGATGATGAGATGCAACCTATTTTTTTGCAATTCCTAGAAATTCTGCTTTACTTTAAACTACAGATTTTTTAATCCTATCTGCTGCCCATTTCATTACATACGAGACTCTTATACAAAATGTATGATGAGGCGAGATATATTTTCTGAAAGTTAATAAAAGTTGGGCATAATTTAATATGGAAATAATACAACGGAAGAGCAGGGATGGTTTTATTTTTAGACCTTTTATTTTTATTAAGAATAGGGTATATTTTTTAAACAATTCAAGAATGCAATGCAGCAATACTTGTAGGAGTTAGCACATTAGATAACAATTAGTACTGCTATCAGTATTATCGAAAACTGTTGAGAAGTTAATGACAAACATGTTACAATAATTTCTATATCAAACAATATACATATAATTTTAAAATTAGGTATTAACACTATTAAGGCTGGTTTCTTGAGTACATTATCATGGACATGGGCACCATAAATAAGCAACTGCGTATAAGTTATATTTTAGATTGGGAGGCAGCGATAAATTCCAGATTCGACTTTTTAGATAATAATAATAATAATTTTATTGGTGTATCAACAAAAATGTTTTACGCAAGTAAGATATACAAGAATAAAATAAAAACAGTGATAGAACTACAACCAATATAATGTACCTACAATGAATACTGCTTATGAAGTACGTATTAAAAATTACATATTAAAACACATTAAAATATTACAGTTCAATGATATCAGATACATTATAGTCTAAATATTCTTTTATAGTGTAGATATAATATTATATATTGTAAACATCTAATGAAATATTCACAAACAGATAGGCCATTAGCGCGTGTGTTCTTATGCTGTTTTTAACATCAATCTAATGATTTTCTTCAACTTTTTTTTTTTTTGTTTAAGGGATTGAAACTTTTGCACATGGTAGTAGGCTGTCAACAGAGTGTAGGGGTTTTTTTCATTTCTTTTTTCGATATCTGCATCCCTTCACGAGTTATAAAGACTTTTTGGTTTTGTCAGTTTATGCTTTACATATTTATTTAACATCTATTCAATCTTTCACATAATTTTTTTTCAAAACTTTTTTGTTTTTGGTCCACAGGGACTGATACCTTTGCATAGGATTGTAGGTTATCAAAGTCGACAGGAGGCTAGAGGTGTTCGGTATCTACATCCCTTCACAAGTTATAAAGATCTTTGGTTTTGTCAATTTATACTTTCATATTTATTTAACATCTATTCGCTTTAAAATTTTTTTTTTTCAAAACTTTTTTGTTTTTCATCCAAAAGGACTGAGAGTTTTGCAGAGGATAGATAGAAGTATTTTGTTTAAGCGGTATTTAGTGAATTGGTCATTTTATTTATAAACAAAAATTTAGGAACCATTAGGAACAGGGTTGAAACCCCTATCTCTGACTAGCCCTTAACAAGGAACCTATCAATTGTCTTTACAAAATTTAGATATCTTCAGCCGTTTATGACATAAGCAAAAATAGTGTGATGTTATGTCATGTCCCAAAATTTAGCTTGTAAGAATATAACTTTTTTATTTTAGTCATATGTTTTCCAATAAAACTAGTTTACGTATTAACATTTTAAAATGAAATGAAATTCACTTCATCATGTATAAATTTCTGTTTTTCTGTTTGGGAATGTTCCAGTAGGAGTTCACGATACAATATTATGTCTGCATAAAAGTTGTCACCGGGTACCGATGCCTCCGTCCAAGCTCCAGATATAACCGACCTGTCATCTAAAACCAACATATATTTATTTCTTTTTTATGTTTTTACTAAATGCATTATAAGTGTTTTACTTGGAAAAAATGTCTAGGTATACTTATTTACCAACATAATCATACATATTCCTCGAATACCAAATCTCATAAAAAAAATATATATATTAAAGCAAGTAAAAGCAAAAGTAAAATCAATGTATTTACAAAGGGATTATAAAATAGAAATCTCTAAGAAAAAATAATATTAGATACCCCATAAAAAGTAAAAGGTCATATGAAGAAATACATGTTCATTCTCAAGTCACTTTTAATGGCAGACTTTGACTACCACATATCTAATTTTACACCTAATTTAAACAAAGATATTTAACACTGTGTAATTTGTATATTCATATATATTGATTTTTGGGTTTACATGGGTGCTAAATGTTGTATTTATTGGTTTTCCAGATCAGTTTGGGTAATGAAAAGCAACAGTAGGTAATGTAATTATTATCAGCAAGAATTTGAAGATGCCAGATGTGACTGCTGCAGCGTCTGATGGTAAGTAACAATGGTTCCTAGAGGGAAGCTATAATGGAATACACCCTCAAAATCAACATATATATTCGAGATATTTTTTCAGATCAGTTAAAATAAAAAAATTAACAAAATATTTGTTCATTATGAACAAGTCTCAAATACCAATTATGGTATATGATATAGAACATTAAATTTATATTTACATTACATGCATAATATATAAGTATACATTATCACATCGTTGAAGGAATATTCAACATAGCATTATTTAAAATTAATAGTTTTTTTGTTTTGTTTTTCACAGCAATGTACCGTGAAGTCGAACTACATTACATATAATTTCAATGAATATTTTGAACAAGCAATATTAATTAGTAACAGATTAACCTTTTTGTAAAAGATCATTTTTTATTTTAATGCTGAATTCCGAAAAATTGCAAATTGACTTAATTGAAAAAAGTATCATGTAATTTGGTTTGTAATTAAACAAAAATTAACGTAATAAACTATATTAAAAATTCCTCATTGATGGAATCTATATATATATCATCTACTACAAGAGGGCCACTTCAAAATATTTTGCTTAATATCTAATTTTGCGTCGAACAAAAGTGCTTATAGTTATTAACGATACAAGTTTGATTATGGTATCTTTAATGAAACAAGTTTGATTACCAGAATGAGATGAGCCGAGTTCTGCGACAATCAAACGAGTTTGTTAAGCCATAATCAAACATGTATTGTTCAATATTTTTTTATCTTCATCGTTCATGTTCAATATGTTTTTATTTTATTATTATATGCAACATAAATTCAAATTACAAATGTCAGAAAATTTGATGTAAAATTCAAAATAAGACAATTATTTTCAGCTTTAATAAAAAGATGTACATATTTCTATGGTAATTTATGTGCAAAATAAATGTTATTATTGCTCAAATAAATAAATTCTGCTTCAATTTATGTCATTTCTTGTTTTAGAAAAAGAAACAATGCGGTCATAACAGCACTAGCGTGGTAAAAAAATCTTAACGAAACTCAAATTAATTTTGTCAATAGTCTACAATAACACCGAAGTAGATAAAATATCACATGTTCTGTGTTTTGAGGGCTACATGCCAACAAAATCATATTTGAGGTTCACGGCCAACTTTCTGAGTTGTAGCAAAAAAAAAACCGAAAAAGTGCCAAAACTTCAATTATTGCTCTTAACTTTTTTATTTTAAAAGGTACATAAAACATTCTTTAACGAAATTTGATGGCAAAATGAATATATTTTACATTATGTTAACAGACTTCCAAATTTCCAATAGAATTTTCTGCAGCCTCTTTAGACATAGAGAAAACTGTCTAAATCGAAGTTGACTGTAATACCAAAAAATTGCTTATTTTTTTCTCTTTCGTACGATATATTACATGGCCAACCTACCTTTTACTTTTATTGAATTTTTTGTAATTTTAAGAAGAAAAAACGTTATTAGATTATGAAGTCCTTTAATACATAGATGTGTATAAAAAAGACCCATTGTGTATGTTTACTAGGCCTTACAAGAAATATGTTTATCCTAAATATTTCTTGTTTTAATTTGACAACTAAAAATAAAGAATATAATTTATTAATCTATGTAATGCAAAACACTGATCGTGACAGTTTATCAAAGATGTTCAAAATAACCACTGTGCTCTGCTATACCTTCCATTTTTAAAGCATCTTAAAACTTGGGGAGGTAATGACTCACAAGCTTCGAATGAGATAGTTTTTCGTATGTCTAAATATGCTGTAGAAAAATCTATCAGAAATTTGAAATCTGTTAAGATAATCTAAGAAATATTTATTTTGCAGACAATTTTCACTAAAGTAT
Organism: Rhamnusium bicolor; assembly: GCA_029963845.1. Lineage (NCBI taxonomy): Eukaryota > Metazoa > Arthropoda > Insecta > Coleoptera > Cerambycidae > Rhamnusium > Rhamnusium bicolor. Next base: position 722,350 of record JANEYF010003248.1, on the reverse strand, counting down.
GTTTTCATATCTCTTAAAATAAAAAAATATGTGATTCAAAAGTTACCACTTTTTCAGTTTTTTGGCTACAACTCAAAAAAAATTGCAATGAATCTCAAATTTGATTTCGTAGGCATGTAGCCCTCAAAAAAATAGAACATTATGATATTTAAACACTTTAATATTAAGTAGGATATATTGAAGACGCCCTCTTACAGTAGACAGCGTGTATATTAAATACATATTTCATGAAGTTTAATTACATGCATTATTGAATACATTTTTATGCCTCTGATTCACCGGGAGTATTTTCGTCTTCTAAAATTGGTACAATAAGGTTATCCTTAGACATTAAATTGTATTTGGTTACAAATTGAGTAAATCTCTTGCATAAACATGTTTCATTTTCAAATTCATCAAATATTGATCGATGATGAAAGTAGGCATGAGAAAAGATTCGGTATACTCGTCTGCACACTGATCCTAATTTTGCTACTGATGATTCTTTAATACTGACTCTGTAAAAAGAAAAAAAACTTTGTGTACAAAAGAAAAGTAAAATATGAGCAATTACTCATTTCTATATTAGTTTCACTAAATATAAATGTTTTACAATTTTCGAAGAACACGTGGTCTAAAAAGTTAACAAATGGACCACTCTTTCATTAACATTACACAAATTTTTATTATTATTATTTTTTTTTTTTTAATACATTGTACTGATTCTGCGGTTGGCTCCTTGTGAAACATTATTAAATATTTTAAATAAACAAAGAAAATTGGCTTTTACGTAATTAGTAGTAGTTATTAGTTTGGATGCCAAAAAATCTAATTATTTGAAATTGACAATTCCGTGTAACCAGTGTGTGTAATAATTTGAGACCATACACTAACTTTCTCAAGAATAAAATTTTCTGAGAAATCATTAACGAAAGAGTTTTCCATTTCTTGAACCATGTTATATAAGAAAATAGGCTAATTTACAATCCCTATAAAATTTTGTTATAGTGCAATAACTCCTATAAATCTATTACAATTTATATTTTGGTCAGTATTAGATATCAACAAAAACATTCTGCAAATTTATTGGGTTGTTGTTTTGAGTTAATATTTAAATAAAAAAAATAAAATAAAATAAAACAAAAATTTTGAGGCAAGGATGTAACTTTAAACACTTAGAACATTTTCCATTGATTTAATTGAAACACTAAATTTTGGACATTTAGAATAGTATCTTCTGTATTTTTCTTTTCATGGTTCTCAGTGGAATCTTTTGCAATATTTTCTAAGAAAGTACTGATAGTGATAACCCATTTCTGAGCAAAACGAAGGTTGTTCAAATGCATATTGGAAATTGTTAACAACATAACATTCTTTCTACAGATGGCAATTGTTAAAAAAATTACTAAAACCCAGAATGCATTTCAACTGACAATTTAACTTGACTTTCCTTTCGATCATTTCTGAAAGGTCTGAGGTTTATTTTAAAAACGAAGTAGATCAAGGAGCATGGAACTCCATCCGATGTAAAAGGAACATTACCGACTACTCTTTTTTTTGTTTTTAAATTTTTAATGTATGAACTTGATATGTAATTATCAATTATCAAATGAAAATGGACCAAGATTTTTTTTACATTTGGTGTACTTATTATTAGTGCATACTTATTTTAATTATTAACTTTTGGAACGTGTATGTACAGTAGTGCCGCGATAATCCTGACCAATTAAAACCAGACTAATCCGGATTATCAAATAATCCGGATTACCAAGACATTTTAAATTCAGTTTTTAAAATTGCAAAAAAAAAAATAAATAAAAGGCTGTATTTAAGAAAAGTAAGCACTTTATTTATATATAAAATAAGACAAATAAAAAGGGGATCCTATACCACAAAAACAAAATATTAAAAATAACTATATACATACATACATACATATGTACATACTTAATTAACTTTTTCATCACTTTCTCCTACATTAATTTCATCGGCTTTATTGGAAGTTTGTGCACCCTGTTTTAAAATTTTCGGCACCGACTGAAAAAAAGTTAGTTATTTTACTTTGATGACTCATATGGTGTTGTTTTTCAAAAGCAATTTCCTTGATATTTTGTAGCGTCATAATATCTTTTAAAGGAATGTCATTCTCTGTAGCCCACTGTAAAGAAAGATTTAAGCTTTTGACAGCATCTTCATTTTTAATTCTGACCGGAGTGGCAATTTTCATCACATCATTATCAGAGTCAGCACTATCATTTGCATGAATTAAATTTTCGTGTTCAATCAATTTGGCATCACTATCAATCCGATCAATAGTTTCACCAGCATCTATATCAACATTCCCAATGCTATGAAGCATTGATGACACCGTATCAATTTCTTCTGCTAGTGAACATATCTTTTGTCGCATAACACATAAAGGGATCAAATCCTCAGGGTCATCTTCTAAATCATTCTCATTTTTTGGTTTTAAAATTTCTTCATTAGTCAACATTTCAGCCAAGAGACTTTTTCTGTAAAAAAGTTTTGTCAAGCGAATTGCGTTTTGATCCATTGGCTGAATTAATGCAGTCGTATTAGGAGGTAAAAATTTTGCAACAATTCTGCCATCATCACTGATCATTTCTTGTTCGCTACAATGACTAGCAGCATTATCAATTAGAAGCAGTGCTGTTGTAGGTAAATTTTGATCCCTGAAAAACTTTCTCACTTGAGGAATGAAACATTGATCAAACCACTGCTTAAAAACTGCTGAAGTCATCCAAGCTTTGGCTGTAGCTTTTTAATCTACAGGAAGCTCTGCATTTTTGAAGGCCCTGGGATTTTTTGATTTTCCAATGACTAAAAGTTTAAGTTTCTGGCTACCATGCGAATTACATGTTGCTAAAAATGTCAATTGTTCTTTACTGGTCTTTCTTCCTGGAGCGGTTTTTCTGTGGAAGGTACGAGCGTACTATCCGGAAGTAATTTCCAAAATAAGGCTGACTCATCAGCATTATAAATTTGAGAGGGCTGTAACTTTAGGGATTTTATTGTTTGGTCCAATTCATTTATGAATGGTTCAACAGCTGCAGTATCGGAAGATAATTTTTCTCCACAGATTTTAAGTTGCCTGATGCCATACCTTTTTCAAAAATTTGTAACCTAGCCTCTACTTGAATTAAAATTTTCATCGCCATAATATATAACATACAGATGTTTAGCTTTTGTTGCTAAAAATTCAGACGAAACAGGAACATGCCGATTTCTAAGACTCACAAACTAGGAGTGTAGTTTACTCTCCATCTTTGGATACTCGCTTGTTTTAAAGTTTGTCTTTTTCCAGGTCCAGCAACACATTGAAGAACGAACCCTAAAGAAAAAAAACCTAAAATTAAGCACCAATCGTTTGCAGTAAATTAGCAAAAAATGTATCAATAAAGTTTAGATTTCTTTCCTTTTATTTTCTTTACTTACCCTATAATTTTATCAGATTTTTTTTTTAATGTCACTGATTGTTGAAGTCCCTACTCCATACTTAAGGGCTAAGGATTTTCCACTAACGCCGCGTTTTAGCTCGTCTATAATGGCAGACTTCTCCTTGAGACTTAAAGTTTAGTGATTACGTTTAATAGGTGCCATTTTCATTGGAACAACCTGTAGGTATAGTAAAGAAACTGTGTCCCTACTACTGCAGACATATAAGAACTATTCACTCAAACTCACTTGCAAAAAGACAAGTTAAAACCTGCAGAATTTAATACATATGTACTTATTTTACTCCTACAAATTTTATGGAAAGGTCACCTGAATGAATTCGAATTACAGAATCAAATATAATCCGGATTACAGAGTACTTCTAGATGACAAAAAGGCAATCTGGATTATAGAAGCATCCGGATTAACGCGGGATCGGATTATCGCGGCACTACTGTATATGTGCTGTTTTACCACAAATTAGGTTTTTAAAAGTTGAGGTATGTCGCATCTATTATAGGCTTATAGATTATATTAGGTTTGTTTCTTTTGTGGGTCCAGAGCTATATTACTGTCAAATTTAAGTTATGATCTTGTCTGTGTAATATATTTACCGGGGTAAAAAATTCTTGAACTTTCAGACTTAATGTTTGATTAAATTAAACTGTTCCGACGTTGCAATAAAAAAAATTTTCATCCTCAGGGCTACAATTAATAGAATAGAAATAGAACAGAAAAATATTTATTGTGCAATACAATTACAATTATAGAAACACAAAAGATGAGTGATTTTAAACAAAACAAAAGTTCACATGAGTGATTTTAAATGAAGTTTAGTTCAACTTTGGCTAAACCACGTCTATACAATCGGTCTCAAGTTATTTAAGTACAACTGCTCAGACAGAAATCCGTACACGCACACACGCGCACGCGCGCACACACACACGCACGCACGCACGCACACACAACATGGAATATTTTAGAAGTTATAAAAAAAACTGTATTTGAATCTGCAGGTTTCCTTATTTCACTTATTTTGGTATTAAAAACCTCAAAGTTATTTTGTAAAGAAGCATACGATACAAAGGAGAAAATTGTAGCAAATTCGCAAATAGAACACAGACGAATTCGAATGAGTCTAGATTTGGAACATGAAAGTTAAGGCAGCCAAGAATTTCAGGACAATCAATTTTGCCGTTTAAAATTTTATAAAGGAATACAAGAGTAATAAATACGATACGTTTCAAGTTCATTTATGTGAAATTTACTTAATAATTTACAATGTGGAAATCCCTTCTCTGGGTAATTTCCACAGCACTTATACCAAAGATATTTGAGAAAGCGTCTTTGAGGCTTTTCAATGTTGCACTTATGGTTTTCATAGCCAGAATTCCACACAACAGATGCATATTCAAGTTTTGATCTAACAAACGAGTCAAAAAGAAGTTTTACACCGGATATTGCGATAATCTCATTAGACCAGAAACCACGATATTGTACAGTCATACTTAGAAGGTAGACGGCTACTACCTTCTAAGTATGATTCGAAAAATTTAAGGAAGCATTCAGTTAGACCAAATGCTGATAGTTTGCGTAGCAAAATACCATGGTCAAGTCTATCAAAGGCTTTTGAAAAATCCGTATAAATGACATCAACCTGATTTCCCGCATCCAGATTTCCAGCTAGGAACTGGGTGATGCATATCAAATTGCTAGTAGTAGATCGGAACGGCATAAATCCATGCTGATCATGACAAATTTGAGGTTTTACTTGGCTAAAAAGAATATAAGAATAAGGTTTCAAAGTTGCTAAAGTTGCACAATATTACTATAGGTCTGTAATTTTCGACAGCATTGGTATCTTTGTTTTTAAATACCAGACAGATTCTAGATATCTTCCAAACTTCAGGAAATGTGGGTTTGTAAAAAAGCAGGTATTCCATCAGGACCAGTAGTACATTTTGGTTTAAAATTTTTAAGTGCTTTTAATACATCATCCTCTGTTATGTAAAGTATACATAAACTGTTAGCATTACAGTGGATATCGTCAGTCCTATGAAAAAAAGAGAGGAATGAGTATAAGCTCCTTGAAAAAAATCAGCAAATGTATCGACTGTTGCTTGTGGGTCCTTTAGTACTACATCATAGTGATCATAACGCTGGAAATACTGGAGACGTTTTTTTTTGTATTTAAATATGACCAGAAGCATTTTGGATTGGTTTGTATCTGATTTTCAACATTTGAGCATTGTCGATGTCAATTTTTATTCTAGATCTTAATATTTTAAATTAATTAAGTTCATCCTTATTGCCATTCGATCTGTAACTGTGCCAAGCTTAGACTTATTTTTAATATTTCTGATAATATTACTGTTACACCAAGGTGGGTATTTATTTGTTTTTGGTACACTATTAGCAAATATAGAATCTAAAATAAAGTAAAATACGTCATATGCTTCATTGATGTACTTACATGGAGGCAGGCTAGAAAAGTCTGTGCTACCCAAATCATCATAAAATTTGTGGAAATTAGCCTTTCTAAAATTGTATATAGGTGAAAAGTTAGAGGAACATTTTTTTGCGTTTGAGGTGCTTTTAAAAATATATTCAAAGGAGGATGATGATTATCCTCTGGCAATAAATAATCTAGGGATTTATCTACTTCAACGTCATCTCTACTAAGAACTAAATCTAAGATAAGATTGTTCGATTATTCTGTAGAGTAATTTTTATGCCAATAATTAACATTGGGAATAGTGAATTTAAGATCAAGTTGACCTACTGGAAAGAAATTCCTGACAGCAATTAATACACCTCCACCTCTGGTTAACTTTGTATGATAAAATTTTTGGTCAGATCTAAAAATTGGGTACTGAATATAAAATAATTCTATGTCAAAAATGTTAGAGTCTAGCCATATTTCACTTAGGGTTATTAAATCATAGTTGCATGTAACAGACGCATTGAATAACTGGTGTGTTTTTGTTCTTAAGCCACGTACATTTTGAAAATAAATAATTCCATGTTACGAGATGAATTAAGACTATTATTATTTACCACACTCGCACGCAATCATATCTGGTTGCTATTTGACCAAAAATAAAGACGATTTGTATTGTTCAAGTTTTTGCGTATGTAGAGGAAACTCAGTTGTATCCCATGCAGAGTGGTTATAATTAACAAATTTTGCATTAATGCAATTGATGCATTTTAAATCTGTTGACTTGCAATCAATGACACAGTGATTAAGAGAACACCTAGGGCATGCTGTAGGTGCATTACAAGTCTTTTGAAAATGATTCAAACCACTACATTTATAACAAATTTTTAAATCAATCGCATCATAAAACAATTATCAAAATTAACGAACAAATTTCCTACATTCATTACCTTGCAATATGTATCCCCATTTAGTTCTAGAATAGCTTGAAAAATATTATCACGTTTTTTAGTTGGCCAAAATTTGATCAGCTTGCATTTACTTTGTTCGCTTACCACACTATTTTGACACCTTAGAAACCGTAGAAGCTGTTTTTCAGAATAGTTTTCAGACATACCAATAATTTTCAATCTAGATAATTTTTGATTAGCCATTTCTTTAAGATTTTTTGCACCTTCAGTATTATTGCAGCCAATAAGAATTCCTCCATTGCGCACGTTTTTTACCTTAGATACCTTGATGTTTGAGTGAATAGTGTTAATATTACTGATGATATTGGATTTGGTTTGTACATTTGTCTGAGTGCTGTTTTTAAGTCTAATAATTACAGCACATTTCGACGACGCTGCTTGAGAAAAGAGCATGGATTGCTTAACTTCATTAACGTTGGGAGAAAAAATCATGTTAGGGCGATCCTTTGCGGTTTTCATAATTTTAGCTTTAGCTTGAGTAAATAATTTATCAATATTTTGATCATTACATCAACTTTATCTTTGATCATTTGCTTAATATAATTTTTATAATCATTTTTTATTTCGTCACAGTGTTCACAATACCAAAATAAACCTGCTGTTTTTATATATTTCAATACGCCGCACGGTGGGGTATTTGACCCAAAAAAGCTGGCCAAAATATATTTGGACTTTTTTCAATTTTGATGAGGTTATTTCATAATTTAAAAATAAAATAAAATTAGTTGTATCACTTAATACCCAATTTTGATAAAAATAAAAGTATTTTTTTACAAAATAATAATAATTTTAAATAATATTGAAAGAAATAATTTGGACGAGATCCAGTATAGTAATCGTTTTTGCGTTGTTTTGTCAGAAATTTGACTACAAGACTCTTGCCACTATTATAACTAAAATAGACATGGTATATAACATATAGTATTTATTCATAAACAAAAAACCTTTGCCTTGGAATTCACATATACTTAATAGATTAATAAGAAATATTTTAAATTAAATCCACTCATCTTCGTCAGAAGACATATTGCCTTCTTCGTTAGTACTTTCTGCTTCATCGTCTTCGCTCGATTCGACAAATTCTATTGGTAGAAGCATGTCCAATGCTTCTGGGCTAAATGGTTTCGTCTTTTTGCGCGGTACAGGCTGTATAGAAGTCAAGAAATGATCGGAAGTTAATAATAACCTCTTTAGAACGTCAATGTTGCACGATTCTCTTGAGAATTTTTTCAATAATTTTGCCTGTATGTGCGGAAATGCTTATTTCTAGTCTCAGCCGCCTTTTCTGATAACTGTCCGATCGGCAAGAGAGCTTCCTTTATAATTTTGCAACCATGTATTAAAACTTTGTGAATAGTTGGAGACATTGCGTACCACGGGTACAATTTTATATATAATTGTGCGGTTTCATATGCATACACTTTATATTTTTTCGTATCAACTTTGTGCCCACTCGCGGTCACTTCTAATATAACTTTTAGTCTTTTGATTAATATTTGATCTATCTCAGTAATATTTGAACTTACTTCTGGGTCTGAGAAGAACCTTTTGGAAGTATTACCGCTATTGGTGTTACCAAATCCAGCTTTTGGGACATCCACTAACAATCCCATTTCCTTTTTAAATTTTTGTTGTATTTCTCTTTTCCTTTCGGTTACTGTTTTCTTTTCATCTATTGTTCTCGCTTGCCATTTTTTAATCGTTATTTTATATGATAGGTGCAATAAATTTTCAAAGAACCAAATTCTTGCAGTGCAGCACTGAGATACCAAATTTTAAAGTATCTTGCTGTATATCTTTAATTTTTGTGAGATCATTAAAATCCTTTGAAGTAGCATTACAAATATAACATCTGTGTCAATTTATTACGGTTGCAGCATTACACACATAGTAAGCAGGAATGTGTGTTTGACATGTTACTACTTGCTCCCGGTATGATTGTATCTTGCAAATTTTTCACCTGATTTTCTACGTAACCAATTTCTTCAGTTGTAATATCCGAAGTCTCATATAAGAACCTTAATCGAATCGGGCGGCAATAACGGGGAGAAGTCGAATTTTGCCAAATTATTTTCTCTCCGGGTATTTTACTTATTAATTGTAGTGGTACAAATGAATTCTGAAATATATTTGCATCAGAATCATTTTCATTTTCAAATTTTTGATTATATTGGCATTGCTGTGAGCCGTCACACACCCAATTCTATATTAAATAAAGGTTCGTTTTTTCTTCATCAGTTAGTTTCTAAAACGTCTTCCAAATATTGTACCAACCGTGCTGCTGTACGATCTAAAAGATCTGGAAGTTTTACCTCTGCACACGTTGCATTAACGTTAAAAGATTTGCGTTTCGGATAACACTCTGCGTTGGCTTTTTGTAAAATTGAGTAACAAGGATATCTTTTTTTGTCGGCTGTTCTGATAATTTCATACTACCTCCTTGTTAATCCCGCTTCAACAAAAATAGATAGAGCATGCAATGCTGTCATTTGCTGACTTTTTTCTTGAATGCTCAAAAAGGCTTTTCTATATTTCGAAGCTCTTTTCGGAGAACTGGTGATATCCTTCATTATTTTCGAAGCCTCCACCTTTCTGGTAGCACGCAAGTTCATTTGAACAGCAAATATCAATTATTCGGCTGGTACCTGCTCTCTCAAATCTTTCGTCTTTTACTTCTTTCACTTGCTTCCGCAAATGATACAGAAGGTCACCCACTTCGAGAAACAGAATCATATCTAGGCAAAACAATGACGCCACTGATCCATCTTTCGTATTTTTTTAAGAATTTTTTTCCATTATAGGTAATTTTAATCCATTTGGCTTTAAACTGTGATTTAAAGTGTGCCAATTTGTTTAATATATGCTTCTTGTGATCTTGAGGGCAGTGGGTTTTATCGAGGACAAATTTTTCCATTCTCCCACTTTTTGTTAAAATAAAATAAAATTTTACGTGATATACTTATGGTCTTTTCACCGGATTCTAAAAAAAAAAAAAAAAAATAATAATGTGACAAATATTAATGATAGCACAATAATTATGTATGTGTTTCTCACTAACATAATATAATTATTATAAACTCAAGTCGGAAAAAGTCGAAACTTTTCTTTATTGATTCTATTTCCGAATGAAACATTCTTCAAGCTAATAAAAAAATTTTAACTTAATCAAGCTTGAAAACCCAACTAAGACTTAATTTTATAAATATTAGGGAAAGATATATTAATTTTAATGTTATATTTGGCATACAAAAAAATGGCTTGTTTGTTTAAAATATATAATTTAAGATAATAAGCAGCGTTAGTACATACCTTCAGGAAGACGTTCCATAGTATATTTAAAAACAAAAAAAATCGTAATTCCACTAAATTAACTAATTATTGAACACTAAGCAGCGAGAAATATTTCGTGCGGTCTACAGAATAAGGAAATTCAGACTGACTGTCTAGGTTATACATCACGTGCACAGAAACAATAATCAGCCCACATGACATCACATTTATTCGTCTTACTCAGAATTTTTATGGTTGGAAATTTCGACTTTTGGCCAGCTTTTTCGATCAAATACCTCACTGTGCGCCGGAGGGAATTATTACACAGCCTGTATGATAGGTAGAAAAAGCAAAAACCGGAGCAAGAAATGCCAGGTTTTGTACGGCTTATCGCTGTATCACATTTCTTACAAGTACCAGATATTCTCTGCTTTGTACATTAACAAAATATTGTCTATATAATGCCACACAACACAACAATGGCAATTAATGCACTTATTTCATAGCCTCGAGCATCCGTGCATTTGTACAGATGCCTAATGGCGAAAATATGAATTAAAAGTAACTTTTCACTATTAAGAATGATTGAGAAGCAGAGCAACATAAAACACGTCTGTTAGATGATATATAGTACAAATTCAACACATATTCTTTATAAGTCCTCCCAACTGTTCCTAGAGACATTCTTAGTCATAATCAATGTTTAACAGTTTTACTGATAGATAAGCATAACAAGATTTAAATTTGTTTGTAGTATGTTGGGGAATATCAAATCATAATATTCCTTAGATTTAAATTATATAAATCCTGTCTCGGGATTATATGTGTAAGGTGTTCCATATGTTCAAACTTTGGTAGCGTAAACTAGATTCAATTTTAAGACAGAAAAACACAAAAATGGTAGGTCCATTTTTGTTAGTTTTAAAAGATTTGCGTTTCGGATAACACTCTGCGTTGGCTTTTTGTAAAATTGAGTAACAAGGATATCTTTTTTTGTCGGCTGTTCTGATAATTTCATACTACCTCCTTGTTAATCCCGCTTCAACAAAAATAGATAGAGCATGCAATGCTGTCATTTGCTGACTTTTTCTTGAATGCTCAAAAAAGGCTTTTCTATATTTCGAAGCTCTTTTCGGAGAACTGGTGATATCCTTCATTATTTTCGAAGCCTCCACCTTTCTGGTAGCACGCAAGTTCATTTGAACAGCAAATATCAATTATTCGGCTGGTACCTGCTCTCTCAAATCTTTCGTCTTTTACTTCTTTCACTTGCTTCCGCAAATGATACAGAAGGTCACCCACTTCGAGAAACAGAATCATATCTAGGCAAAACAATGACGCCACTGATCCATCTTTCGTATTTTTTTAAGAATTTTTTTCCATTATAGGTAATTTTAATCCATTTGGCTTTAAACTGTGATTTAAAGTGTGCCAATTTGTTTAATATATGCTTCTTGTGATCTTGAGGGCAGTGGGTTTTATCGAGGACAAATTTTTCCATTCTCCCACTTTTTTGTTAAAATAAAATAAAATTTTACGTGATATACTTATGGTCTTTTCACCGGATTCTAAAAAAAAAAAAAAAAATAATAATGTGACAAATATTAATGATAGCACAATAATTATGTATGTGTTTCTCACTAACATAATATAATTATTATAAACTCAAGTCGGAAAAAGTCGAAACTTTTCTTTATTGATTCTATTTCCGAATGAAACATTCTTCAAGCTAATAAAAAAATTTTAACTTAATCAAGCTTGAAAACCCAACTAAGACTTAATTTTATAAATATTAGGGAAAGATATATTAATTTTAATGTTATATTTGGCATACAAAAAATGGCTTGTTTGTTTAAAATATATAATTTAAGATAATAAGCAGCGTTAGTACATACCTTCAGGAAGACGTTCCATAGTATATTTAAAAACAAAAAAAATCGTAATTCCACTAAATTAACTAATTATTGAACACTAAGCAGCGAGAAATATTTCGTGCGGTCTACAGAATAAGGAAATTCAGACTGACTGTCTAGGTTATACATCACGTGCACAGAAACAATAATCAGCCCACATGACATCACATTTATTCGTCTTACTCAGAATTTTTATGGTTGGAAATTTCGACTTTTGGCCAGCTTTTTCGATCAAATACCTCACTGTGCGCCGGAGGGAATTATTACACAGCCTGTATGATAGGTAGAAAAAGCAAAAAACCGGAGCAAGAAATGCCAGGTTTTGTACGGCTTATCGCTGTATCACATTTCTTACAAGTACCAGATATTCTCTGCTTTGTACATTAACAAAATATTGTCTATATAATGCCACACAACACAACAATGGCAATTAATGCACTTATTTCATAGCCTCGAGCATCCGTGCATTTGTACAGATGCCTAATGGCGAAAATATGAATTAAAAGTAACTTTTCACTATTAAGAATGATTGAGAAGCAGAGCAACATAAAACACGTCTGTTAGATGATATATAGTACAAATTCAACACATATTCTTTATAAGTCCTCCCAACTGTTCCTAGAGACATTCTTAGTCATAATCAATGTTTAACAGTTTTACTGATAGATAAGCATAACAAGATTTAAATTTGTTTGTAGTATGTTGGGGAATATCAAATCATAATATTCCTTAGATTTAAATTATATAAATCCTGTCTCGGGATTATATGTGTAAGGTGTTCCATATGTTCAAACTTTGGTAGCGTAAACTAGATTCAATTTTAAGACAGAAAAACACAAAAATGGTAGGTCCATTTTTGTTAGTTTTGGAGTTATAGGGCTTTGAAATTTTTAAAGAGTATAAAGCAGAAATAAATTCATAAACGAATATGAAGATCAGTGGTTTCAAATTAATTCATCACCACATTACGGAATTGACATCCAGAATTTGTAAACACCAATTATCCAATATGGATTGGGAATGGTGGTCACATTGGGCGTGGTGGTTGCATGACCTGCTAGATCACCAGATTAATTTGTGGGGGTACATATAGGACAAAGTGCTTGCACAATTTTCAAACAGCTGAGAAGAATTATTGGAGAATTCAGCAGGCTGCCCAGAAAATAGGAGAGAGCAAACACGAAATAAGAAGTGTCACTGCATCTATCGGCATATGAGCACAAGACTGATAAGAAAGGGCATTTTGAAAATGTCATTAATTATTTATGAATTTATTTTTGCTTTTTACTCTTCAAAAATTGCATAGACCTGTAACTCCGTAACAAATAAAAATGGACTTGCCATTCTTCTGGTTTTTGTCTTAGAATTGAACCTAGTCTCCGCTCCCAAAATTTGAACATAATGATACAGAATGCCTTATATATTCCTACAGGTACTTAGGTTTTCTGTATGTACAAATTTTGAGAGAAAAATCTCAAATAGCAACATGTAGCGATATTTTATTTTTTGGTGACAATTTTGTTTACATATTGATGTTATGTTATCAAATTTATTCATACAATATACGAACCGAATACTTGAGCTTTGTACAGCTGTAGTTTGTTTTTGTATTCTAAAGTAAGGAAGCTGTAATATACTGTAAGGCAATAATCAATGTGTGGGTAAAGAAGTGATTCAATTAACATGTGCTTAGTTTTTTCCAATAGCAAAGATTTAAATTTATACAGTTTTAAGTTTCATATCAAACACACCTAATTTTTTTGTTACACGGTTTTTAAAATTTAAGTTAGTATCAAATATTACTCTTAGATTTTTGGTAGTCATTTTGACATATATTTTTTCCCCACTGATAATTACAGTTGTAAGGTTATATATTTGGACTTTTACATTTAAACATGGTCCATGTGCATTTGACCAAATGATTCAGCCTGTCTGTATTAATGTCTTAAGAGCTTGAATTGATTGTGCTGATTGAAAAGTTTTTACTGAGTATCATCTGCGTAGAGATGAATTGAGCAATGTGTAATCAATTGAGGCAGATCTGTAGTGTACAAACATAATAACACAGAGCCCAAGATACTACCTTAAGGGACTCCATGGTTTACAACAGGGACAGATTTCACTCCTTGCACCTCTACAATATGGATCCTTCCTGTTAAATAAATTAGTAAACCATAAGCAAGCCATTTCAGAGAACCCATAATAACTCAACTTAGCAATAAGCAACTCTTGGTGTAGTAAATAGAAAGCTCTATTATAGTCTAATAAGGCCATGCAAGAAAGTGTATTAATACTTTACCTATGGCAGTAGCAGTACTATAATTAGCTTGGAATCTTGATTGCACTGAGGGTAACATTTTTAAACCGAAATGTATTCCGTAAGCATTGTAAATATCGACTAATTTTAACAAAATTCGTAGAATATTTATAGGTCGCAGATCATTGTAAAGTTGCGATTTGAAAATTTGGGTATAGGTTTAACTATGGCTGCTTTCCATACTTTAGGGAAATTACCAGATTGTGATTAATAAGAGTTTTAAGGAAATCAGTAATAGTTTTTTATTGACCTTTGCATGTATATTATGGTATGTCAAATATAATAAATAAGTATAGAAACGCAATATAATTCATACTCCACTCTAACATATTAAACCTAAATTTAACAATACCCAAGCATTTTGATCTGAGTTACCTAAATGCTCTATATGTATTTATATAATCTTCAGTTATTGTTCTGAACATAAAGCGAGAATTTACATTCAACTTATTGCCTCTGTAATATTCTAAGGTTGTATTTCCAATAGAGGTACCTAAATGTTTTACGTCAGATAAACACTTACTAATTTTATTAACATTTTTTAGTGGGGTGTAATTTCATATGATTTTTTTTACAGTGGACATTTTCCCCACAATCTTTTTGAATCATTATTTTTTTTACTTCAAAGTTCATATAAGCTTTTTTTCCATTACATATACTGAAAGATAAAGAATTCTTAAAATCGAGGTAGTATTGTCTATGATCAAATTCTAGTATCAACCGATTCATATTGTAATATCACCAAACTTGATCAGTTCCATATCTGTATTAAATTGATGTCTATTAAAAAAGTAATAGTACCTATTACATGTTTGGGAGCATTAAATTTAATCCTACAACAAACTAACCTCTGATCTGTTTGATTATACATTCTTTGGTACCTGTCTCAATAATTCTTAAATTATTCTCTAGTCAAAATGACATCAATTAGACTGCTACTAGTTCTAGTTAATCTTGTGGCTCACTTATAACCTGTTTTAATGTAAGTGTTTAAAATTTGTTCTAGATACATTTTGTCATTAGTTTATTCAAAAAATTTATATTGTAGTTTCCTAGCAAGATTGTGTAATCAAACTGTACAGAATAAGTAGAAAAGTGGAAAGTATCTTTTCTACATAACTTACTTTGGTATATGCCACTAAAGGAGGTTTGTATAATACACCTACTAATATTTTTAAATCCTTATAGGTGATACAAAGCCATAGTTGTTCTATTTCATTATCAATTTCTGCATACTATTATTAATAATATTAAGATGGATATGAACAACATTCCGAATTTTGATACACTAAAAAATTTTGACAACTAATTTTCGACAATATATTCCTGAAGTTTTAATATGGTGCATCACTCTTTTAATTTCCTCTGAA
The DNA here is from genome assembly GCA_029963845.1 of Rhamnusium bicolor. Taxonomy (NCBI): domain Eukaryota; kingdom Metazoa; phylum Arthropoda; class Insecta; order Coleoptera; family Cerambycidae; genus Rhamnusium; species Rhamnusium bicolor. The sequence continues at coordinate 706,634 of JANEYF010003248.1, read as the reverse complement.
AATCATCAAGCTACCGACACGCAAATTTTATCACTTTGTCAAGACATAATTTTTGCACATTCCCAAAATAAAAAATTTACTCCTAAACACATTGCTCTTGGTATAACGATTCATCAGGACAAGATCGAAAAAAATTGTTGAAGTTTTACATAGCTGCGGTCATGCAATATCTTTACAGATGCGAAACACCATAGCCCATGAGGAAATTAATAAATATAAGAAAAATGATTTTACGGTTATTCCTCCACAAATAGTGCCTAAACGTTTTATGCAGTTTGCAGCAGATAATATAGATAATCTTGAGAAAACGCTAGATAAGGTTCCAACTTTTCACGCCACATAAATGGTGGTGTTCCAGGCCCTCCTAATAACAACTCTCTTGAGAGTAAGAAACTGTTACCTTATAAAACTAAATTAGATATACCTGACAATTTTCATTTATTAAATTAAATAAATATGAGCACTTCCACACATCCAGCTCCTGTTGTTAAAAATAAACAGTTATTTATGCGTAACCATAACACAGCTTGGGTTTTAGCAAGAAAAGCGCATAAATCATTTAATGATGTAATTGTCCTACAGTGGTCTGGCTTTCATAAGCTGCTTGGTGAACATACAAAGATAGTTACAACTTACGTCAACTTACCTTTGTTGCCTTATGTATCGTCCGATTATGATACAATATGGACAATTTTACAAAGATGTACAAAATGAGACACGTCTTAAAAATTGATCAATAATCATGCAGTTATTACTTTCGGTCACGCCTTATATTACAAAGCTAAGGAAATACAATGGTTGAAAAGTGCCATACCGGTGTGAAATCATCCACAGCCACATTTTCAGGTAGGACTATAATCGATAAAGTTGTGGTCATAAAATAAAATACTGCAAATACTTAAATTCTTGTTAGTATTTCGAAGAACTCCACTTTATTTCTGTTTATAAATGATTTCTTTCACCAACACTGCTTATAACAAACGAGGCAGGAAATATAGAAATGAGGTAAAATAAAATATAATAAAATGAAATATTTCTTAAACATCTTTCTTTTGCAGAAATAATATTATATGTTTAGACTTGTTAAAAATAATAAACTCAAGTGTTTACAATAATCACACTCAATGTTAAACTAGGCCATCCCGGGGATGAAAGGAGTAAAATATAATAATCATATTTCTACATACTTCTAAAAATGTATTGGTTGACCTGCAAAAATTTCGATGCAAAATTGTTACAAACAATTAACTGAATTTAACCTAACCATTGAAATCATTTGTCAGACCGTCTAAGGGGGTGTAAAGGGGTTAAAATCATTAAAAATCATATTTCCGTAAATAATTCTTGACCTGTGAAAATTTCTATGCACAACTATCCGTAATAATGAAATGAATTAAACGTAACCATTAAAATCATTTGTCAGGTGGTTTGAAGGGGTAAAAAAGAGAGGGTAAATTATACTAAAATTCATATTTACATAAATAATCCTTGAACTGTGAAAATTTCCATGCAGAATCATTTCTAACAATGAAATAAATTCAACCTAAACATTGAAATAATTTGTCAGCCCGTCTAAGGGGGTGTAAAGGGGTTAAAATCATTAAAAATCATATTTCCATAAATAATTCTTGACCTGTGAAAATTTCTATGCAGAATTAATCGTAATTATGAAATTAATTCAATGTAACCATTAAAATCATTTGTCAAGTGGTTTGAGCAGGTAAACCGTGAGGGTAAATTATATTAAAATTCATATTTACATAAATAATCCTTGAACTGTGAAAATTCCCATGCAGAATCATTTCTACCAATGAAATAAATTCAACCTAAACATTGAAATCATTTGTTAGCCCGTCTAAGGGGGTGTAAAGGGGTTAAAATCATATTTCCGTTATTAATTCTTGACCTGTAAAAATTCCTCTGTAGAATTATTCGCAATAATGAAATGAAGTAAACATAACCATTAGAATCATTTGTCAGGTGGTTTGAAGGGGTGAAAAGTGAGAGTAAATTATATTAAAATTCATATTTACATAAATAATCCTTGAACTGTGAAAATTCCCATGCAGAATCATTTCTAACAATGAAATAAATTCAACCTAAACATTAAAATCATTTGTCAGCCCGTCTAGGCGGTCTAAAGGGGTTAAAATCATTACAAATCATATTTCCGTTAATAACTCTTGACCTGTGAAAATTTCTATACAGAATTAATCGTAATAATTAAATTAATTAAATGTAACCATTAAAATCATTTGTCAGGTGGTTTGAGGAGGTAAACCCCCCTTAGACGGGCTGACAAATGATTTCCATGTTTAGGTTGTTTTTATTTCATTGTTAGAAATATTTACGCATGGAAATTTTCACAGTTCAAGGTTTATTTATGTAAATATAAATTTTAATATAATTTACCTTCACTTTTTACCCCTTCAAACTACCTGACAAATGATTCTAATGGTTACGTTTACTTCATTTCATTATTACGAATAATTCTGCGTAAGAATTTTTTCAGGTCAAGCATTATTAACGGAAATATGATTTTTAATGATTTTAACCCCTTTACACCCCCTTAGACGGGCTGACAAATGATTTCAATGTTTAGGTTGAATTTATTTCATTTTTAGAAATGATTCTGCATGGGAATTTCCACAGTTCAAGGATTATTTATGTAAATATGAATTTTAATATAATTTACCCTTACAGTTTATTCCCTCAAACCACCTGACAAATGATTTTAACGGTTACGTTTAATTAATTTCATTATTACAAATAATTCTGCGTAGGAATTTTTACAGGTCAAGATTTATTAATGGAAATATGATGTTTAATGACTTTACACCCGTTACACCCCCATAGACGGACTGACAAATGATTTCAGTGGTTACGTTTAATTCATTTCATTATTGCGAATAGTTCTGCATAGAAATTTTCATAGGTCAAGAATTATTTACGGAAATATGATTTTTAATGATTTTAACCCCTTTACACCCCCTTAGACGGGCTGACAAATGGTTTCAATGTTTAGGTTGAATTTTTTTCATTGTTAGAAATGATTCTGCATGGGAATTTTCACAGTTCAAGCATTATTTATGTAAATCTGAATTTTAATATAATTTACCCTCTCTTTTTACCCCTTCAAACCACCTGACAAATGATTTTAATGGTTACATTTAATTCATTTCATTTTTTCGAATAATTCTGCGTAGGAATTTTTACAGGTCATGAATTATTAATGCAAATATGATGTTTAATGACTTTACCCCCGTTACATCCCCATAGTCGGACAGACAAATGATTTCAGTGGTTACGTTTAATTCATTTCATTACTACGAATAATTCTGTAGAGGAATTTTTACAGATCAAGAATTAATAACGGAAATATGATTTTTAATGATTTTAACCCCTTTACACTCCCTTAGACAAATGATTTCAATGTTTAGGTTGAATTTATTTCATTGTTAGAAATGATTCTGCATGGGAATTTTCACAGTTCAAGGATTATTTATGTAAATATGAATTTTAATATAATTTACCCTTTCTTTTTACCCCTTTAAACCACCTGACAAATGATTTTAATGGTTACGTTTAATTTCATTATTACAAATAGTTCTGCATAGAAATTTTCACAGGTCAAGAATTATTTACGGAAATATGACCCCTTAGACGGTCTGACACATGATTTCAATGGTTAGGTTAAATTCAGTTAATTGTTTATAACAATTTTGCATCGACATTTTTGCAGGTCAACCAATACATTTTTAGAAGTATTTAGAAATATGATTATTATATTTGACTCCTTACATCCCCTGGATGGCCTAGTTTAACATTGAGTATGGTTATTGTAAACACTTGAGTTTATGATTTTTAACAATTCTACATATATATTATTTCTGCAAAAGAAAGATGTTTAAGAAATATTTTATTTTATTTTATTATAACTTATTTTATTTTACCCCATTTCTATATTTCCTGCCCCGTTTGTTATAAGCAGTGTTGGTGAAAAAAATCAAAAAATATTTATAAACAGAAATAAAGTGGAGTTCTTCGAAATACTAACAAGAATTTATTTTATGACCACGACTTTATCGATTATAGTCCTACCTGAAGATGTGGCTGTGGATGATTTCACACCGGTCAGTGCCATAACATAATCATCACAGTTGGAGGTTTCCATATTATGTTAAATTTTTTTAAAGTTATTGGCCAATATATGGAATCGTCTGGACTGAAATACGTATGGATTAAAGTGATTTGTATGGTGAATCAACTGTGCAAGGAATTCTTGCTGGTAAAAAGTGGAATAAAGGAATTCGAGCGCACAAATTAACATACGAGACTTGTGGAGAATCCTTTTGCCTCTGTTTGAGAAGTGGTTGCTAGATGCAAAAAGTGACCAAATTCATCCTCTAAATTTGGCAAAATTAGTTGCCACTCAATTGCGTACAAATATAATCGAGAAACGGGAGTTTACAAATGAATTTCAAACCATTGTCGCTTCAGTTGGTGAATGTACAGATGCTTTTGAAGAATTTGTAAATGCGCAAAGTCTAACTGTTACATACTGGATAAATTATTTACAACTGATAGATATTCTACTTGAATTTTTATGCAGTGAAAGATCTGGTAACTGGAATTTACAACTAAAAAGTCTAAGAAGTATGATCCCATGGTTTTTTGCGTACGATCATATCAACTATTCTCGATGGGCATCTATATATTTGGCAAATCTGCTGAATTTAGAGAGTACTGCACCAAATGTGTATGCAGAATTTCTAAAAGGAAACTTTGATATGTTTCTTCATTCCATATGTGGTGATTCTGACTTAATCAAACAAAATATTGAAACTGGTTCAAAGCAAAAGATAATTGATTCGAAAGGATCACAAAGTAAAAACTCACACGCACGATGAAGAAATTGTTCAGAAACTACTTGCTGCAAGAGAAATGGGATGAGAAATCAATTATAGGGATATATTCAAACACAAATTGATGTCGTATCCTATAAATGACGATATTCTGATAACACCGTCAAATAAAAGTGCTCTTGGGGCAATTTTGGAAAGTTATAGTCCAACTGCAACATCTAATTTTTCCCATACGAATGACTGTGCCATATGTTATATTTATGATGGCATGTCTCGTAGTTTAGGTAAACCAACAAACGCTCAGACGTTTGGATACTATGCTAAAATATTTTCTATCATGTTTAAAAATCCTTTTGGTGCAAAGCGAATAGATTTGGAGTTCGACCATTATTATGAAATTTCGATAAAAAATTGCTCCAGAATTAAGTGAGGATCGGGAAAATCCATTGCAACAGAAATAAATATAGTAGACGTAACTTTGCCACGGTCGTGGCAAAGGTACGTCTACGTTCAGCTTACAATAAAAATCAGTTAACAAATAGCGAATATTCTCAATATCAAAGAGTTGAATTTGTTACAAGTGGCGGATTTTCAGATGTTTTAGAAGCAATTTCGGCTTTGCAGATGAAATTTAATGATGATCTTGAAATCTAATCACGAAGAAGCGGACACTAGAATATTACTTCATGTATTATCTGCCAAATGGGCAGGCTACAAGACATGTGTTATAGACTGCAGAGATACTGACGTTTCAGTACTAGTATGCCATTTCAAACACCATTTAACCCCTGAAATATGGATAAAAACAGGCAGAAAAGACAACGTTCGTTTTATTCCTGTTCATCTGTTACAAACACAATCACACCGTTTGAAAAATTTATCCGCATTTCACGCTTTTACAGGATGCGATACTACGAGCCAATTTGAGAAAAAACATTGCTGGAAGACCTTCTTGACTTGTCACAATTTGCTGGATGACTTAGGTACCACTTTTAATAACACAACCTTTGCAGATATTCTGTTTTACCATCCAACTCTATACAAGTAATAAAGACATCACTTCCATCAATTACCTTCGTGGTCTACTTGCTAGTTCCAAAACAATAGATAAATTGCCGCCTTCAGAAGATAGTTTACGACAACATTGTTTACGAGCACATTATCAAACCAACATTTGGTTTAACACGTTAACACGAAGGCCAGATTTCTTGAATTACTGCGAGTGTGGTTGGAAACTTGTAAATTCAGAAGTATTTCCCGTAATACAAACTCTTCCTCCAGTACCAACAGATCTAACAATTTTGTCATCTTGTGCATGTAAAAAAGGCATTCTCACTCAAACCTCATGATACCACATTATAAACCTACTGCCTTTCTAATTTTAGATTGCAGGAAAAAATTGTGTAGTTATAGAAAAAAATGGTATTTCTTGCACGGGATTATGCAGATGCTTGGGACAAAAATCCTGCCTCAATGTGAATGCATCAGTAAAATCGCCTTCTTCTATACATATTGTAGATGATACCGAAACTGACAGTGAATAAATTTTATCACTTGATTAGTTTTTAGGTAATGGCTATTATTTCTTTCGCTGTACGTATTAGTACCTACACTTTTATATGTTTTTTATAAATATGAAAACGGCATATAAAAAAAATGGTTCGAAAATTCTTACACAAATATCTTAATATATGTTGTTCGCTTTGCTCCATAATTTTGTAAAAAATTGTGTGGTTTTATTTACATCTATTTTTAAGACATCAGAATAAAATAATATATTTCTTTTATATTCGTTATAACACCCTGTATGTTTTGTTCACAATAACAAAAAAAAATAAGCAAATTATGATAATAATAATTTAAGTTACAATCTGTCTTCTTTGCATTATATAGACAACTTGTGCGCGACGTTAATAGATCTGTGGATTGTTTTACATTTATTAATTTTATGTTATCTTACGTTTAAAAATTATAAATGTTACACCGTTGTAAGCGGAAAACTTAGGTCCACAATATTGTGAGAGGTATTTTTCGATTTAAATGCTCGATTTCGAAATATCAGTTTTTAAACGCTAAACAGCAATGAGAAATTATAATTTTTTTAAGGTTCTCGGAACGATATACGGACGTTCAAAGTTTTAAATCGCCATAAGCATCAATGCTTTTTCTTATTTCTCGAGCAACGGCTACAGACTTTTTGATAATTTTTGTGGTAAAATATTTACTTTACCTGTAACAATCGTTTAGTGTCAATAACTCAAAAATTGGGATTAACGCCCTTTTGCACAAAGCAATTTTTGACAAACTTCGCACATAAACACATTTAATTATGAGCTATTAAATAAGAACAGTCGCAGCTTTTACTTTCAAAACCCCCACAGGGTGACACATTTTGTCCAGCCGTGCTCTCTACTATATTGTTTATAGGAAAATTTATTGTATTAGGCAGATGATCAGATAGATTAGTGTCAATTAGATAAATTTGAAAAGTCCTTTGTAAGTTTATGAAGTTATCCTGACAAAAATTCTCTCTAGTATCTGCATTTATTGTTGTAAACAAACCATACGTTTTTATTAAATCAGTAAAAGCAAGGGGTAAGCCCAGGTCATTTTTTAATTGGCCGATGATTTACCTCGTTAGCAGATTCAAGTCTTGTTGATATAAATTAATTTAGATTACCCAAATTTCAAAGAGTCCAGCAGCTTCAACAACATTTTTGGGAACATTGGACAGGGGAATACATATCCGAAGCTCAAACCAGTACAAAATGGAAGATTAATCAGTTATAACTTCAAGAAGGTGGTTGTCGAGTAAGATGATGTACCAACACTTCAGTGGCAACTTGACCGCAACTCCATCCAGGACCCGATGACATATCAAGAGTGGCATCCATTAAAACACAATATGGTGTTATAAAACGTGCTTACTTGAAAATTTGTATTCTACCAATAGAAATAAGCAATAATGTGAAGGTGTGAAAAATGATACATACATAATTATCAACAATTATTTTTTCAACTTTCTGTTGTTTCCAGTTGCAATTATTATGTTGAAAGCTTAGCATTTTAAGGAAGCAGGGGGGGAGGGGCATATTGCACTTTGTTGGTTAAATATCATTAAAATTGTAAATCTCATAGAACAAATTACAAACGTAGTATCATTCGGTAATAGTGAAACTCCATCCAACACCTTACTTACTAGCAGTAGTGTAATAATGAATACATATACCAAACATTTCCCAGTATTCCAAGGTGATACCTATTGCATAAGTATAAAATAACATTATAAATATCTGTGGCACTTGCCGTGACAAAATGTAATAAAGTGTGATTTTTTCTTTGCTGGAGTAAATCGAAAATAATGTGATACAGTACTGAACAAAAGATTTGTCGGTTGCAGCGTCATTAATGCTTTACCGATATGACAGATGACTGCATTAGTGTAGTGTTTGATTGTGACCTCGACACAGAGTGCAAACGGCACCTTAAACTGCTTTTAGAGATAAGTTAAAATGTTATATACTGTAGAAAGTAAACAACACATTTTTATAATTACTTAAAAATCAGTGACATCACTGAATATGGCTTGAGCGCATAGTATACAACGAATGAAACAATGCAACAATTTTTTTTAATGATTGTTAACAAAAAAATTAATATTTTACTCATATTTATAAAGTATTATTTTGATCTACTAGTTAAGTAAATGACTAACTTACCGGCTAGGAAAATATTTATTACTGTTTAAAAGACAAGCTGCACCATCTAACGTATGTCTTGTATAATCAATAGCTGGACATTCTTTAGGAGTTTTATGGGCTGCACAAAGAAAAATCCATTGTTCTGTAGCAGTCATTTGAGTACACGTTTCTGGATGACATTCACCCTGCAGTCTTACAGCTAATCCATTTAGTTCCATACAGAATTGTCTAAAAAAAGTTAATTGGAAACCTAATTTATTGAGGTATTAAAGTTTTACACCTTAAATGTTCATATTTCCATACTCCCTCATCTTGTGAATCGGGCATTTTCAATATTAAGTCAATATTATTTGGATCCCTTCGTATCAACTGTTGAATATACTGTTGAACAGCCAATGTGCTGTCCATTTCCTCAAAGGGTTCATCAGGCCAACGGCTAAAATCCTATTACAACGAAAATTAACAAGGCAGCAGTAATGCCATACATACTATTGATTTTCTCTTTTTTCAAATTAAATTCAATTTTATACAAAATGTAAACATAGTGCTTTCTTGGTAAATATTAAAATATTATGTTTAATGTGATTTACCTTAGCTTTTGTACCCGGCCTATTCCTTCGCAAAATTGTAGAACCATCGGCCATCTTCATTTTTGACATTTAATGATAAACGTCATCTGTCAAATCCACATGTCAAAACCTGAGAGTATAAAAAAACAACTCTCAGGTCAAAACATAGAATTGTTAACAGTGTTGCTACTGTTAGTACAACTGTATTAGATCAGTACAATCTGACCTAATCTAGTAGGTACATTAGTACATTATATACAAATCTAGTACAATTTCGGCATAATCTGAAAATATCTGTAATTAAGTTCAAAAGTACGTAAATATATACCTTTTATTTTATATCCACATTAAAATAGTCTTGAAAATGTTTGATAGAATACAAAAATTAATGTACAAGTTCACGAAATCGTTCAAAATCACAAATATTCTCAAATAGTTTTTATCTACAAAAACAATAGTTAAATGAAGAAAATATGGCAACACAGGTTCGGCCATATCACAGGGGCATGAGGTTGTTCGAAATCAAGAAGAATAAACTTTACTCTAAGCACATTAGCCGTTCGAAAAGTGGTATAATTTTGAACTGGGTAAATATTAATGTCGTTCGTAAATTATCGGTGTAACTCTCCGAGTGCAATCTACTTTAACCACCTCGATGAGCACGTTCAAGTTTATTCGTCATGCGCAGATGAGTTCTCAGCTAAGATTTGAAATATAATTTTTTGCAATGGGCATTGAATATTTCAATGTCAAATAAAATAAAAAAAAATTGTGGTCGGTACGTAAAACATTGTAGCCTGTAGACACTCTGTTATGAAAGATTCAAATAGGAAAATAGTGTTGTATGATAAGCGTGTCGAATAACGCAACGTTTGTGAGATCATAAGTTGGATTGATAAAAATGGGAACGACTATAGTAATAGTCAATTATTCTTGGCTTCAGAAAAATACCTTTTCAGCTGAAGAAAGTGTTTTAAAACCCTAGGGTTTTACCTCAAAAACATGTAATCAGAACAATAGATATTTAAACAATAACTAACATTTCAAAAAACGTCCATGCATAAATATCAAGAAATGCATGTTAGCCACATCAAGAACAGAAATATTAAAAAAAGCAACTAACTTATACCAACTTTACCTTTTGCGTTTATAAAATAGAGTAATTAATAGGTCATGTTCCTAAACCTATTCCCAAACCTATATAAAAGCTCTAGGTAATTTCGAACACACTCCTTTATTTCATTGGTTGATTAACTGGCGGCAATTTTAAATTAATCCAAACTTTTGTATATATTTTTTGTATTTAATTTTTTGTTAATTCCAAACACTTATGGATACTGATTACATAAATAGTTTAGAACCATATACAATAAAAAGAAATGTAACTTTTAATATAGTGGGGCATCTCTATTGTGGTGTTTTTTATATTATGTGGTACCCTCGACAATAAAACTTATGGTCAAAGCGGTACTGTTGTTGTTTGATTTTTCATGTTATGTTGATAATTGTTGGCAATATGTTTTTTGTTTAAAGCGTTGATTGAAGTGTTAGAATGATGAGCAATAAGCATGGGCGCACGCAAAAAAATTGCTAGTTAAAAAGCGGTCTAACCCTAACCGTGACGCCCCCAGGCCGCCTCCGACATATCAAATTAATATTTTGTTTACATTCTCCTTTTAAAATAATATAATAACCTAATAATAAAATAATAATTTTGTTTTATATTTCACATGTTAATGTAGTTTCCCTATTGCAATTATCTAAATAGATACTTAAATATTAATACTGGAGCTGAAACATTCAGCCTTATGCTGTATCACTTACGTTAAATATAACGTACTGTTATCCGCGCTGTTATGTTATTTTCTCAAAACTGGTATGTTGTATCACATTTAACGTTACAGCTCATAACGTATTACCACAGAATATGCTGTGGTATTACGTTATCACCCTACGTTATTTGTGAACTTAACGTACCCGATTTAACATCCAGATTTTACATGCAGTTATAAGTTAACGTACGCAATTTTAGGTGTGTAGGGCGAATAAAATTTTTTTCCTTTAAAATTTTAATAAAATTGTTCCGTTCCAAACAATGGAATTTCAGAATCTTATGCGTTTGGCGTTATTGGAGCAACTGGAAAATGCAAATGAAAGGCGAGATTCTTTTTTCGTTGATAAATAAAAAAAAATGAGATCAAATTTTTTTTTTAAATAGAAACCAGGAGAGGATACAGAGAAGAATCTTACGCGACGCTTTCTAGTTGCCAGAAAATACATTTCAGAAAAATTTTCGAATATCTAGAAATTCTGTACATGTAATCGATGTTTTGAGGCCACATTTACAAGACGGCCAAAAAAATAAATGCTTTTGTCACTTGAAATGAAAGTGAGTCAACAAATAACAATTACCTATTTTCTATGTTGATTATGAATATTTTTAGATTTTAAGTACAGTTGCTTTTTTTGCAACTGGCAGCTATCAAAGATGTGTTGGTCAAAATTTTTATCACGCTGTCGAACAATCCCGCATGAGCAGGATCATTTCAGAAGTAACTTCAGAGCTGGTAACATCTATCTACCTTTGATAAATTCACCTTCCGCCACTGTTCAGTACTTTTAGGAGGTCCATTACCGGTGGCATTTTGTCTTCGAGAGAACTCTTGCCATAAATAATTTATTTTATTTATGTCTGTAGGTTTCGTGTTTCCCCTAATCAAAACTCGGTTTTGTTCTAAAAAATCTATTAAATCCTCGTATTGTTTTCTAGTCGTTTTTTTTAAAGCGTTGAGCCATTTTGAGCCGACACAAACTACCTACAGCAAAATTTAATAACAAAACCAACAGAGACAAATGAAATTATTTTCATTCTCCGTTTCATGCGCATGCGGCACGTCATTCAATTCATATTCTCTCTCTCATATTAATTTCGTATAGCACTATCTCCCTTCAATTAAACTATACTTTCTTCCCTTTTAACAGCTCAAACACATATACTTAAAGTATATGCTCAAACATAACATACGCGATAACGTATACGTTAAAAGAATGATACAGCATGCCAGGTTTTAGACGTTACGTTATCAGACCTGTTAAGTCCATACGTTATTTTCAGATAACGTACATGTGTTAAATATAACGTACGTGATACAGCATAGGGCTGATTAAGCGATTTGGGGTGAACATAAATTAACATAAATATTTATGTTTATCTTGAGGGCTTTTCGAGTGCAGAGAAGTATTAACCAGTGGTTATAACCCCTCGATTATCATTGGTTGAAATTAATTTTGATTTTAAACTCAACCAATGATAATCCAGAGGTTCTAACCACTGGTTAAAACTTTTCTGCACCAAAAAAGCCCTTTGATAATTTGACGTTGTCACGAAAATGGGTATGTCAGGGGAAGCGCTTATGACGTCATATCCTAAATGTCACAAGATAATCAACATAACCAGTTACAGACCAGTTTATAGGTATGTTCGCAGGTGTTACTATAAGTTGTGATTTTTGCTCTAAGTATGACGTCATCAAGCAAGTTAGTTCAACTTTGATCTCGCTGGAAATTGCAACTAGCGAACAGCTTTTCTCCATTATATTTACTTCTCGTCTGGAGCAAGAGTAAAAATGTTTAGTTCTGGGTAAAATATGATGACGTCCCGATGACGTTGTTGTCTATTGGCGAACAAAAGACAGGTAAAAATGTCTTGTTTAGAGTAAATATTGGCCATCGGCGAACAGACCTTACGTCAATTATGTGGTTTTAAATTATTTATGGCCCGTAATTTACAATAGTAATGTTAGCCTGTATTACTATAAGTTGTGATTTTTACAATAAGTATGACGTCATCAAGCAAGTTAGTTCAACTTTGATTTCACTGGAAATGGCAACTAGCGAGCAGCTTTCCTCCTTTATATTTACTCCTCGTCTGGAGCAAGAGTGAAAACTTTTAGTTCAGAGTAATTTATGATGACGTTGTTCACTCACGAACAAAAATCAGGTACCAAATATCTTGTTTAGAGTAAATATTGGCCAGCGGCGAACAGACCTAATAAACCTAACTCCAATTAGGACGCAATAAGTGATTACGAGGGGCCAGTGTTTATAAAGTAAAAATCCTGACCGGAGGCGACGATGAGGACGAGGAGATTATGGATATTGAAGGCAATGTAGGGGGAACGGATTTTACAATTTCCGTTGACCCTAAGACCGCTAATGAATTGCGAATATTTGAATAACCTAACCTCAACCGAAACTGACATTGATAATTTGCGCGTTTTTGTGACATAATCCTATTAGGGGTTTACATTTACACAGAGTGGTCAGATCACTATCTCTGTCTTTGTTATTATTATAATTCTGGAGAAAGATAATGATATTTGCAAATCTCTTAGAGTGAATTTTCGTAAACGCTTATTATCTTGAGGGTCGTGGGGTGGGGATAAAATTTAGCATCACGTAAGGGTACATTTACAACCAATGAGGGTTAACGTGCTTGAATTCACCACGAGAGGTGCTAGTGTACGGAAAGGTCAATGTCACTGAACGTTAATGTTTACTATTTTTAACGCTAGTTTTTAGTAATTTTTACAAAAATTAGCTGAAAAACATTTAACACAATGATGACAGAAGGGAAAAGTAGTAATTTACTTGCTCAGTAGGAAAATTATTGCTCTTATCAGAAGTGTCTTATGTCATTAAAGTTAGGTTATAACTAGAATAAGCATGATGAAAACAACGAATGTACATGATTATTATTCACGATTTTCTGTAGTAGACTCCTTTGATAACGCATAATCGTCAGGATTAAAATGTTTCTTACAAACAAACGAATGTTTCGAAGAAGTAAAGTTATCTCTATCAACCACTGTTTTAAACGAGTTTTGTCTCTCGGAAGCATATGTCTCCCTTTTGTTTCCGAATTGGTGTACAAAATAATTATAATAAAATACTATAAACTTTTCCCGCGCCTAACAATAACTTTTGACACGATCTTACTCGACCAGTGGCGCCACCTGGTTTTATCCCTCATTCACATTTATGTCGCCCCAAATCGCTTATTGAATTCAATTTTCAACACTGCTTTATGTACAATGGCAATAAGGTACACAATAAATATAATGAAAGAGTTTGAGTGGAGATGAAATGCGACACTTATTCTTGTTTATTAAAAACAAACTGGCGCGCGGGCATTTAAACAAATACTACAGAAGATACCAACCTTTTATAGACATTATCATTATTTAACAAGTAGGTGTTGATTAATTGGTTAATGATGGCTAACGTTTTCAGGCTCACCAGTTGGCGCCACTGGTCGAGTAAGGTCATATCAAAAATTATTATTAGGCGCAGGAAAAGTTTATAGTATTTTATTATAATTATTTCGTACACCAGCAAATAAAAAACCTCGTTAATTGTGCCTCAGTGTTGTGCAGTTCCATTTTGTTCGGAAAGAAAAGGCGGACATATGCTTCCGAGATACAAAACTCGCCTAAAACAGTGGTTGATAGATATAACTTTACTCCTTCGAAACATTCGTGTGTTTGTAAAAAACATTTTAATACTGACGATTATGCGTTACCAAAGGAGCCTACTACAGAAAATCGTGAGTAATAATCATGTACATTCGTTGTTTTCATCATATTCATTTTTAATATAACCTAACTTTAATGACAAGACATTTCTGATAAGTACAATAATTTCCCTACTGAGCAAGTAAATTACTATTTTCCCCTTCTGCCATCATTGTGTTAAATGTTTTTCAGCTAATTTTTATAAAAATTACTAAAAACTAGCGTTAAAAAGTCATAGTAAACATTAACATTCAGTGACATCGACCTTTCCGTACGCATATAAGCATTCCTTACAGTCATACGGAAATGGCAGTATTTCTAGCAATTTCATTGGATGTTTCAAGGCTACGGCATGGCGTGCTCATCAGATATCATTTTTAAAGGGGAATTCGGCACCGTGAAAATAAACAAACTATAATAAAGGGCAAGGAAAAAATGTAATAAAGGGCAAGGAAAAAATGTAATCTTCATATAAATCTTACTAACGAACTAAAAAATACTTATTTAAAAACAAATAATAAGTTAAAGGGCAAGGAGAAAATGTAATAAAGGGCAAGGAAAAAATGTAATCTTCATATAAATCTTACTAACGAACTAAAAAATACTTATGTAAAAAAAAATAACATGTTTGTGATTCGAACCCTGGACCTACCGCGTGCCACGCGAGTATCTTCTCTATCGTCTAACGAGCTCCTAGCTGACAAACGATTCCAAAAGGATTTAATACTTTAAAATGTCATGTAATTGCGCATGCCCTGCGGCTATCTTAAAACGGCCAATAAAATTGCTAGAAATAATGCCATTTCCGTATGACTGTAAGGAATGCTTATATGCTTTCCGTACACTAGCACCTCTCGTGGTGAATTCAAGCGCGTTGACGATGACGATGTTGCTACTGAGGTCATAAATGAAAGTTTATACAAGTCCATTTTATAAGTAATTTTTAAATGTTACCAACAACATTAATATTAACAAATCTGGATATATAAAAAATATATATTTTAATACTGTATATTCCATTTATTTTTAAACAAATACCTATCGTTTTATCCACTATGGAGTGACTTAATGTTGAACAACAGAGGTCCGTTAGTAACTCAGTAGTCAAAAATTACTTCGGCCAACTCAAGAAAAACACATTTCATCCGCAGAAAAACCTGAAGTGCTCACCGTTCATTCGAAAATTGAGAGATGATTGTCTTTGAAAGTAGAAACCGACTTGGGGATTGGAAAATCTCGTTTGACTAAAATCGACCCAATAGATGAAAAACGTTCCCAAAAGAAACATGGTCGAAAAGAACGAAAAATTTAGGCACTCGATCATTTGGACGACAGATTTCTTTCTAAAAAAAAAAAAAGGAAATTATCAAATAATAATGACACAATTATTTATCTCGAGTATGACGATAAATTGCCAGTGTGCCTATTGTGGTCATGACGTGTTTATCGAATCACCATTATGGGTACGTGTGATAAATGCAAAACGTTGGATTCATCAAGTTTGCGATGATCCGGATGCTGCAAATAACATATAGTGGCGGTTTCATTTGCAAAATATGCACACTAAGTATTGTAAATATTGGTATTGCGAAAAATTTAGGAAAGAGATACAATGAGTATGAAGAATTCTTAAATGAGACGCAACTGTCTGATTCGGAGAGGCAAGAATTGAGAGAAACACTCGCGCCCAGAGATCGTGTAAAAATGGCAAGATGAAAGAAAAGTTAGAGTAACTTCATCGAATTTTGGAAGAATATGTAAAGTTAGGGAATTTTCTTCTTTCCAAAACATCATTAAAAATAGATCGACAATTACATTAAATACTCCAGCTATATTACACGGAATAAAATATGAGAAATATCACGTGAGGAATATCTACGTCAATCAGTATTAACTTACCATCCAATCGGACTATTTATTCATCAAAACCATCAGTTTTTAGCTGAGCAGGTATCCAGATGGACTTCTGACATAAATTCGATTTCCTTAACAGCACAAAATCAACAATATCGTACAGCCACAATTATCTGAATTATCACTATAAAATTCAAGGAATTTTAGATATCATCAACAGAAATTGGTGTGATTTAGTAATATGAACTCACCAGGGAATAAAGGTAGTGAACATTTTTAGGTCAACTCGTTTTTGGGATGCAATATTTTTTAAACTGAAGAATTTTTATTTCTTCTATATACTGCCGCACATAATTTTAACGAACGAAACGTTGTCGTTAGTAAAATCAAAGTGGACAACCCTTGACCATTAAAGTTTTTGGACAACGACCTTGTGGCGAACATCAATTATTATAAAGAGTTGAAAATAAAAGGGGATATGTAGTGACTGCTGATCCATATACAAAATTTTCTATTCGTGAAATTTTAATCGAAGACTTTTTAACATTAAATGACAAACAAATTAACAGTTTCGTAATAGATCATTATTTAACCATATTAAATTCAAGTAATGACGAATTTCAAATAATATCTGTTGCAAAATCATCTATTATATTTGATGGTGGAGATTTAAATGAAGACTTTATAAATGGAATAAACTTTACGAAATTAGTGTGTTATGATGCACGTTGCAAGACATCATCATTATGTGTTAGTTCAAATTAATTTCATAGAAAACATTTTCTTCGTTAAAAGAATCTCGATTGTAAAAATTGGACACGCCCACATAAAAGGGGCACCAAAATTCAAATTTTTTTCTCACCTTTCTCTTCTTTTCCTTTTGTTGGTTTTTTGTTATCAAAATTCCCCCTTAAATTTATTCCAAATTATAAACTAACCATCAGTAAATTGCGGTACATTATTATATACAAAAAATATCATTAATATACCCAAAAATGATCAGTTAGATATTCCCTCTCCCCAGTTATATATTGTTTAGAGGCGAGCTTTTAACTTTGAAGTTTGGCTCGTCGTAGCATTATCAAAATTCAAAATTTATATACACAAATCTTTTACAGAGTACTTTTTATTTTTTTGCATTGTTTTAAAATTTTACATCAGCAGCGCATGCTTTTACATGCGTCATTGATTTCTATTGTTCAAATTTTATTATGCAATTGTATTGTTTTAAAATTTCTAGTTCTAAGCCCAGACTGGCCCCGCTCCGCCAGACCTAACAATTGGCAATTGGAGTCCCTATATAAAACTAATCCGATATACTGAAATATCAAGAATGTTTCAACTCGCGGTGCTTTTTTGTTTAGTGGAAATCCTACATACATAGGAAGTACTGTAGGTATAGGGATAATTATATTCAGACATGATGTGAAATTTAGGTCCACGTGTACGTACTTGGTATTTGATCAGGAGGTACATATGTCAGACAGGTGTATAGTATTTCACGTTCATATGACATGCGTGAATAAATTTTGAATATACATCAAATATCTACATGTACCTAATGAATATGTGTAGTACATTGTATGGTATATGAAAATGCTGTGTGGGTTACTTCTAGCTATTTTTATTCTTTCCCCAAATTGAATTTTATTTAAATTTTCTACTTAGGCTTATTACTTTCAAGTCATTTAATTCTGATCTTGAATTTGTTAAATTTTGGGCTTCATTTGTTAGTTTTCTAATAACTGATAATAATACATCGTTGAAGCTTTCATCTCTAGCATTAACATATCTACTCATGATTTTGGCAGAGATACTAATAAAATTTTCTCATTTATTTTGATCACCATCAAATTTTGGAATAACGGATACGGATACATACTGATTTCAAATGTGTAAATTTACTGGTGAATTGGAAGTCGCTGTATTATTGCTATTTTTTACTGTAAATGTAGACGCCAAACTTCAAATGAAAATGATTGTTTAAATTAAGTAGATAATAATTCGTCTATCATTAAATTCAATAACTACTTTAGGAAGAATTGTTTTAGTGGAAAATGTATTTAGTTTTTGATTTCACTGCTGAGATTCAGGCGTATGTTCAAGAAGTATTGGAATTGCCTCAAACGGAGCCCATGTTTTGCTGTCAATCCTTTTCTATATTTAATTATTTTTAAAAAGGAAGACACTATGAAATAAAAGACAACCATAATTAACAGAAACCAAGGGTATATTTTATTTTATATTAAAACATTTAAATTAAATATTTTAACAAAACATTAGAAACACACACGTCTGAATTATAACAACATTAAAAAGCACTGATATGATTTTTTTTAGAATTATTTTAAGTAAAATACTAACATCATAATATTTATTATAAATACTTACTTTTAACTATTAACACCATATTACAAATTTAAAAGTATACAAATATGTTAAATAGGTATTATAAAATAATTATTGTCTTTAAGAACAGCCTTAAGACATACTTAGTTTAATATATTACAGTAATACTTGCAAATTATTGTCATATTTGATTTTGTGCACACAATCTTATACTTATTAATATCTTATATATTCTAATAATTAAATAGTTTATTGTCTCCTGTTGCATGAGTAGGTAAGTGATTATTGATAACTACATAAAGTCAGGTCAGATCCTAATAAAAATGTTTAGAAAAACTAAATTATTTCTTTCAGAAATGTTGTTAAAATATAATTTAGTAATAATTATAATTGATAACCAATTATCCTTAAAATAATTTTACTATGAAACAATATTAGAAATATTTAATAGCGTTTCCCTTACATTTTTGGAAACAAATAAATAAAATAACATCCATGTACTCGTATATTATATATATCTTTTAATCATTTTAGGAAAATACTCTCACCCAATTATCGTTATATAAAGTTTTGAAAACTATGGGCATATTTCCAATCATTTAGAATATTACTATTGATCAGCGGCGGCTGCACAGGTGTTTCCCAAGGAGCCGTCTGATAGCTGCTGCAGTGCTGTCACTATCAAACAGAATTATGTAACACAAATTTATAGAAATATGATAAAATGTTTTTATAAAGTCACATTTTTTATTTTATTATTTATAAAAACATAAAGTTATCATAATTGAATAAATGTTCATTCTTTTGTTTGTTCAGGTGTATGCAGTTATGTGTTTGCAGTTCTCTAGCATTTTTTGACTAGCAGCCGCTGCTTTGATCATAAGATTGGTAATTCTATTATTTAATATATGGACTTTACAAGTTACTGTGACAATATAAAGCTTGACATGTATATTTCGAGTTGTTATAATCAGCAACCACGTAAGTTAAGAAGTACCTACTCCATTAGTCAATTTCTAATTGGTTAGGTACATAAAGATTATTATATTAGAGAGAATTCAATAAACAGCAAATGAAAATTACAGATGGTACAGAATACGGATATTTGAGAATATACATTTATTATAAATTGAAATAACGAAATGAACTATCATTTTTTACCTATCTATACATGTTTTAAAATAAAATATATCTAATAAAAATATTTAAATAAAAGTTGGGTATTTTTATCAAATAGAGCTATGTTACAGATATCATAAAATGTTTTATTCAAACTAGTCTCATTTTCACAAAACAAATTTGAACTAATTTATAATAAGGTAAATCTTAATACATACCTACCACAAATCAACAGACAGGAGCATTTTACTGATAGAAAGCATTACAACCTTTTCTAATAAAATGCCTTAGAGTTATTTTGGAATAAATCATATTTGTTATAAGGCAAAATAAAAATTTGTGAAAAACTCTGTTTTATGAAGTTTATAAAACATATATTGCTGTATTAGAAATTTTACATATGTTCTCGTGGTAAATCATGGGTTATACGGAGATGTACCAACCACTACAGGTTGAAAGGAATCCGTATTTAATTGAATTAATTTAATTAATTACATTTCCAGATGTGGTTGTTTTCATGGAATTATTGGAATTTGTTACACATAACTGTTTCTTGACACAAATAAAGATAAAAAAGTCAAACGAATTATTTAAGAAGAAAATCAGTGAGGAAAACTACTTGACATAAAACTACCCAAATATACAAAGTGATCGTGTGGAAACGATAGTTGGTTGGATATGCTAACCAAAATGTTAAAATGTAGTAGATTTGTAAACGTGTAAATGTTTTGCTGGTTTTAATCAGTAATATATTTTTATATACAGCTTGTATAAAACTGAGCACAAATTATTCTCTTAAAGTCAATGGCGATTTTTTTAAAGTAGTGTCATTTTTTGTCAAAGCAAAGGCAACTAATTAAATTACTTACACTTATGGTCCATCATTATTACAAGAAGGGAGCTGTAACAGAACTACCAACGGGAGTTTTTATGTTTTAAACATATGAAGGAAATTTGCTTTTTAATGTTTCAACATTTTTTATTAAAAACTCTACACTTGTTTTGGCATTTAGGTCTTTGTCAAGAGTACATGAAATATTGAATAGTAAAATTTATGTTCATTGCTTATACAATGACCACATCCTAGTACTTACTATAAAACTATTATTTGGACATTACTTTTTTTCGTATTTTATATGATTTTTATAAAATAAAAGTATTAGAGCGTTTCGATCACTCTGAATTATCATCAACATAATTTTTTCTTATGGCAGCCATACTGAATTTTCATATCAGAAAATAGCTTTTTTTTCTGATTACAATGATCTAATCCTACATTAAAATTTCATTTAAGCCCTGAATTATTTAAATAAGCACCATGTGCGAGAAAAATAAAGTAGCAATTTTTTCCAGATATCTGAAAAATCAAATCGGATAATTAAGTTCTGTTGGTCTTAGAGTCTCGGTAAGGAAATCATGCAACTTTTCTCTAACTTAACTGATGTAGTAACCGTAAGATAAGCGAGATCTCTATGTTGGGAAAGTTAAAGTCAAACACCCTGTATAGCATCGCAATCACTACATTTTAACTCATACTTTTTGTTTTTTGTAACTTTTCAGTTTTGTCATTATTTATTAACATTTTACTTAAATTATTTTTTTTTCATTTACTGAAATTGTTTATTTTAGGTCAAATGTTAATAAACTTTATTTTAGGTAAAATATTAAAAAATAATAAAGACAAATCTGAAAAGTTACAAAAAAAGAGGAGTACTTATATGAGTTAAAATGTAGTGACTGTGATGCTATATACATTGGACAAACTGGACGAAATATAGAAAAGCAACTCTAGGAACACCAGAAATCTATTATAAACAATGTATATAACAATATTTTTCCTGTATAGTTGTAATCATATTTAAAAACACAAATGTTTAATTTTCTTTCAATTGTTTTAATACAACTCATTGTAATTAATCATAAACACGCTGTATGTTACAGGAAAGCGTCCTTTTAGGAAAATCAGAAAAGCTAATCTATGCTACAAGCCAAGACATTGGCATCTAGGTGGACACTAAGCGAGTTATATAATTGAACATAATACATGTATTATTAGTTAGGACCACCGACAGCTTCCTGTATTTCGACTTATTAACTTAAACATATAAATATTAGCTTGTTAATTGAGTAATGTTAAGATATTTATTATATTCATTTTTAAATATTTCTGTCAAGTAATCTAATCATGCTTTTAATATAATGAATAACTAACTTGTTAGAAATGTTATATAAAGGCAAATCGAACCTTATTTTTCTGTTCTATTACTTGAATCCATGTAACTGTGAATGTGCTTAAATAAATGTATTATACTCAGTCCACTTAAACTTTGCAGCGTTAGCCAGGATAGAGAATAAAATGCGCGCTGATTCTTGGTACAGATGGCAGGCAGATGTACACAAGTGTGTATAGCGGTTCATTTTCATGTTTATTTTATACGCATCGGTCGTAGTTGTACGTTTCACTCATTTAAGTCCAGGTCAACACTGCAAAGTTAAAGTGAATAGAGTTTAAGTTTATATATTCGGTTTTCAAAACGAAGTCCGTTTGGCAACAAGCTTAATTCGCGCCTAGCGGGATTGTCGCTTTGCATACATTTTTATTTATGTAATACTGTAGCATACACAATATATATTTTTTATATTGTAATGGACATATTTGCTTTAAGTTAGAAGTGTATTAAAAATAGATAATATTTAAATTGTTAAATTGGCATGTCAACACATTGTATAGAAAACAGTCATTTTATTGATTTAAATAATGTTAAATTATTCCATTCGGAAAATAAAGGAAAAAACTTGATTTATTAGAACAATTAGAAATAAGCAAGACTGTTAAAAATAATAAAAATTTAACAAACGAACAAAAAATTTTTACTGATCACCATATTTTAGATTAAATAATTTAGATTTAAAGAATAAAATAATGTCTAGGTTATAAAACATATTTTACTATAGTTTTATAATATGTACAAGATGTAGTTATTGTATAAGCAATGAACACAAATTTTACTATTCGGTATTCCCTGTACTCTTAACAAAGGCCTAAAAAGCCAAAACACATGTAGTTTTTAATAAAAAAAATTTGAAACATTAAAGTGAAAATTTCTTTAATATATTTAAAACATTTAATAATGTATCACACACAAGGAGAAAACCGCAGAATCAGTTCAGTGTATTGAATATTTTTATGTTAATAGCATAAGATTTGAATATATGTATTTCATCTCATTATAAACTAGAACAAATATTTTTTGTAATTTAGCAGAAATTAATAGTTAACGCATTATGTAGGCTATCCCATTTTTACATTTATATTTAGGGATTTCATAACTCAGTTAACTTTTTGTTGAGTAGGTAAGTACCTATTTATTTCATCGGCTATTTAGTGACCTTTTAGAATATTATATTTTATCATCATTTATAAGAATATTAACTGATATGAAATCGGATATGGTAAATAGAAAAACTCTCATATGAGCAGAAGGTAAATTATGAGATATCAGTCAATATCATACGAAATTGATTAGTTACAATGTAATGTTAGAGAATATGCCCTTTAGTTTGAATACTTATTGCTAATTGAATCGGTAAACATACTGCAGTTAATGCGAAAATTGAGAAACCGTTTGATCTAGCGCTATTCACATGTCCATCGCTGTTATGTTCAGATATATAACCAGGATCCACTATCCGTATTTTCCAGCCTAAATTATTATGCGTGTAACACTGAAAATAAAAGTACGATAATTATTTCAAACAAATATAAACAAATATAAAATGTATATCTGGATAATTTAAAACTAATGCAAGTAAACTAAAAGCCATATAATTCAGTTCAATTAAAATTTTACTTGAAAATAGTTATGATAGAAGCGAACTTTATGGAGGCGTATTAACAATTTTATTCTTAACAACCCAATTCAACCAGTTAAACTTCTCCACTTTTAGAGATCATGAACAAGTGCTTCAATATTGAGGAAATTGCGACCGAATGCGATCTGTAAAGCTTTTATTGACAGTACCTCAAGTACGAACTATTACACTAGATAGTAATTAAAGATGAGAAATTTCTTAGAAGATTAACAATGTTTTCACTAGATTTGTTGTTTTGACGATACCCTAAAATTTGTCATTAGTTGTGGCATGTGTATCTAATATTGTGAAGCTCAAATGGACTAAATTTTCGTTGGTTAAATCTCACAAACAGTTGTGGCCAATTTAACATATACGAGGAACAGGAATTGAATAAATTTGAAGACAAGTAACAACCTATTTAAATTATTTGATTTAATAATAATAACAATAACATTAATAATAATAATAACCGGGAAATTGAAAAAATATATATTTATTAAGCTTAACCATATAATAAATAAGATAAAATAAGTTCAATCAAAAGAACGTATATTGATAGTCTAGATAGTATTGCGTATGCATTTACAGGAGGAGAAATGGCGGGAAAGAAACATGGTAAAAATTGTAAGTAACATTTACTGATTTAGTGAATGTAGAATGTGTTATAAAACAATTAATTCGAAAGTATATATTACAACCGAAAGTGTTGTAATTTTAATAAAAACTGTGGTACCTATTTGTGTTTATAGCATCTTACAAAAGGATAATATGTAAACAGAAAATCCTGAATTAGTTAAAAGTTTTTTGAACTAACAATTTGGAATATTTAAACAGTAAATACCTGGTAGTATAATAGATCTGGTGCATCCAAAGGGACTGTCCAGTTAAGATAACCTGGTTCACCTTGGTCACATTCAAGCCTTAAAGTTTCCATATATTGTTTGAATGTTTCTGATTCTGCTGATTTATCCACACTTTTGTGTGCCCATTCACAATATCTTCCTGCTGCGCTTGGGTAAGGATAACCTTCTTGATCATATTCTACGCCAGCAAATACTTTCTGTCTTTTTTTTCCTGTTCTGATTTCTGTCCAAATCCGCCTTCTCTAGAGTCAGTTATATAGAAAGGATGGTATCTACAAAAATAATTGTGGGCAAATTTTGAAAAAAATGTTTTTTATTAAATGTACTGACGATTAATCATATCATATTAAATACTACAAGTAATATAATCCCCTGCATCTCTAAAGTAACCTTGTACAATAGTGAGCTACACATTTTGAGACAACGAACATACACACAATATCCAAGCATGCTGAAATTCATTTCTGCTCAAAAAAAATCCCAGGTCCTCGCAGGCCCGGATTGGGCGAGGGCGGGAGGGGTGTCGCCTCTGTGCCTTTCAATCTCAGGCGCTCCGGCGTCTTAGTGAATCCCAGAGCGTCATTTAACGATTGTTGCAAAATAATACCGAAAACAATATCAAATATTTATGCACTAATACTAATACTATCACTGTGCATATGGTAAGAGTTGATTGTTTTTGTTTTTAATGTTTTTTAAAACCTATTTGATCTCTTATTTTTGTTTTGTACAGTGATCAGCTGAAAATTCTATATTTTAAACCAATTTCTTATTCTTACATCATAGCAAGAAAAAAATGTAAAAAAATTAATCGGTACATAGGCGCGGATATACTGGAACTACTCGTTCTCGACTGTCAGGCAAATCTAGGCCAACAAGCCTGACATAGTCCTCCTCGACCATCAACTCAAGGTAATGTATGTCATCGAGTTCTCAGCACCTGCGGAGAAAAACATCACCTTGCACGAGGAGGAGAAACGGACCAAATATCGCGATCTCCGGTACGAGCTCCAAGTGCTGTACTCAGGCTACTCGGTAAAAATGGTCGTCCTTATAATCGGTGTACTCGGAGGGATATAGCCTACGCTGCTCTCGGAACTGAAGATCATACCGGTCTGCCAAAAAGCAGCCGAGTGGCTGGCAGGTCAAATGCAGAAGGCGGCCATTCTGGGTTCTCCGTCTGCTTAGGGCACACGATTCTGATATCTACAGTCACTAACCCTGCGGGATGTGGGGAGTGGCTGTAGTTGATGCGCCGGCGCGACTCCCGTGAGCCGTCGGAGGCCTCGGGAGGACTGACCAGCATCGAGAAACCGAAAAAAATAATAATAAAGGGGTGCAAAGGACCGGCAACCTCCGCGCTGGTGTACCCTGGACAGACAGAGGTAACTCTGCCTGACAAATTCCGGCCGGGGGTACCAGGGCTAACCACCCTGGTACCCTGACACTCTGGTTCCAGCGACACTCAGAGGAAGGGCTTCTCACGATCGACCCCAATCGGATAGGGGTCAGAGGCAGGTTTGAGGAGCCCCCCTGGTAGGTCTCAATATTGATAACAATGGCAATGGACATGGACGCTTTAAATGGACGAGGGAACTAAGGGATGACTTGCTGACGTTCTACGAGAGCAACGAACCTGATCGCAGAGGATACATGGCGCGATTGCATGATGCCTGGTGTACCATGCACCCTGATCACCGCAACATCTGAGAGATCAAGTATCCTTTCAGGACAGGTCACGTACGGGCACCCCGTCAGCTGGAAGAACTACCAGCCGCAATCCCACCGCGGCAATTAGCAGCTGATGAGGAACATCCTGTAGAGTTCACCGGCGTAGACTTAAGGACGAGGGTTAGCCTTAATACCACGGCTAACCTAAAGCCACAAGACCTGGCTAGAATGGACGCGGTCATCGATGAGGAACTTCCAGAAGATGCAGACATCTTGCATATCAACTTTGCCGTGTACAACGCCGCGAAGCAACTCGTCCCCAGTGAGAGGTCAACCAATCACGGGGTCGAGAAAACCAAGCGGCGTGTACAAAAAATCGAGAGCAAGAAACAGTTGGCCAGACAACACGCTTCTTGGATCCAGAATGTGGTGGAATATAAGACGACTGGTAGAGTTTTTACTCCCAGAATCCGGCGCATAGCAGCCGGATTAAGACGTCAACACCATACTCTAAATCTGACAGTGATGCTTACCATCAAGCAGCACTGTCTAGATAGGATCCAAGCGCTCATGGCGATAAAGAAAACATTGAAGAGGCGGGTGAGGAGTATGGAACAAAACAATTTGTTCCGTACGAATCCTTCCCGCCTCTTTCAAGAGCCACAGCGTATTGTCGAGAATCCGCCGACTGCAGAAGATGTCGAAACCTTCTGGAAGGGAAACTACGAAACGACGCGTCCATTCAATAGCGACACTCCATCAATTGCACACTTCGAGGCTCTGTGTCACAGACATCTTGAAAAGCCAGAAGAAGTGTGCCCGGCAGTCAGTACGGAGGAAGTCCAACAAGCACTTGTTGGTACCAAGAACTTCGCTGCCCTGGGCCCAGACGGCATTAACAACTGGTGGTGGAAGAAATTTCCTTCCACTCACCGCCGTCTGGCGCGAGTTTCCAACTCATGGTTGAACGAGGGGCTGCAGATTCCGGACTGGTTCGTCGAGGGACGTACCGACTGTACTTATCCCCAGAAAGGGGGATCTTTCCGACCCGAGGAATTATAGGCCGATCACTTGCCTCAACTCCTGCTACAAGATATTTACACGCATCTTGTATGCTAGGACACTGAGGTCTGTTGATCCGGTCTTCCAGCAGATACACGAACAGCGTGGTGCCAAGAAGGGCATGGCAGGTTGCAAGGACAGCCTGCTGATAGACCGCTGTATTACATAGGATTCTGTGCAATACAAGCGGAATCTATCGATGGCCTGGATTGATTACCGCAAGGCATTTGATACAACATCACATGAGCTATTGTTGCACTTGCTCGAATGTCTTGCGGTACCAGCACCACTAGTGAGATGCATAGAACAGCTGCTACCGCTCTGGAAGGCTCGCTTCACCATAACATCAGGTGCACAGCGGGTCACGACAGAGCAGGTGACATTTAGGAGAAGGTTTTCCAGGGTGACTCCCTGAGTCCTCTCCTCTTCTGCATCTCACTGCTGCCGTTGTCTGTTGGGCTCCGCCAAACCCGCGGATATCAATGTGGAACACCCAGCGACCGGAGGCATAAGGTCACCCATCTATTTTATATGGATGACCTTAAACTTTATGCCTTCGGAGAGCACGAACTACAAAACGCTCTTAGGTTGGTCGAAGAATATACGCGGGCAATTGGTATGGAGTTCGGGTTGGACAAATGTGCAGTCGTCCACCTCAAGAGAGGACGATGCGGGGGAATTCCCTGAAGATGCGCAGCTCGCAGACGGAAGCATCTTAAGATATCTGGATGCCGGAGAGACCTATACATATCTGGGTGTGCAACAAAGACACATCCAGGATGTAATACAAATAAAAGATTTTCTCCGCAACAAGTACAGACACCGCCTCCGAAAGATTTGGTCTTCCGAACTTTCGGGGAAGAACAAGGTGTCTGCAACTAATATGCTTGCCGTTCCGGTTCTGCTCTACTCATCGGAGTAGTAAAGTGGAGGGTAGATGAGCTGCGTCAATTAGACAGAGATACCCGCAAGATGATGAATATTCACAGAAGTATTCATCCTAGATCGTCCGTTCCTCGTGTGTACCTCCCACGTCAACGGGGGGGGGAGGCGAGGACTTTTGAGCCTGAATTGTACGCATGGCAGAGTAGAACTGAGTATGGCATGTAACATCCTCAGGAGCTCAGATCCCCTCTTACGGTTTGTAAAACATCACGAAACTGTAGTAGTGGGAGCAGGATTGTTCAAGGCAGCAAAAAGAGCTGCAGATGAACTCGGTCTCGCATTTGACATCAGGCGAGGAGGCCGGCGAGGTGCTGATGTTGAGTCAGTCACCGAACTTCAGCCAAATCGTCTGAAAGCCCGAATTAGAGCTGCCGAACAGGAAAATCTGTTTCGGTAGCACGTCGTTAAACCCCAGCATGGTGTCTTCTATAAGAACATATAAACACCGGGTTTATCGACCAGGCTGACCTTCGCCTTTCTAAGGTCAGAAGGGTTAAGTCGGAGACCGAGGGATTCATTGTGGCTTGCCAAGATGGTGTTATCAACACCTTGGTCTACCGTAGCCGCGTGTGGCGTGTAGAGGTTCCTGATATCAACTGCAGGACCTGCCATCAGGCGCCGGAATCGCTCATGCACATACTATCTGCATGCCCCATATACGCGATTTCGGCCTACATCCACCGACATAACGCGGCGTTACGAGTGCTATACTACCATCTAAGGTACTCGTACGGGGTAGACCAGACACCAGTGCTGCCTTACGTCCCCGGAGATATTGAGTCCGTTGTCGAGAACGAGAAACGCCGGATTTACTGGAACTACTCGTTCCCGACGTTCAGGCTAATCCAAGCCAACAAGCCTGACATAGTCCTCTTCGACCATCAACTCAAGGTGATGTATGTCATCAAATTCTCGGCATCTGCGGAGAAAAAACATCACCTTGAAGGAGGAGGAGAAACGGACTAAATACCGTGATCTCCGGTACGAGCTCCAAATGCTGTACCCAGGCGACTCAGTCAAAATGGTCGTCCTAATAATCGGTGTACTCGGAGGGATAAAGCCTACGCTGCTCTCGGAACTGAAGACCATACCGGCCTGCCAAAAATCAGCTGAGTGGCTGGTAGGTCAAATGCAGAAGGCGGTCATTCTCGAATTTCTCCGTCTACTTAGGACACACGATTCCGGAATCTACAGTCACTAACCCTGCGGGATGTGGGGACTGGCTGTGGTTAATGTGCTGGCGCAACTCCCGTGAGGCGTCGGAGGCCACGGGAAGACTGTCCAGCGTCGGGAAAGCGAAAATAATAATAATAATAATAATAATAATAAGGGGTGCAAGGTCGGCAACCTCCGCATTGGTGCACCCTGGACAGGCAGACTATTGTCGGCCGGGGGTACCAAGGCTAACCACCCTGGTACTCTTACTGCTCGGGTTACTTATAATCTAAGAAGGGCCCCTCACAATCGACCTTAGTCGGATCGAGGTCAAGGGCAGATAGGAGGGGCATTACCGGACGGTCCAAACGATGAC
Source organism: Rhamnusium bicolor (assembly GCA_029963845.1). Lineage (NCBI taxonomy): Eukaryota > Metazoa > Arthropoda > Insecta > Coleoptera > Cerambycidae > Rhamnusium > Rhamnusium bicolor. Next base: position 676,677 of record JANEYF010003248.1, on the reverse strand, counting down.
AACAACGCTATTGTACATGGACGCTTTAAGTGGACGCGGGAACTAAAGGATGACTTGCTGACCTGCCGCGAGAGTAGCGAACCTGAACGAAGGGGGATACATCGCACTCTGGTGCGAAATGAATCCAGAGCATCGCGCCTTCTCTCAACAACACCTGAGAGACCAACTATCCTTCTTGCGCAGGACAGGTTACGTAAGGACACCCCGTCAGCTGGAAGAACTGCCAGCCGCAATTCCACCGCGACAATTACCAGCTGATGGGGAACATTCTCCAGAGTTCACCAATGTAGACTTAAGGACGAGGGTAAGCCTTAAAACCAGGGCTAACCTAAAGCCACAAGACCTGGCTAGAATGGACGCGGTCATCGATGAGGAAATTCCGGAAGATGCAGACATCTGGCAAATCAACTGTGCCGTGTGCAACGCCGCGAAGCAACTCGTCCCCCGTGAGAGGTCAACCAATCACGGGGTCGAGAAAGCCAAGCGGCGTGTACAAAAAATCGAAGGCAAGATACAGTCGGCCAGACAACAGGCTTCTCGGATCCAGAGTGTGGTGGAATATAAGACGACTGGTAGACTTTTTGCTCCCAGAATCCGGCGCATAGCAGCTGGATTAAGACGTTAACACCATACCCTAAATCTGAGAGTGATGCTTACCATCAAGCAGCACTGTCTAGATAGGATCCGAGCGCTCATGACGATAAAGAAAACATTGAAGAGGCCAGTGGGGAGAATGGAACAAAACAATTTGTTCTGTACGAATCCTTCCCACCTCTTTCAAGAGCCACAGTGTGTTGTCGAGAATCCGCCGACTGTAGAAGATGTCGAAATCTTCTGGAAGGGAATCTACGAAACGACGCGTCCATTCAATAGCGACACTCCATCAATTGCACACTTCGAGGTTCTGAGCCACAGACATCTTGAAGAGCCAGAAGAAGTGTGCCCGGCACACGATTACTATACTTCCTTATAATTAGGTATAAGAAAGTAAAAATGGGGATAATAGTGCTTTAAATCAGTTTAAATTATTGGGGAGTAAAGTTAAAAAAGACATAGATTCTAGTTATGGAAACTACATTAAGAATATTGAAATGCAAATTAAGTCTAACTCTAATCAGTTTTGATCTTATGTTAATAACAAAAGAAATGTATCCACCATTCCTAATTCAATGAATTATAATGATAATTCCCTGATTGAGCCTCAAGAAATACTTGATGCCTTTGCACAATTTATTCAGTCTTCTTTCATTAAGTCAACTACTTTTAATAGTACTAATGTAACATTATCTAATTCACCACACTTAATAACTCCAATTATTAAGGAAGAGGATATTTTAAAAGCACTAAGAAAGACTAAACCAAAATTGACAACGGGACCTGATGGTATTTCAGCCTTTCTGTTATAGGATTGTGCTAGTTTATTAGCTAAACCTTTAACAATTATTTTCAATTTGTCTCTACAAACCAAGATATTTCCTGAAACTTGAAAAAAGGCTAAAATATGTCCTATATTTAAAAAAAAAATGATAAAACTTCTGTTGAAAACTATAGATCCATTACGATATTGTGCAATTTTGGCAAACTGTTTGAAGTTATTTTATATGAAAATTTATTTAATCATGTGAAACCTCAAATCTGTTTCGATCAGCATGGATTTCTGCCTGGCAGATCTACCACTACCAATCTGATTTGCATTACTCAATATTTAGCTGAGATACTGAATGAAGGAGGACAGACTGATGTCATTTATACAGATTTTTCAAAGGTTTTCGACAGACTAGACCATGGATTACTACTGCAGAAGTTTTGTGAGGTTGGACTCACTGATGGATAGCTGAAATTTTATGATTCATATCTAAGCAACAGATACATTAATGTGCAGTATTGTGATTTTAAGTCTGTCGAAATAACAGCAAGCTCGGGTGTCCCCCAAGGATCTGTCTTGGCCCTCTTTTGTATATTACCTTTATAAATGACATCGTCTGTGGACTTAGCTGCAAAACTCTGTTATATGCTGATGACCTTTACACCTTTATTTCCAACTTAGATGATTGTATTAAGCTGCAAGAAGATCCTAATAAGCTAAATTGTTGGTGTGAAAAAAAAATGTTTTACCTCTTAACAGTAGTTAATGTTACTGTATAAGTTTCACTAAAAAGATGCACTCTCTTCATTATGAATATACAATTAACAATGCTGATTTAACGAGATGTAGCACGTTCAAGGATTTAGGATTCATATTCTGTTGTAAATTGACTTTCACTGACTATATAAATGAAATAGTAACAAGTGCATACAAAAATCTAGGATTTATAATAAGGAACGGAAAACAATTTGTAGATTCTGCTACACTAGAGTTACTTTTTAATGCCTTTGTTAGGTCTAAATTGAGGTATGCCTCGGTAGTCTAGAATCCAGGTTACGATATTCATAAATTTAGAATAGACAAGATCCAGAGAAAGTTTGTAAAATACATGTGGTACAAAGCTGATGGTGTTTACCCTCCTAATGGTATTAATCACACTGATTTGTTACAGAGGTATAATATACATAACTTAAATACTCGTCGCAAATGTTATTATTTAGAAATTATTTCTTCAAAAAAAAAAAATAGAAAAAACTTTGTTTCCTATTTTTATTTTTTAGGACTTTCAGCCAGGTACATGGACAATTTAGCCTACGTTTCGTCCGAGTTTTCAGACTTTTTCAAGGTTAAAGGCTAAAAATAATGGTTTTACATTAAGTCATAAATTAGATTAGTGACAGAATACAGATCCAAAAAAAGTGTTTTCTTACCTAAACAGCCAACAACTTGTCCAATATCATCCCTTATTTTTTTAGTGATATTATATAAAATTGCAAATAACTTGATTGACTGCCTTGAGTTAGTTAACTGTTTATATTTTCATGTTCCTAATTTTCAGACTCGTTCAAATAGTTTATTCTATTTACCTGCACCAAGAACAAATTTACTAAAATTTTCACCAACCGCATATTATGTGTTCCAACTACTCAACAGTACATAACAACATTGATATTTTCAATTATAATATTAACATTATAAAAAGTCATATTTTTTCTCTTAATTAGAAAAAAAGGCGTTTGATTTAAATACCTAAATCAATTAAGAGTTTTACACTAGCTAAGTAATATTGTATTATATTGAATTTGTATTATTTTAATTAGTATTATTGTTATTATTGTAATTTTATTAATATTTAGTTTTTTCCTGCCCCATAATTGGAATCGTCTGTATGGGCAGTTGTAGCTATAAATAAATAAATAAATAAATAAATAAATAAATAACCGAAATAAAACTTTGCTTCGTAAAATTGAGAGAAACAGCCGTTCACGATATTTATCGGTTGTCCCAGTATCCATGAATTGGTCAGTAATAAATCATGTGCATACTAATTTAAACCATTTAGGATGCGAAAAAACTTTAAATAAAATTTATGAACTTTATTGGTTTCCTAAAATGTCACGAACTGTTAGAAAATTTGTTGATAACTGCCTAATTTGCAAAAAAAGCTCAAGTTAAAATATATCCAATTCCTAATACTTCGCAACCCTAGCATACCATTCACGTAGATATTTCTGGAAAGCTGTCTGGCAAAAGTGACAATAAAGAAAACGTATTTATAATTATTATTAGATGCCTTTTCTAAATTTGTTGTACTATAACGTATTCACTCTTTAGCTGCAGAAACTGCTATCAGTTGTTTAAAAAAAATTACCCATTTTTTGGCGCGCCGTCACGTATAATTTGTGGTCAAGGTAAATTTTTTTACTAGCAGTGAATTTCGTAGCTTTTGTTCTAATTTTAGTATTGACCTGCATTTCATTGCCCATGGTACCAAGCACAGCGAATGGACAGGTCGAAAGAGTTATGCAAACACTGAAAAGTTCAATTAGCTTTAAATAGCACAAAACATAGTTACTGGTTTTAGCCCTGCTGATCTTTATTTGGAACGTAAAGTTCCCTAGAGTTACAAAAAAATCTCTTATAATAAAGACGATGTTCCCGATAAAAGCCCCTCTTTGTCGGAAGTCCGTGAAGTTGCCAGTAAGAATATTGCAAAGGCATCCAGAAGTGACGTAGATAGAAAAAAATTAGGAAAGGCTATATTAGGCCTTTCTCAGTGGGTGATTTTGTTTTTAGTAAAACAAATGAGAGAATGATTTCTAAACTTGACTGTAAATTTAGAGGTCTTTTTAAGATTATCAAAATTTTGGAAAATGATCGATATGAAGTAAATAAGTCTACAGATAAAGGCAAAGATAGAATGTTCAAATTTGCACATGATCAGCTTATCAGTGTACCAGAGGGGCAAGGTGAAGTCCCAGTTGAATTGGAATCTGACAGAAAGAGTCAGAATGAGCCTGTGTCGGCGGAAAATTAATAGCAATAGGTAAATTATTATTTTAGTTTTATTATGATACTGAGTATATTTTAAATATGTCGATCCTGACGAGGTAACTGCAATAAGTTGAGGCACGATGTGTTGCCGCTATAGTCGATCCCTGTTTATCCGAATGAGGAACGATGTGTTGCCGCCATAGTAGATCCCGGTTTATCGGGATAAGGCACGATGTGTTGCCGCCTAAGTTGATCCTGGTGGATCCGGATGAGACATGATATGTCGCTGCCTTTTATGTTGATTCTGGTGGGAGTCTCATTAAATATTAAAGTTGTTTCGTCAGGATGAACGAGCGGTGTTGATAGAAACGTCATTCTTGTTTTCGTTTCAGGCATTCATCTTTAGAATAAGTATCCGAGGACGTGCACGATGTTAGAATGGCCGTGTTGGCGCCACCGAAGATAATTTATCCACGCCTATGGTTCCTCGATACCAGCAATGACACTCTGCTGTCACAGTTAAATTATTGTGTTAATATAAAGAGTGAGAGGTTTAAGTTATTGTGTTAATATAAACATTGATACGTTTATTTGGCTTAACCAATGATCATTTAAGATTTGAAACATAGGAACGCTTTGAGGGAATCTGAGGTGACCGGAACGAAACCAGCTAGCTCGGCACGGGAGAGCGAGCACTGTATGATTACCTGCAGTAGAAGAAGGGTGAATACTGTGCGGGCTAGCGGGTGGCGGACCGTTAGTTCCTTTGGCGAATAACTGTTATTCGTTAGTTCTATTGTTTTATTGTTTTACTGTTTAGTGTAAACTCTAGTTGTTACATTAGTTATCTAATAAAATTTGTGTATGTCAACGTAAAATACCAGTGGCGTACTTTCTAACATGTCCAAGTGGTGTAACCCTAACCATACCGCCCCCAGGAAACCTCCGACATACATTTAACAGATCATTACGACCTCGGTTAATAGCATCTTGAACTTTAATTAGTTCAATAAAATTCATTAAGTATTATCAATATTATTTTTATATAAACGACTCTTTAAGACATAAACAGCAAGTAATCAAAACTGACTACTATAAATTAATTTGACTGCTCAACAATTGGTATTTTAAATCATTCATTGTTTTATGCGTAGCCACGCAAAAAACAATTTATAATTAGTTGTATCCCAAACTTTTAAGAATATTATTTAATTTAATAACTCACTTATTTGAAGAGAAATGTATAACAATCATATATATTTATAATGGGGAGGAAAAAGGTGACTTTTTGGGGTAATTCATTAAGACATAAATTCATAGCACATATGAGAAGTTGATGGAATATGCTACCGATTCTCTTTTTAATTTTTTTTCTAGCCATGTTTTTAAGAAAAAGAAATGGGTTTAAAATGTAGAATTTTCAGCTGATTACCTTGTATATTGTATAAAAAATATGTATTTCTCATTTTTTATTATTTTGTTTGTTTCCCAATAAAAAAAATATAGTAAATATAGGGCTTATTTTTTACCAACAACAATTTAAGCGCCTCGGGTTGACCAAGAGCCCGCGCTTTTTTTAAAGCCAGTCCGTCCCTGGCTCTTTGGCTGGGAGTCAAACCTGAGTGATAGAAAAGTGAACTTACTACTCAATCACGAGGTCATTAGAAACAATAATTTATTAATTAAAATACATGTATCAATGAAATGAAAATAATAAAATTTACAATCTATCTCTTAAATAAATAATTAAGACAATAAAACTACAAACTATAGATATTACATGCTAAATGCTTTTTAATAATCAATTACAAGACATGCGAAGCAATGTTGCTAAAGCTACCGTCACGAGATTAATCTAAGAGTTACGATTCCCATGTGGGCAGATCCAGATCTACGGTTTCTGCCGTCATCAGTACGGAATAGGCAAATAAATGCAATCTGCCAACCAACAACAAGTTCAGTTAGTACTAAGTGGCCAATATAAATAGTGACCTAAGTCGCTTTAGTTAGTAGCTTAAGTTGCAAACTTATGCCCTCATAGTACCAACTCGACACCTTGCTGTTGCAAATCGTATCTACCTGTTTCGTATTGATGATGGATAATGGCTAAAAACCGGTCTGCGGATGGTTTTTGTGCCTGGCGAGGCAGGAGTCCTTAGACTTTGGATTAATCCTTAGACTTAGGATTAATCTCGTGATGGTAGCTTATCGCAATTATTGCATCGCATGTCTTGTAATTGATTATTAAAATTCATTCAGCATGGAATACGAGTATAGTCACCAGTTTGTGGTTTTATTCTCTTAATTTATTTAAGGGATAGAAAAGTTAGCACCTTTGGCAAATTTTACTGTTGTCATTTCATTAAAATATGGTACATATTTATTATTTTGGATTATTTTATTTTGTTATAAAATACATATATGTTTGAGCATTTGATAAAATTATGAAAGATAGTGTCTAAACAAAATTCGACTTCTAACGGACTAGTTAAAAGTTCGCAAGTGTGAATTTTTAACTTTGAGTAATGGATCCGCTAGAACCTACTTTCATTGCAGTTTTTTAAAATCGGTATAGGGCTTATGATGGTTCACATGTTTACATTGCTTTAAACATATTTGGTAATGTTTTATACTCGTATATTAACTAAACACATTTGATTTAAGAAAAAATCATATTTCAATGAAATATACATTAATCCATCATAGAGTAAATATTAGTATATTTGTACATCTTAAGGGTATCTTTATACTATTTACTAAACCTACCTTGCTGGATTAGCGCTGTCATCTCCACCCTCCACTATAAAAGTATAAGTTTGTCCCCTCTCTAATGTAATTTCGGGAATGAGCAGGTCGTTTAGGTACCAAGCAATTCCCCAAGACGGTTGACCTGTTATTGGAGTATAACCTCTTTTTACCACCAGTTGGACCTATTCTAGCATTGAACACGTTTTCACCTAAGCATTATGACAAAATTTCTTAATATTAATAACAAAATAACTGAAACTTAAGATATAAATATTTATGAAAAAATTTTGGAATAAATCATTTAAGCTGAAATACAAAACCTTATTCAATGAAAATTAATATCTATCTCATAAACAGCATTAATCATGAAAATATTTATTTGAACTTTGGTAACTATTCATTATAAGAAATATACTTTTCCAATTATGACAACAACCACAAAGAGCTAACATATTTCCCCCATTTATTTTTATGAATTCCCTATTGGTTGACGATACCGAGTGGGCTAAACCGCTTATTCTTACTTACTTGGTACCGAATGTCGGCGGCGGTATGATCTCATCGCGGCGCGGCGGGGCAGATTAAAAATATATTAGAAAGTTTCCAATAAACTGCATGTAGAGTTTCGTCTGTCTACCTAATATAAAATCCTAGATTTTCAAAGGATTAATTCAGTGACTTGGCAGGCGGTTAAGAAAACATTTCTTTTTAATTTAAAGTAATTTTATTAATTTCCATCCTGAAAGTATTAATCTCTTCATGATTTCTCATCTGCCTCATTCAATGATGGTAATAAATATGTTTGCAAAATTTGTAATTATAATTAGAGATCGAAAGGTGGAGATAAAGGAATCAATTCCAGGGTTAACGCTGATGTGTCACCGCGTAAATATGTTCATGCATAGATGACACAATATCTTACCTTGCGGCTATTTTCGGTAACATTCAAATTTAATACCAAGAGGGCTGAAAGTGTTGTTGAATTTAACATTAACACAAATGTATTTTTAGCGATCGCAAGAGTAAAAGTATATTACTAATATTAATGTACCCACTAAAACATTAGCCACCTTCCAGCCATAAACATTGGTGATTTCATCTACGCTAGTTTAGACCTATTTGTCTTCAGTTCACAATATATATTTTTTGTTTAATACTATCATATCTCTGTGATGAATATATATTTTTTTAGTGTCGTTTCCGATGGCACCTGAACATTGCTATACTGTCCGTTAATACACTTTTGCAAAAATTGAACGGGACATTTAAAAAAAAGTTAAATTTGCATTGTTTACTTATCTACATGTTATTCACATAGACGTTTTGTAAATACTACGTATTTAGAGTGTATTACAATGACTAAGTCACTGATGTATTCATTTTCAATGCGACAGTGGGCGCAAATGTGAAATGTGAGCCAAAATAGCGATCCGCCTATATCTATCTATGAATTGCTATTGGACACTCAACAATAACCAGCCCCGTCAGTCAGCAAGTAATTGTTTTTTATAGCTGCACGCTGTCCAATTACTTGACAAAATCTTTTGTTTGTTCCCATTTTTATAAAGGAAAGACATTCATTGCATAGTACATAGGAATATTTTATCATTTTACATTGTTTGGGAATGTTTTATTAGGTGTTTACGATATAATAGTATATCTATTAAAAAGTCGTCTCTGGAATTTATCGCTACCTCCTGATCTCTAATTATAAATAAACATGCTGATTTAAATTTTCTGCTAATATTCAATTCATGTAGTGAAAACTAGTAAAAAAGTCCTATTCTTTTATTCCTTAAAATAAATCTTGGAAATGAAATTACTAAAATAGAATAAATTTATATGTTTAATAATTTTTAATAATCGCTACAAAAATGCATGAACAATAAACTACAACTACCAGATCAATTCCAACCATAGAACTCCAGTGTGTGATATTCAATTGACCATTGACGCAAAGGTAATTTTCGGAAGTATTTTTAGTTTTTTGTATCGAGTTTAAATTCAAAAATGTTGCAATGCACTTTTTACCTTTTCTTCAAATTTTCAAAATAAATACGTGATCTAACCAGTGATATAGGCTTGACATCAGATTATATAGTCAAATAAGGAGTGGCTGCAGGCGACCTGCAACTGCAGTTGCTTATTATAAGTCATTAATATTTATTTAATTTAGCAACTAATTTAGTCACCGTATCTTACATATATTGAACAACTTTAAGAGATACTGTTATAAATATTGGCTTTATTAAGAAAATTTCAAGTATTATTTAGAGGTTTCGAAAGATTCGAAGGATAATATTTTATGATGAATGTCTTTTTCTTAAATCCAAAAAAAAAAAGATAATTGTCTTTTTAATCAGGATATACAATTCATGAAAACTTTTCTATAATTTGATCAGCCACTTGGAGATTTTAAGAACAACAAATTTGTTTTTAAAGAAAGATTTTTTTTCTTAAATCACCGAACAGTGAAATTTTTAATTCATCCGTGTATATAATTCAAAATTTGAAATGATATTTAGGGGCTTTAAGAGAAATATAAAACTAAATTTAAATGTGTATGTTCATGTATGATTAATACAGTTTATGAACTAGACATAATAATTTTTATAGAATAATTATTTTCTGTGATTGATTAAACAAAATGTTTTATAAAGAACAGTTGTTTCGCATAAATCAAGAATATTATTTTCTTTTTTTGGACATCCTTTAAATGAACTGATATATTAACAGATATTTAGGGACATTAACAGAAGTATTTTATAAAGGGAGACATTTTTCGTGAATTACTAAATAGAGAAATTTTTATTTCATTCGTGAACACCCGTATTATAATATAAAATTTGAGTAGGTAGGTATATAAGTAGAATTTATTATGAAGATAGACTTTTAAATAAAAAAGAAATCTCTTATAATAACCCGTATGTATACACACTGAGGTATAATGTAGGTATAATATTAAAATGTACTTTATATAATCATCAGCAAACTTTTAGAATACTTATGAGTATAAATTATACAACCTATCGAATAATTTGATATATATGTTTAATTTCAAGTTTTTCCACAAAAGTGGAATATAATCTGTTATTTTTCATATATGCCTTAGTAATTAAACGAATTTATTTTAAGTTTAGTTTAAAAAGTGTGTTGCAGTATTTTTTTGAAATGATACACATTTCCCAATATATAGACATAATTTTAATATGTATTTACCTATAATTTTTGCCGGAGGCCACGGCTTGGGTCCATTTTCATCTTCTAAGTCATCTAAACTAATTGTACAGTCATGATCATAAAAATTACTGAAATTTATTCTTAAATCGTCTGTTGTTTTGTCTGTTATAGAATGGGCATTCGCTTCTTTTCTAGAATTTAATGGTCCAAATGCTGCTATAACACTAACTTCTCCCTGAACTGGTATTGGTAGATCATTTATTGCCTCATTGGTTTTAAGTGGTCTTCGAAATTTAATGGTAGTTATACCATTTTTTCGACCTCCAGAGATTAGAGTTGCATCGTTCCTACCACCTATTCTTTCATCGGGACAAACACCTGATTTACCATCACATTGAGCAGTGTGTGACATATAATAATCGACTGCTTGAAAAGTCTGTGTTTCTGTATCATAAAATGCAACAATCACATCTCCACCCACCTGCAAGGAATAATAATTTCCATATATTGTTTGAAATTTAACAAGTTTAATGTATATAAAACAAACATTATTATCTATATTATTTCTGCTCACACTTTCTTTACAATTATTTAAGCGAATATATGTTACGATTAGAAAAATGAATGTATTAAATATTTAAAAAAATATATGAAATAATAAATAATACTATATATATATATATATATGTATATATATATATATATATATATATATATATATATATATATATATATATATATATATATATATATATATATATATACATATATATATATATATATATATATATATATATATATATATACATATATATATACATATATACATATATATATACATATATATATATATATATATATATATATATATATATATATATATATATATATATATATATATATATATATATATACATATATATGATTAAATATATATATATATATATATATATATATATATATATATATATATATATATATATATATATATATATATATATATATATATATATATATATATATACATATATATATATATATATATATATATATATATATATATATATATATATATATATATATATATATATATATATATATATATATATATATATATATATATATATATATATATATATATATATATATATATATATATATATATATATATATATATATATATATATATATATATATATATATATATATATATATATATATATATATATATATATATATATATATATATATATATATATATATATATATATATATATATATATATATATATATATATATATATATATATATATATATATATATATATATATATATATATATATATATATATATATATATATATATATATATATATATATATATATATATATATATATATATATATATATATATATATATATATATATATATATATATATATATATATATATATACATACATACATACATACATACATATACATATATATACATATATTCAGAGAGGGAAATTAGACGACTGTCTATGTTAAAAACAAATATTTTTAATTTTTAAATGGGGATTGCAGTCATGTGACAGTTAATAAAAGAAAAACTCATTTTTCTGTTCAAGCTTTCGAAACCTTTATTGTTTCTTCATCAGGAACTCTACAATACGATTGTGAATCTCTTGATAAAACCCCATAACTATCTATAAGTTCAGAGAGGGAAATTAGACGACTGTGTGTGTTAAAAACAAATGTTTTTAATTTTTAAACGGGATTGCAGTCATGTGACAGATAATAAAAGAAAAACTCTTTTTTCTGTTCAAGCGTTCGAAACCTTTATTGTTTCTTCATTGGGAACTCTACAATATGACTGTGAATCTCTTGAAAAAACTGCATAACTATCTATAAGTTCAGAGAGGAAAATTTCCCTGAACCTATGGGGTTTTATCAAGAGATTCTCAATCGTATTGTAGAGTTCCTGATGAAGAAATAATAAAAGTTTCGAAAGCTGGAATAGAAAAAAGAGTTTTTCTTTTATTATCTGTCACATGACTGCAATCCCCATTAAAAAATATATATATATATATATATATATACATATATATATATATATATATATATATATATATATATATATATATATATATATATATATATATATATATATATATATATATATATATATATATATATATATATATATATATATATATATATATATATATATATATATATATATATATATATAAATATGATTTGAAGGAAACAACTACTCAGCGGGCAAATACCCCGACCTGCATTGAATTACACCTTCAAATCATGATAGATGGAAGCCAATATCATATGTATATATATATATATATATATATATATATATATATATATATATATATATATATATATATATATATATATATATATATATATATATATATATATATATATATATATATATATATATATATATATATATATATATATATATATATATATATATATATATATATATATATATATATATATATATATATATATATATATATATATATATATATATACTACAGATTTATACATGAATGTATAGATCTGTCCGCTAGTGAAAAAATATTTTTTGTATGAAGGTAGATTTTAGACAGAAATGAAATAATTAGTGCGTATTCACATTACTTATTGGGTTTAAACGCAAATTCCTTCTCCCGTGCTATGAAAAAACCTAGTAAGGCACAGTTTTAATGAAAATTGTATTAGGTGCATAATACATTCTACTAGCTTTTTTCGTACTATTCATATTTATTTCGAAGTGGTATTCACCGTGGAACTTCTAAGCAAGTCAATTTGTTTATTACACGAAGGAAATACATAGTAAATTTAAAATAAAATAGAAAACGTATCATTTAACATTATTTGCTATTTTATTATTAATATACCTTTATTTACAACAGCAGAACTCTGTATTTGGGCTTACAGCTCTTTTTTATTTTACAACAGCAGGACTCTGTATTTGGGCTTACAACTATTTTTTATTTCCTTTTATGGATATAGACGCTATTTTTGTTATTCCGTAATAGAACAATAGTTATTTACAATATTTCGTTATTAATTTACTAGGTTTAGACAGCAGAATAAAATGTTGAATATGCATAATTGCTTAGTAAGTCAGTATATACTAGGTATATTCAATGTAAAAATACTTTTAACAAAAAATTTTCTAGGAAGACATAATTTCCAAAATATATAATATTTTAACGAAAGTTATTCAAATTTCAAGATATGTACACAAAAAATTCGTAGTGATCATTAGAATTTTCTTAATATTTTCTTCCTCCTTATGATTTCAAGCTAAATACATAAATCAGATTTTCCACAACTTCCCTTGTTTAAGTTACTAAGTTTTTCCATTTCACGAGAGCCTTACTCGTATTCGTTTAGTACTAAACATATACCTACATTGCCGTAGCTACGGTATTTATTACATATTTAATGGATTTATTAATTTTCATGTTCCATCATTTTTGTAAGACTTATTTCAATTATTTAATTTCTTAAAGGTTCTCTTAAAATTTCATTGTTAATTATCATCAAGGAGTATGCTTACCATTTTCGGTCGGTTTGGATCGCCTGATAAACCAAAAGCTATATATTGGTCTTCTTGTATTTTGGCCGCTAACGTTATATCAAGTTGATCTTCTTTCAATTCCCAGCGTACTTGTAAGCGTTTGTCTAATAATTCCCTGCAATTGGTTGGAGCTGATGTTCTTGGGGTTGTGCTTGTCTTCGAAAGAAAAGAAAATATTAATAAAGAACAGTAATGATTTTCCCGAAAACATTGTCACTCTCAAGAACGAAATGGTTTTTTTGTTTCGTTTAAGCATTAACAGCGTTGAGCAATATAAACCCCATTGTCAGAAAGCAGTATTTTTTAAATTAAAAATAAAAGTGTTTTTAATTGATTTTATTTTTCACAAAATCTAAATTAATATGATGGAGAGGAACTGCTTGTGAATAATTAAATCAACTCGCACATCCAGAATAATCAGCTTACCAGGTAAATGCGATGCGTTAGCAATTTTAGTGTAATACATGACAATTTCAATTACATGTAAGGGAATTAAAAAAGAAGAAAAATTTAAGAAAGTTGTTTAGGTATTTGGCAATTTTAAAAAATCTCTATTTCTCCTAATATAAATTCAAATAAAATTATTTATTATCCTTGTATATCGCAACTTGAAATCTAATTTTGCAACTGAAGAGTTACAAAAGGGATAAGTGCCAAAGATTTCGGTTTTGAGTTATTGCACTAGATAGGTGTTAAATGCCATGCTCCAGGTCCTGACAAATGTTATATGTACCACGTACAATAAACTACTTTGTATGTTAATTAAAATATGGAGCCATCGGTAAGAATCATGCGTATTTTTATTAACTTTTTCTTAAATATTTCGATAACTCAATTTTAGCACTTACCACCTTTGTAACTTCCACTTTTCAATTATAGATACCTACTAATTATCTAAATAAAATAACTTAAAAATGCATTACTACTGAATCAATCAACAGTAGTTATTTAGTTTTTAGTTTGAAAGTGGTTAAATTTCTTTATATATTTCTATGTACATTTCATTTTTTCTCGATAGATCCACAGAGATTTGATGAATTTTTTTAGGAATAAATCATCCATTGGAGGTAGATTCATTTTAGTTTGCAACTATATTAGATCAATTAGGTAGAAAAACACTTACAGAGGAGTATCTCAGAAAAATCTAAACATCTTCTGGGATGTTCAAGTAAAGTATGATCTGCTCATACACTCATACTGTTAGTATTATTTTAATACATATTTTTTTTTGTCTGAGCGTAGTCTGTTAAAACCAGGTCACTAGGTAATCCTAGTTTGTCAAACCTTCATGAATCAGCGTTTTCCTACCATGTCAGCATTGTAGGTATAATTCGATAATCGCGTCATTTATTAGAGTAACCATGATTTTTTTCGACCTCGAGATTTTGATTAATATATACGTTTTGAACCATCCTGAATCCATTCTGACTATTTTCTGAATGATGTCAGTTGGTTCGTGTGTGTATATCCGCGATAACTAAAAGAATACTTATGGGAGAATTCCAAAATTTGGCAATTAAGATTTTCAACAATATTTTTGGTGAATGTGGTACCACCAAAAGAGACATAATGAATGAAAGAAGAAAATATCTGATGTGGCCAGCACATAACTTTCTTATACCAGTAGGTATATATCATCCTCATCTAAAAAAATCATTCTATTTAATTCGTCACATACCTCAATTAAATTTTAATATCGTAGGTACCATGAAATGTTTCATTAAAATTTTTAAATAATTTATTATCAGCGTCATTCGATACTGTCAATAATAATTAATGTCATATATTTTAATAATTTCCTCTTAATGACATTGACATTTTTGTAACTAAATTAGACATTTCAAATGTCAAACTGTTAAATTTATCCTAACCCCATTTTATATAAAAAAATATATATTTTATTGGCTTGATCTAGTGTACATGATTTATAACCCTTTATCAAGAATATATTTTTTTGTAAAGGCAAATACAAAAAAGTTTGAGTTCCGTGGACCTCCTTTCAGCTGGCCAATTTTTCTCATCATCGAATTTATCATTGTCATTGGCCTTTAGAACATATGTACCAAATTCGAAAGCTTTATCTCAAAAACTGTGGCTGCTATCGCGATACTACAGACATGCAAACAGATTTTTTCCATAAAGTTAAGTTTTTTCATTATAATTCGTCGAGATTCGTCCAGAAATTTAACAAAAAATTTTAATTTTTTTTCCCGAAATTGTACCCTTTTTCTTCTTTCATTCAATGTGTCTCTTCTGGTAGTACCACATTCACTAAATTTAATGTGTCACCTAAAATGTTGTTGACAATCTTAATTGCCAAATTTGGGAAATCTCCCGTTAGTACTTTTTAAGGTATCGCGGATGCACACATACACACACACACACACACGCGCCAACAGACATTATTCGGAAAATAGTCAAAATGGATTCAGGAGGGTTCAAAACGTATAAATCAATCAAAATCTCGAGGTCGAAAAAAAATCACGATTACTTATACTTCCTTATATTAAGTATAAGAAAGTAAAAAGGTATAATTTCTGGAAGAAAAAAATAAAAAAAAAATTATTGCATTTCTGGACGAATCTCGGCGAATTATAATTAAAAAAACATAACTTTATGGAAAAAAAATCTGTCTGCATGTCCGTAGTATCGCGATAGCAGCCACAGTTTTTTAGATAAAGCTTTCAAATTTGGTACACTTTCTAAAGGCCAAAGTACTTAAATAAAGCTGATGTAAATGGAAATTTTGTACACATTTGACCTCATAAAATAGGGTTAGGATAAATTTGGCAGTTTGACATTTGAAATGTCTAGTTTAGTTACAAAAATGTCAAAACAATAAGAGGATATTATTGAAATATATGACATCAATTATTATTGACAGTGTCGAAAAACGGCGATAATTGTTTAAAAATTTGAATGAAACATTTCATGGTACGCTATTAAAATTTAATTGAGGTATGTGAAGAACTAAATAGAATGATTTTTTAGATGAGGATGATATATACTGGTATAAGAAAGTTATATACTGGCCACATCAAATATTTTTTTATCATTTTGACTTATCTGACACCTATTAGGTTATAAATTAAATCAAATTAGTACAAAACGTTTTTAAATACAGACTTGTTTTTAACATAACATAAAAAGGAAATTTCTGAAATACTGCACGCATTTTATAAGAAAATATTTTTAATTCATCATTTTTTTAACTTAACATTGTTTAAGCAACACATACAACGATCAGCTATAGGCAAAACGAAGGAGTATCGGCTTTTATCTCCAGTCATTGCTAATTTTTTCATGGGGAGTTAGAAATCAGAGCTCTACAATCGACGTCACAACCAAAACTCTGGTTAAGATACCTCGACGACACATTCGTCATTGGGACTCATGGAAGAGATTATCTAAGTAGTTTCCTAAACTACAGTTGATCGAGATGTATATTTGTCTCTATAGCGACAGATAGACAACTCCCATTCCTGGACATGCTGACATGAAAAGGAAACAAGATGGAAGCCATACGGTGAAATGAAAAGCTACTCACAATGACAGATACCTAAACGCACAATCACATCACCATCCAGCACAATTAAATTCAGTTTTAAAGATATTAGTCACTCGCTTCCAGAAGCTAGTAGCTGCTGATAATATCAATGAAGAAATGTCAACACTTCAGAAAGAGCTACAGAAAAATGGATTGAAACAGTAGTATACAATACAAAAGTCGGAAAAACCAACTAGACTTAAAACCCAAGAGGACTATGAGAATGAGCAAGATACACAAGGAATATTGTTAACACAGCATTAGTTCTCCAGCAGATTAATGATAATCCGAAGACATCTTTATGAGAAATTATAAACGATATACTGGTGTTTCAATCAGTTCTTAAGTGAGATTAATGGAATGTTAACATTTTTGCACATTTTGCCTGTCAAAACCCCTAGTAGTAATCGTAGTAATTGGGGAAGGCTACCGCCTAGCAAGCAGGCCACAGGCGGGTCCTTTTTACCGACCCCTTACCGTCCCCTCAACCTGCTAATTTGTCAAACCTACTCGACCTTCTGATGAAACTCAGGATGTCTCTCTGTGAGGGTAAATGATGTGTTGGATTTACGGGTGTATTCCCACGTAGCTCATAGGTCCCTAGAGGAACCGCAGTTGCTTAAACGACATTTCGGCAGTCACATATGTTATCTTCAGATTCTGGTTGATAACTGCTTACTACGACTTGTCGTTACGAGAACTGAAAAATGTTTCAGTTCACATTGTCTCACAGTTTCCTTCATCAATCTGATTTGCTAACAACTGGATGATGAGTGGGTTTATTTAATTCTCTAATAATTCTAAATATAGTTGCGCCGCCAGGTTTTGTTCAATGAAAATAGACCCGATTATCTCATCCTCTAGAATACTAGCCATCACATTGATCTTCTCTGAAACTGTGTATGGTCTTCCAGAAAAATGTGAATTTTCATTGTCCCAGTATCGAGAATTATGTTTGTTGAAAAACCCATTTAAGAAACATCACTGAAACAATTATTTTTTAACAAATTTCTATTATCTGTGATTTTTTTACCCATTTCTTCACATAATTGAATCCTTGTCATAATCGTTTTCACCGAGCTGTGAATTTACAGCTTGTAAGGAAAGAACTTATTTACTTTGACCACCTTAGGATGTATTTTATTAACAATTCGAGCCGTTCTGCGAGCGCAACGTTTTTCACTTCATTTCTGTTCTCTCCCGCCAAAGTAAATTATTTTTTTAAATCCGTTTTTCGTTTTAATAACACTAACAAACGAATTCTAACAAACTCTGGCTTCCAAATTTTAAACTACAACAGGCAAACAACTGATTCCTGATTCCAGTTCTTTGTTCTCAGAAGAACATATCTCGAACAAAATGTCAGTATTATTTTTTGTTTCTGCTTAAAAACTAGACAATTTGCGTTTAATCGCAGAATGTTTTATTTCCTATTAAGAAGGAACACATCTTTAACATTTAATGAAATAATTTCTGTATACTTCAATTTTTTTAGTAGAATGATAGGACTTTTTATGCCCTTTGAAACGATGTATCAGAAGATACGGAGTGCCATTTGAAGATCCAAAGTTGGGGTGACTGGAGATGAAGGGGTGGAACATAAATTCAATCAGTAGCGGTTTAAAACTTCCCCCTCGAAAACTAAATCGACTTTTTTTCTCAAAATCGTGCGTATAGTAGAAGAAATCGTTTAAATGACGGGACATGCGGGGTAAGACGCTACAGAATGCAGAGCCGGATTTATCTGTATTGCTCGCTTGTTTACTTTTTCAATGTAGGTTTTTATGCTCAGTTCAATTAGCAACAATTCAGCAACTATAGAAAAAAGAATTAACTTGAAATAAAAATATTGCATTTAAAGTATTGAGTACACATACAGTTGTTGCAGTATTCAAGTTCGTTTAATATAAATTGTTACTACCCAGCAAGAACCGCGAGGAGGTATGTACATTTCTTGACAGGAAAGGATGGTTATGGAATATTAGTGTAGATTAAAGAAATTATTTAAAAAGTAACACGAAACCTTTAAAAACAAAATAAGAAATATATACACTCAAAATAGTAACAGAAACAAATATTTTTCTCAATAAATAAACTAAAAATAAATTTTTAATAGTAATGTTATTACTATAATAGAAACAGAGACATATTTTTGTCAAAATGAAAAAAAACATAATAATAGTAAATAACAGCCTGAAAAATAACATTTCTCAAGCACTGAACTACGAAAGCACAAAAACAGAAATAAATAATACAGTTGATATCACAAAATTCACTTCTTCACTTCACTTCACATCACTTCACTTTACCTCACCTCACATCGCTTCTTCCTCTGAATCCTCGCCTTTCTCACCCTCTTTATTTTGAGATGAACTACTATCCTCATTCATATTTATAATAAATTTATTTCCATTTATATGACATTCAGCAATTTTTAAATAATCCTCAATTGTAATTACTCTCCTAATTCTGTTTTCCCAATCTTCCTTGTTAATTTTCAACACTTCATTTTGAATTAACGCTACGACATTTTTTATCGAATTTCGGAAAATTATTTCCTTTTCTGACATTTTTCTTCAATTTGCACTAAATTAATTCAGTCGGGTTGAAAATACAGAAATATGGCGGCAATCTCAACACTTTGTGGCCATATCTCTCTGCTACAGTGTCTATAATATACTTCTTCTCACAATTTTTCATTTACAGGACTTCCAAGAGTTGTGTTTTATTATAATTTTCCTCATAATAGTGGTCATGTTCCATAAAAAAAAATTAACTCCAGCTTAGTAGAACTCTTGTTAGGGATTCCATACAGTTGTCTCGAATGGTACTTCGCATTGTCAAGAACAATAATGCAATATTCAGTTTTAATTTTGTAATTAGGGTACTTTCAAACCATTCCTCAAATATTTCTCGCTCCATGTTCTTGTGGTAATTCACGTAACAGTCTTCCATGCTTTTTCTGCACAGTTTCAATGCATTATTAACCCATTCATCAACTGATCCACAGTGTAATATAATCAACCTAGTCCCTTTATTAGGGGACATTGAGATTGGTTGACATTTCCTAGATCGATCAGTCCATCCTTGTTTTACGGTGTCATGAGTATAATACCAAGTATCATCTAGGTAATAAATTGGTCTATTTTTCCTTCCGAGTTCTTTTCTCTCTTCTAGATATGAATCTCGCCAATTCACTATTTATCTGTTGTCTATAATCGCCATGCGTTTATTAATAGTTTGATATTTAAATCTAATTTTTCTCAGCCAAGTTCCTAAAGTTCTTTTGGTATATTTTAGATTATAATCTATTTCTTTTAGTTTTCTGTCTACCACGTTAATAGTTGGGATTTCATTTTTCTAATACGCGTCGTAAACTAAAGTTCTCAAAAGTTGTTAACGATGGATTTAGAGTTTTCGATTGACCGGACTTGGATCGTTGTTTTCCTGAGAGGGCACCTTGTTTCACCAGTTTGTGTATTGTGGGACGGGGAACGTTAGTAAGAGATGCTGGTTCACCTAGTACATCTAAATCATACAAATTAGAGTCATTAGCTCATCGTTCCAAAAGTTTTTTATTGTAAACATTAATGCAAATTTGTTTCGCTTGCTCATTCAAATGTAGCCGATTTTTTCTTACTAAAAACACTGATGAACTGATTTTCTTTATCACTGTAATCACTATCGCTTTCATTTTCACAAACACAATAAGATGTAGACGTAGAGGCCTCCCACGGTCGAAACATTTTTACATTAAATACGGTAACCTTAAATTATTATCAAAAACACACCAGCAAATAAACAGATATAAAATAATTATTACTTATAATATTACGCTTACCATATTATTACACAACTCACTGCAACACGATAACCTTCATAAATTATTTTCAAAAACACATCAGCAAATAAACGGATATAAAATAATTATTACTTATAATAATACACTTTCTCCTACAACATACTGCTAAACAAATCGGTAATAAAATTAAGTTCGGACCTGAAGTATCACAGAATGTAAGTGAAACTCCGCCTCGGTCGCGTGCCAACAAAAACAACAATCATCTTTCTCGTTTTATGTAAGCGGTGTAAAAGATGAAAGATGTCATGTGTTAGACATTTCCCGCCCTCATATCGCATTTTACTCCGCACGTCCCGTCACTAAAGCGATTTCTCCTACTATACTTCAGATCCAAATTTATTATAGGTAGCTAATATTGAAATTAAAGCATTGTATATGTATTGAGACGTTTGAAAAATATAAGATAATTATTTAATTTAAAAAAACATCAATTTAAATATTAAAAAGGGTTTAGGAGTTTATGATTTAATCAAATAAATCTTTCTTTATTCGATTGTGTTGAAAAGTGATGTTTTTTAGTTCTAACATTTAGGAGAAGAGATCACATTTTTATAATTATAATATATACCACATTTTGTTGCGGTTGCTAGGCGACTAAATTTTCAGGCCGAAAAGTATTATTTGTCCTAAGACGAAATAGTTATTTACGTAACAAGACGGGAACGTGAAGCAAGCCCTGAAAGTCAGTGAACCCAGTAAAGACACTTCGCGGGTGTGTTGCGTATATAATTTTTTCTGCAACCGTTCTTGCTACTCTCAAAAAACTTGTTAACTTTAACAAAATTCATAAAATTTAACTGACAGATGTCAGACGCTTACTTTCAAAGATAACTGGACTAATCATTTTTAGTTAATTGTGTTCAGATACTATTAACCATAAGTGGCATAAAGGATCGGAAAAGACTTTTCCGAATCCTTATGACACTTTACCGGGCTAGACCAGCAAATATATATTTTCCATTCAAAAAATTTACCGAAAACAATTAACTTTCTAGGCGGTTGCAGAAAATGTACTTTTTGGACGCTAAATAGTTATAAACAAAATAATTATCAATATATAAACAAATGAAACAAACTGTCATGTCATGATATTCCTATTAGATTGTGTCAAAGTGGCGTGAAGTCGATTACGATCAGATTTTTTAATTAAAATAATTATAATAAGTACATTTAATTATTTTCTTCTCACAATCGATTAAAGAATAGTGTATGACACATGGACGAAAATGTTTTTCGTCTCATACGATTGTCGAACTCCGCCACGCCTCATCCGTCAATTTTTTGTAATCGTACGAAAAACTGTATTTTTCGTCCTTGTGCCATAAATAACGATTTTAGTTCTGTTTGCAAATTTTATGTAGCAAGAAAATAAAATTAATGTGAATATTTTAATAAAACGTGATCACATGCAACATGCTTTCAATATTTACCTATGGAATTTATATCATACTTACTGGATTATACCACCATGCCGGCTAATAAAAAAAGTTAATAATTAGAATTTTTTTTAAATACAATACAGCTTCTGAAATCCGGGCACACTCTAGTCGCAAACAAAAACCTTAAAAAAAGATAATCGCACGCCGCGCCGCCTGGTCCCATGTGTCCGGGTTTTTGAAGTTGTATTGTACCTCATATTATTTTGGTGAAATATTGTAATATCTAATTTGCTTTCTAAAACATGGTTTTACACAACTTAAAGCTCTCGAGTGAGTTTTAAAATTATCGTAAAATTAAAGCATGCTTTTAAATTTTATTTATGATAGAAACCAATTCTTAAATTTGACAAGTGTGACTAGAAACCTTTCCACCGTAGCTAGGAATCAAATCCCGCTACTGACAATGTCGGTGGGAATAGTTGTATGACCACGTTTTTCTAACTCCTTCTAGACAGCTTTGGTTTTGTATTTCGGGGTTATCTAATTTCTGTGGTGTCATTTAAAAAATATAAACTATTTTTGTCTGTGCGAAAATTTCGAACGCTTCAGATGATAATTCATAATTACTTGAAATTTTATATGCCAATACCGAGAGATCAACAAAACAAAATTTGAAGCAAGGTCAAGGGTACTTATGAATTTTTGATCGCATGTTTTGATTAGACTATTTATCTACGTCGGTGTTATTGGATATTAAACAAATTAATTTGAATTTCGTTGAGATATTTATTAGTGCACTGGTGCAATAAGAATCCTTTACCGCACTGTTTTTTCTAAAGGATGACATAAATTGAAGCAGAATGTAGTTATCTCAACAATAATAACATTTATTTTTATACAAATTACCATAACAATATGTACAATCCTCATCAGCATAAAGTCGCCACCTTCCTCAATGCTGTCTTCTTGGCACGTCTCACTACAAATAGTGTTAGAAAGGGAGTATATCAGAAGGTGGTGCCTTTAATCTCATGATGATGGTACATCGATCACTTTGTTAAAGCTGAGAATAATTTGACATTTTGAATTTTATGTAAAATTTTCTGACATTTGTAATTTCAGTTTGTCTTGCACATAATAATAAAATGGAAACTTATTATTTTCATCGACGAAGATAAAATATTGAAAAATACACGTTTGATTATGGCTTACGAAACTTATTTGATGCCGCAGAACTTTGTACATTATCTCGTTCCGGCAACCAAACTCGTTCGTTAAAAATGCCATAATTAAGCTTCTATCGTTAATGACTATAATAGATCTGTGATTTTATTGTTACCTGTCAGGTGTTGTCAAAGTTTCAGTTGACTGATTTAAAACTTTAGAAATGGGTCCAGAAATGAAAATGGTGAGTGGACGTATTCACACCGTAACTGTTACGAGGAATTCAGGGAGTGCTTTCCCGATTTTGTCGTGAGCACTTAAACCAACATGGAGGTTACCTCATGAATGGTGACGAATTTCCAAGAAGTAAGCATTGTTGGAAGGAAAAATCTTCTGGAAGATCAAAGAACTGTTGTAATAGTAATTTCCCTATTTAATGTTGAATCGTAGTAACATGATGTTGTTTTTTGTTTGAAATAATAAGAGAAATATTATAATCTGTCATGTGAATATATGGTTTTTTGCTTAAATAAAATCACTTCATTGTACTCAATTGATTTATTACCTGGATTGTTAGTGATATTAAAAGATGTTATGGGCCCAGAGAAGTTAATTCAAAACAGTTTATCTTGAAATTTATAATATGGCTAATGATGAGAAACTTGAGCTTCGCATTCCACAGTTTGACGGAACGAAATATTTTCAATGGAAATATAGGGTGGAGGTGGCCTTTGAAGTAAAAAAATGTGCGAGATATTCTCATTAAGGATGAGCTGATAGAGGCAGATGCAAAGATGTTTTTCTGAAGAAAAATGCCAAAAAGGCTCTTCTCATTTTGTGTATTAGTGATGATTTGTTTGAAATTGTCCAAGAAAAAAATACAACGAAAAAAATGTGGCAAGCTTTGATGAACGTCTGTCAGAGAAATGGGGTTGTGTCTCAATTATATCCATACCTCTGGCGAGAATTGCTCATATTGAAGTTTAATGAAAGGAAGAAGTGAAAGCATTTTATTTATAAAATTTGATGAACTGATACGCAAATTAAAAGCCATCATGGAGGAACACAATAAGGTCTGTTATATGTTAATAATGATGCCAAAATTCTATGATAATGTTGTTACCGCCATTGAAACATTGGCAACAGACGTCATGACTTTGACCTTTGTGAAACAACGACTCTGACGAGGAAATCAGGGAAAAAATTCTTTTGAAAAGAAAAGCTGATGAGTGTACAGTATCTCAAGCTGGATTAAGTAAGAACTTTGACTCACCCTATCAAACGGAGAAAGAAAATTAATTGCTATGAATGTGGAAAAATTGGCCATATAGATAAATTCTGCCCTTTTGTCCGGATGTTAAACAGGTCTTGGAATTCCAGGTGAAAAAAGTTACCACAGAGCCTACGTCGAAAATCGAGATGAAGAGGAAAGCGAATACGATTGTGTAAACTTTCAGGCCTCTACAGAAGACGAGAGCAATGCTATTACTACCTTTTATGATAGTAATTTAATCAACTTTATATTTGATTCAGATACTATGGATCACTTGATTAATT
The DNA here is from genome assembly GCA_029963845.1 of Rhamnusium bicolor. Taxonomy (NCBI): domain Eukaryota; kingdom Metazoa; phylum Arthropoda; class Insecta; order Coleoptera; family Cerambycidae; genus Rhamnusium; species Rhamnusium bicolor. The sequence goes on along the minus strand of JANEYF010003248.1, from coordinate 651,278 downwards.
CAAAATATGAGCATTTAAGGAAATCGAAATCAATAACCTTGAAGTATCAATACGAATTTCCGTTGCTAAGGATGGAGAATCACTAATAGCAACAAAAGTTGGTAAACTTCGATTAATAAAATGATAACTATAAATGGAGTGTTAAGTATGGATAATTTAAAAAAATAAGTTGTTGTCAGTGGAAAAAATGACATGACAAACTGGAAGTAATTTTTAGTAACAGTTCGGTTGAGATTTGGAAAAGTGGTGAAATAGTTGAACAAGGTAAACAAAAACGGTTGTATGAAATCTCATTTAGGTCACAATCAGAGACTCACAACACTCTACAAAGCTGTCATAAGAGATTGCCACAAGTATATATCCAATCTATAAAAAATATGTCATGACATAGACTTATTAACTTGGACTCAAATAATCTTGGAATATCTGAGAACTGTGATGCTTGTGTTCGTGGAAAAAATGACTAGAAAACCGTTCAATAAGACCAGGATAAGAGCTAAGGATTTCTTAGAAATTATCCGCAGTGACGTTGGAAGTCTAACATTTGTCATGGCTAGTATAAGGCCCCGGCATAAATTATGCTGTCAATTCTTTGAGTCGTTTTCAAGTAGATTCAAGTGAAGAGCATTACAGGTATGTAAAAAGGGTAGTAGTTATTTTAAAGTCGAGAAAATATGTCTAGTGGTACGGCTATGGGTGCATTGTCACCCTTTTCAATGAATTTTAAATGTTGTAAAAACAAAACTTTCATACATTATGCATGCATAAGTTATTATAATGCCTATCACAAATGCTGTATACCACATTTTAAAAACAGTGAAAATGGTAAAAGGAAATCGAATTATTTGTTGTCAAAAGGAAGATACAATTGACATAGACGATAATATTATCTTAGCAAAAACTATTGCTGAATTAATAGAGGACAATGAAATTAAAGATAAGTTCATAGAGACGCTGAAAAAAAAAACAGTGACATCTTCTTAGCAGACGTATCAAACTCTGAGAATGAACTAGGTGAGATAATTAAATCGCAGGAAAAAAACAATAGGTAATTGAATTAAATAGCTATATGGATAAATTGAAAGCAATAATAAAACACTCAGTGATAAGGATGTAAAAACGGTGAGTATACAAACAAACCAAGTATAACTAAAAATCTCTCCATGTACAAATACTGATTTTATTTCTTGTGGAAATAAAGTCGAAAATACAGTGTCGCCCCAAAATAAGTCCATTGAATTAGATCGTATGAAAAGTATACACAAGGAGGTAGAAGGAAAATCTGAAAAAAACAAGCGAATTAAAAGATACGAATGCCGACATACAAGTTATAAAAAATGCACCTAATAAACAAGTTCTTATAATAGGCGATGAAAATGATAAACTTGTAAATCAAAATATGGTTTTTAAATAAAAATATGTATCGTGTCAGTTCTACTAGTGCTCTGCTACACCAAGTTATGGAAAATATCGACACATTGGTAAAAAATTTCACAGTTGATGATTATGTAGTATTAGTCGGTTACAATGATATAGAAGCGAAAAAGACGCCATCTTTTCGGTCGTATGTAATAAGCTTATGTTTAAGAGTTATCTGTGATCAATGTGTTTGATATTGCCGTATGGAAATTTTAGGTAGTAATATTGTTGTAATTGCATTGTATTACCCTCATAACAATGATACAAATTTGTTACTGCCACAATTCAGTAAGTTATTAGACACTTTTATATTTAGTAATAAGGTACTAGTAACTGGTGGCAATTTTAATATTGATTTTAATTTTAACAGTCCTGTTTTGCGGAAATTTACAAATATACTAATTTGTAACAATATGTGTACAATATTTTATGTGTCAACAAGAGTAACTTCTGAATCGAGCAAATATTTTGACAATATTTTAGTAAAGGTCAAAGAAACAGTATGCGAAGCAAATATCATTAAAAGTAATTTGTCACATCATTTTGGTCACTATATTAAAATAAACATTGATCAGACTGTTGCTGAATATAGTTATTATAAACGTTTTTTCAACGACGATATTGAAATGAACAAATTTATAAATCCAGTTGTAGAGGAACCCCAAAACAAAAGTAAGGCTATGTAGGATGTGCTAAATAGGGTTTCAGGTAAACCAATTAAAAATAACTGACATAAAAATAGAAGATAATTTTAAATCCCACTTAATGCGCAGAAACATTTAATGATTATTTTTTATCTTCTGTTTAATTAACAGCAGAACTCGGTTGTGCCTCTTGATGGCAAATGTAATACAGTTACATAAAAAAGGGGATACTGTCTAATTAAAAATTACAGAGGGATTAATCAGACGTCAATTGTATCTAAAGTTTTTGAATTAGTTGTTTGTAAACCATTAGTTAGCTTTCTCTTATTAAATAATGTACTCTCCTCAAATCAACATGGATTTACAAAACATAAAAGTCTGGACACTGCTCTTAGTGATTTTGTGAATAGGGTTGTAAATGCTCTCGATAAGTCATAAGTGACATTAGGGCTCTTTGTTGACTTATCGAAGGCATCTGCGTAGACCATTCCATTTTACTGTCAAAATCTGAGATATATGGGATTAGAGGTGTAACTAATGCATGGTTTAATTCGTTTTGTCTATTCGATTGCAACAAGTTAAAGTCAACAACAGCGTATGACCCTTAGAAATTGTCAGTACTGGAGTTCCTCAAGGATCTATCCTGGGGCTAACTCTATTTTTAATCTTTATTAATGACGCCTAGTTATATAGAATATCCAATGTGCGAGGTTGAGGATTGTGCTGTTTTAATTTATAAGAAAATAAATCTATGGACTACTAAAAATAGATTATGTATAAATTCTGATAAAACTACTACACTTTAGTTAGCAAATGTTTTCTATGCTTTAGCAGTAACATCCACGCACTGTAGTTCTTCAATTTTAAAACAGTTATATTATGCTTCTCCATTCACATCTCAAATACGCTATAACTCATTGGGGTTTATCCCCTGATGCACAAGGTATTTTGTATTACAGAAAAGTGCTGTACGTATTGTGGCTAAATTAGGTTTTAATGAGTCATGTAGAGATGCTTTCAAAAATTTAAATATATTAACGATGATCTCAGTATACATTTATGAAACAGCTTGTTTCGTTTATAAATATAAAAATAAATGTTTTATGTGGTAAATTGTTAGGGTGTGGTCAATTAAAGAAGAAAATCAGTTTCAAAAACATGTCGACGTTTCGATTTTATTTAAGGCCTTCTTCAGGACTGCAGAAAAAATAATTTTTAATTTTTAATCTGTTACAGTTTTTAAATTAGGTATTAAGTTTTATTGAATGAAATAACTCTTACATTTATTATGTCATGTATATATGCACAGACAGATGCATATTACCAAAGCAGCTATAGCAATGGTAAAAGGTCTTGAAACTCAAAGCACGTCGACCTGAAATATTATTATCTAAGGGAACTTGTTGACAAGAAAGAAATAATTTTATAGTATACTGAGACTGGCAAATAAGTAGCTGATATATTTTTTCAAAGCATTGGTCTATCCAAAATTCTCTGAATTTAAAAAAAAAACCTTAGGAGTTTGGGTTGTGAACGAGTGAAATTAAGGGGACGTGTTGTAACAATAGTAATCTCCCTATTTAATGTTAAATCATAGTAACATGATGTTATGTTTTTTATTTGAGAGTATAATAGAAATGTTATAATCTGTCATGAGAATATATATAGGAAGTGATCAATAATATTGTTGCAAGTGGTCAAAGTTTAATTCAATACCTTTCTGATTTGTCAGAGAAGCTTGCAGATATCAAATCTCAACAAATATTGTCACTAAAGTAAATAAAAAGTCAAAATCCACAAAGGACAGAAAAAATATTAAACCTTTGTATGAAAAGGATTGTTCTTATTTAAAAGCTGATAAGGGCAATAAGGTTGTTATTTTACAATCTGATTAGTAATGATCCTTATAAAAAACTTTCTAGAAATCCATTACCAAAAATGAATACTGAGGTAAGAAATGTACTTAAATCCTGCAACAACGTTATTACTCTAGCTTTAAATAGGAGGTTACAAACATGTATCTAACCTAAGTGTACCTAGATTGTACTGCTTCTCTAAGATATAAACAAACCAGGAAAGTCGGTGCGTCCTATTGTTTTAGCAATTGGATCGCCCACTTACCACCTATTAAAATGGTTAACAGAGGAGTTCGAAAATGTACCTATTGCACCAGCTAGTTTCTCTGTGATTAATTCCAATGATTTCATTAATAAGGTGGAAAATATTCAGTTGCAAGAAGGTGCAATTTTGATCTTCTTTGACTTTTGTTTATTGTTTCCAAGTGTACCGATACCACAGACCGTGGCCTACGTTAAGGATCTACTTGAATTAAACAATCTCAGTCAAGATTTAGTAAAATAATATCTTTAACTCAGTAAACTTTGCATGAAATAAAATTGCTTTCGAGTCAACGATAATTTCTTCGAATAACATGAAGGAACAACAATGGGTAACTCTTTGTCACCATTCATGCCAGTCTCTTTATAAACAGATTCGAGATAGAAGCAAAAGAAGAATACGAGTATTTCCCCAGGGTTTGGCTTAGATATGTGGATGATATTTTTGCAATGTTTGATACAAAAGTCGCTGATATGGCAACTTTGTTTCTAAATTAAACAGTCGTTTTGTGTCAGTTAAATTCACGTATAAAATTGTAAATTCTGGACAACTATCATTTTTAGATGTATTAATAATTAAAAATAGTGAAAGTAAGTTAGAATTTGACATATACAGAAAAAATACCAGTACTCTGAGGACTCTCACCATTGTGCTCAGCACAAAATGGCGAGTTTTAATTTTCTAGTGTTTATTAAGCTTTCTTCTCAAAAAAGGAAAGATTTGAAAAAAAAGGCATTGATTAAGCATATAGCTGCAAGTGATGGATATTCTGTAAGTTTAATTGATAAAATAATTAGGAAACAAAAATTTAAAGAGACACTTCGAAATTCTTTGACCTTTCAAAATAAAAAGAGAAAATCCGAAATTTTTATCGATTCTATTCGATCCTCGATTTACCCGTGACATTGGTAAGATATAAGTATGACAGTGGTTTATTTATCGGAAAATAAACTACAACAACTTTTAGATAATCCAAAAGACAAAATTGAAACAAACGAAAAGTCGGGGATTTACGAAATAAGCTGTAAGGACTGTAAAAAGTATGTACATATAGGAGAAACTAGACGATCAATTCAAACTAGATTCAAAGAGCATCCCACATAGCATTTTCATGTACCATAAATGTACTATACATATTCATTGTGGATATTTGATGTATGTTCAAAATTTATTCACGTATGTCATATGAACGTGAAATACGACATACACCTGTCCGGCATATGTACCTCTCGGTCAAGTACCAAGTATGTATAGTAGGAATCAGTTGCTTGCGAACGATCTGCGTCCTGTTTTTCTTGAACAATTGTCCTAATATCCTCGATGTGACAACTTCGCGCTACGATTGAAACTGTCAAGTGTTGGCTGAAATCAGAATTCGTGTAGTACATTCCAAAACTTAACGCGGTATGCTGATAGCCGAATGGTATAAAGCGAATAATAACGTATCTGGGCACGTTACTGATATGATTTCGAATCACCACGGCGGACGGTTTTTCGTTTTCATTTAATAAAATTTAATTTACAAATAATTAACAATAATAATTAGTATATTAATATTGGAACCAAAATAGTCGAATAGGAAAAAATTTATAAAGCTTTGCTGCTTGGGGATTATACATGTCAAGTGAATAGTTTGCGAAATAAAAAAAAGCTCCAAAGTAGAAAGTGGTCGCTTCATCCCTAAAAAAACACCTCCAAACACACTCTATCATAGTTCTCAGCGTTTTTCTCAGAAACCGTTCGTCCCACAAAAAAAAGTTGTACTTACAAAAATATTCCTTTTACCCCCGGTTTTATTAACATTTTAAAGGGACCTTTAACTTAAAGGGAGTTTTAGTGAAAGGAAAATGTATTACTAGCAATTCCAGCGAAATATAAATCGAGATATACGACAGCCATTAAACCTATTTTTTTATTTAAATGATGGGATTACTATTTGATATATTTTGTTTATTTTCTTGGCACTAAAACTCCCTTTAGGTTAAAGGTCCCTTTAAAATGTTGATAATACCAGGGGTTAATGTTAATTTTTAAAAGAGATAAATATCATACAAGAAGTTTTAAAAAATTCCAACATCCTTAAAAGATCTTTCCTAAAATACTCCAAGTGACCTATTTTACCTTTTACATATTTTTAAATACGTATAATAAAATCTTCACATTTTTAATCTAGTACTTGAATAAAGATGTGTTCAAAAATCAAAATATTCACGTCGGTAAATTTACCTGGGAAGACCCTTCCATATTCATTTATTAATAGGAGAGGAGGCATCCTTGTGCATTATCGAGGCGACGGAGGCGGCACTGGCTACCAGGGTTATGATTTCTAGTACAATAATTGTACTAGCTTCAGTACAGTATAATAATTTTTAGTACATCGGCACTTGTTTAAAAAATCTAGTACATTATCATAATTTGTTCCTCTATGCAGTATTTCAATAAACAAATGAACAACTAAGGCTCGTCTTAAAAACATTTTACTTGTCATTGCCTTGTCACTTTTTCGTACTCTAAACAAACAGTTTAGTTTAACCAATCACGGAAGAACAGGAAATTTGTATTCAACCAATCAGCATTAATTTTTAGTAAATATGTTTCATGTCGTTCGTAGCACAGATATACTTGTTTTTATTACGACATTATTTTAGAAGAAGATAGACTACTCTTAAAATATTATTTTCTGCTATGTTTTTTTTTTTTGATGTTCTGGGGGCCTTTGTCCCTTCTCTAACATAATAATTGTATTCTGCTTGTCACCAAAATAATTAAATTCAATTGTCAAAAATATTTTACAGGAAAACAATAGGTTTAGTTTCGCAAGAGTGGGGCATCGGTTCACACTGTTTTTTTTTTATTTCATAAAAAGAGGGCATCCAAAAAAAGCATTGTAGTACAATTTTCTGATTTCTAATACAATTTTATATAAAAAGTTGGTAAGATTTAAAAATTTCCGATAACAACCCTGCTGGTTACAGTCAGTACGGTTTCGTCACTACAAACTCATAGTTTGAAGAGAAATTAAAAAGGATTAGGCCTCTTGGGGAACCACTTAAAAAACGCGCCAGCCGCTCTACCACAAGGGTGGTGTGGAAATGTGAGAAAAACGCCGAAAACTACAACAGGGGTGTTTGGGGTGATTTTTGGGGGTGAAGCAATCACTTTCTACTTTGAAACTTTTATAATTTTGAAAATTATCCACTTCACACGTATAATTCCCAGGCGGCAAAACTTTATAATTTTTTTCCTATTTATGTTAATTGACTAAATTCTTTCACGGCAATAATGACGAATTACTTAATATTACCCTTAGAAAATAGATGGTACCACTTAAGTGTTAGGTAAATACAATAATAAAAGAAGGCGAATTTCATTTAAACGAATCAAAATGGCGACTGGACCTCACATGACTGAGTGACTGAGATGGCGCTGCAAAAAAAGTTCAGAAGGCCCACTCATAATGAGGGCTACCATTTTTAGGCCCACCCGTTGGCGCCACTGGCGAGTAAGGCTGCTGGTGTTAAAAGTTATTGTTAGGCACGGAAAAAGTTTATAGGTTTTTATTATAATTATTTCGTATACCAGTAAATAAAAAAACTTGTTAATTATGCCTCAGTGTTGTGCCGTTCCTTTAAAACAAAAAGCGGATGTATGCTTCCAAGAGATAAAACTCGCCTAAAACAGTGGTTGGTAGCGATTCACATTGATAACTTTACTCCTTCGAAACATTCGTGTGTTTGTAAGGAACATTTTAATCCTTACGATTATGTGTTACCAAAGAAGTCTACTACAGAAAATCGTAAGTAATAATCATGCACATTCGTTGTTTTCATTATGCTCATGCTTGAGATAACCTAACTTTAATGTCATAAGACACCTCTGATAGGTACAATAATTTCCCTACTGAGCAAGTAAATTACTATTTCCCCCTTCTGCCATCATTGTGTTAAATTTTTTAGCTAATTTTTATAAAAATTACTAAAAACTCGCGTTAAAAAGCCATAGTAACCATTAACGTTCAGTGAAATGGACCTTACCCTACACTAGTACCTCTCGTGGTGAATTCAAGCGCGATAGCCCTCATTGCTTATGTCTGCTTCATCACCTGATTCGGGATGTAGGACAGTGCGGGCGATGATTGGGACGATGGATAATTTAATACGAGTAGATCGATCTAGACGGGGTCAACTTCTGAATCTCTAGCGGTGGCATACATGAAAGGAATTGTCGACAAATATCAAAGGCGGGTTTATTGCAATAAACGCCATAACAATCGGTGAAGGGACAATTTTCCCACGGTCCTTAAAATTTTCCCAGGCCAGATCGACCCAATACCTACTACCAAAGAGTGTTGAAATCAGTTTCTTTCGAACGACCTGCGGCCTGTTACTCGTGAATATTTGTCCTAAAATATCCTCGATGTGGCAATATCGCGCTACGACTGAAACTGTCAAGTGTTGGATTAGGTCAAAATTTGTGCAGAGTGCATAGCTAATTTGTAATTACCTACTACACCTAACAATGCCCCGCTTAAGTGAAGATGTCAAACGTATTATTTTTATACCTGAACAGGGTTGGGCAATATCTAGACTCGTACAAGAGTATGGAGTATCAAAGAGTAGGTACAATATGGCACCTAAAAAGGAAGCATGCTGAAAGTGGAAGTGTGAAAAGCATACCTAGAGGTGGGCATCCGAAAGCAACAACAGAGGAGAAGACTCGGGCACTAATAAGATATTCTCGAGAAAATTCCTTTAAGTCGGCTGTGGAAGCTACACAGTTTCGTGCAAGCAAAGCGACTGCCAGAAGAAAATTATCAGCAAGTGATCTTCGATGCCGAAGGGCTGTGAAGAAGATTAGGTTGTGAGAATAATAAAGAAATTAGAATGCGAATTTCTAGACAATTTCTTGGTAATGGGGTTGCTTTTTGCAGACGTGTAAATTTAGCGACAAGATGGTCCTTCAAAGTATTAAGAATGGCACACAGCGTGTGTATTGGCCCCTCAGAAGTAACAGATTCGAGGAGAGATATGTGTCGGCCAAAGAACGAAGTGGGCATTTTTCTGTTCATGTATAGGCCTGGATTAGTTACGGAGGACCAGGAATATGTTGGAGGGCAGAGGGGCGCTTTACAGCAGATCATTATTGCGCTATTTTAGAAAATGTACTGTTACCATCAGTAGAGGTATCCTAATTGATACATTTTTCAGCACGATAACTTTCCTGTTCATACTACGAGAACAGTGAGACAGTGGTTCCAGGAACGAAATATAGAGGTATTTCAATAGCCTGCGAAAATTCTGATCTAAACCATATTAAGAATTGATGGGGGTTACTCACAAGAATCGTCTATGTGAACAATTGCCTAACACATAACTGGGAAGAATTATAGAAAAAAATTCAGGAAACTTGTTACAGAAAAACTGTTTGATACATAAGCAATAAATTCGTAGCAAAAACTGCAGTATTAAAATAATTAAAGTTCTAACATAATAATTTAAAAAATACAAACAAATCAAATTGTTCCCAAACACACCCATATATTGTCTTGTGATTTCCATAAGAAAAATATAATTTAAATTTTCCTTCATACCTAACTACTTACCGCTATTGGAAACGCATATGCCACCAAAATAAACAAAATTGGCTTTTAATGGTATTCTAAAAAATGATAGTATCAATGTATCATGTAATTAGTTAATTATTCGAAGTATATAACATATTTTATGAATAATATTCTAGAAAAAGTTTGGGCAATAATTTGCAAGTAAAATTGCAAAATAAGTAAGGATACCTATAACCACAATTACTTAAATTTATTTCAATGTCTTAATTTACTTGTAAGAGCACTATGTTATTTAAAAGCAGTACAAGATTTTATTCCTAATTTTAACTTGCATGAACCCGCCCCGCCAAATTGTGTATTCAATAAAGGAAAATTTTGCTTTTTATGATTACTAATAGTAATAAAGGTCCACAACATTTTTTTATTGTCTTGGTACCGGAAAACTAAGCACTGATTTGAGATATTTTTGATGTGCAGATTCGAAAAGTATATCGCGATATTTCGTAGGAGTTCTAGTTTTCGAGATACAATATAACAAATTTTGGTCTGATAAAATGCAAATTTAATGAAATAATGGTGTATTCAGAGACCAAAATAGTATTTCCTACTTAAAATTAGGGTCTAAATAGCCCTACTGGGCATTCCCCATGACCATAAAACCCACCCCTCAACCACGTGATGCCCCCCCACTAAATAATTCGTGCTGGTTGATAGTCGCCGGTGTCTACGCTCACATTCTACAGTTCAGTTTGGTACTGAGTTTTCGTGTGGAATTGAGACGTTTTTTGTAACATATGTGAAGAGTACACTTTGAAAGAAAGCAGAAAACCCGTTTCTGACTTTACGAAAATGGTATATCTGGCTTATTTTGGCGTCCAGTTAGGGAACCAGGATAAATGTTGGAATCCACATTTCGTATGTAAAACATGCGTTGAACATTTGCGACAGTGGACAAATGACAAGAGAAAGTGTCTAATGTTTGGAATACCAATGGTGTGGCGGGAACCAAAATTAATAGAGACCCCTTGTCTCTAGATTAAATGAAAATAACCAGCTCTTTTCAGGTACTAATATTACATTTTATCGTAAGAGAGCAAAAGGATACGCTGCCCTTTTTCTCTCAGGAAAATAACCTGATATTCTGTAATAATATAAATGGCCTATTAGAGAAAATGGGTTTGTCAGAATACACACCAGGCGAATGGCGTCTTTTTATTGATAGTTCAAGCGAAGTTTGAAATGTGTACTTTTACACAGTGGTAACAAATATAGCTCTATACCTATTGGACATTCTACCAGGAGTATGAAACATTACGTTAGTTCTAAAAAAATCAAGTATGAAAAACATCAGTGGGTGATTTGTGTTGATCTAAAGATAGTAAACTTCCTCCTTAGACAGCAAGGTGGTTATATGAAATATCCCTGTTTTTTATGTCTTTGGAACAGCAGAGCTAAGAATGAGCACTGGATTAACAGAATATGGCCTACAAGGAAAGTTATAGTTGAATGAACATAGAACGTAATCAACGAACCATTGGTTGAGAAAGACAAAATCATCCTTCCACCCTTGCATATCAAACTGGGGCTTATGAGGTAAATAGTGAAAGCATTCAATCGAGATAGAACTTGTTTTGGCTACTTGTCACACATTATTTCTTGGGATTAGTACGGAAAAACTGAAGGCCGGAATTTTTGACGGACCTCAAATAAGGCAGCTTATAAAAAATCCACATTTCACAGAATCAATGAACGAGGTTGAATCTAATGGCTTGTGTTCGTTTGTTCAAGTAGTTAAAAATTTTCTTGGAAAGCATAAGGCAGAGGATTACGTTGAATTAGTGGTAGAGATGCTTTCCAATTTGAATAAGTTCGGTTGTAACATGAGCATTAAGGTTCATTACCTCTACAGCAGCATGGTTCGTTTTTCAGAAAACCTAGATGATTTTAGTGAAGAACAGGGGGAAAGATTCAATCAGGATATAAACACTATGGAAGGAAGATATCAAGGAAGATGAGATACCCACATGATGGCCGACTATTGCTGCAGTCCTCAGCGAAACTGTTCTGGCAATCCTCATACAAGTCTATAAAATAAAGTTTTTAATTGATGATTGATCAATGTATATGTCTATATTGTGAAATAAATATCTTACTACGTATTTTCTGACTTTTTTTAGCAAGCAGTTGTAGTAAATAGTAATAACCTGAAATGTACATGGGTTAAAAGATGAGATAATTTTACTATCTATTTATCGATCCAAAAAATGGGGCAGATATACCGCATCTCAGAATCTAGATCCAATAAAGCAAATCTGACGGTATTTTTGAATTCTGCATCCCAAAATTACCCAGACACATTTAACAAATTGCAGGCATCAAAATGTATGTCACCCTGTGTAATACTTAATTTGAAATTGACACCTCATCAGTTTTGTATAATAATTACAAGTTGGTGGAAATAGACATACAGTGATGCATACAGTAGACTATCGTTGCGTTTTCGCTTCTGCCCCACCATTCACTATGAGTATGATAAAGAGAGTGCTTCTTGCTCTTTGATTATGATATAAAAAATAAAGATAGATAATATACCGTGCGTGAAATGGCTAATGTGGCCAACTGTTAACAACAACCGATTGAACAAGCGAGATGGACGTAACAGTGTGAGTGTATTGTAGCTGGCTGCTGTGGCATAGACCGGAGCCTGTCCCTATGTTCGCTGGGCGTGTCTTATTCTATCGCATTTCATACTAGTTCGCAATCATCGCTCGTATTCTAACTGGCCACACTTGGCGCAAGACATATGGTATACCTAACAGTGAAAGAAAAAACAGAAAAAAATCCGAGAGTTGGATTTTAACCCCGATCAACCGTGTTCGAATTCCAATTACAATTTAAAGATTTTTATTTCCTATTAAAAATAGTGCTAAGATATTTAAGACTACTTATATAGTACAGTAAGTCTATTGAACTTTTCGGCCAGGTAGAAAAAGAATACGTGCGATAGCTGAGTACTAGAATGAAATGAGATAGAATAAGACACGCCTAGCGAAAGCAAAGACATGCTATGGTTTGGTGGGGTGGATGGTGACTCGTTTCTAACAAGGGGTGCTTCATCTTTAGTCAATCAAAATTATGATGTTCTAATAACGTCACGGTGACGTCATTGGTAGAAAATTTATTTGTCTTCGTTATTGTTCCTCCTATGTTTAGTTGGAGAGAGACAATTATGCGTGATAATATTATGAATTTTGAATTGTACTTCTAGTTGGTGTCGATCAATGAAATAGATGTTATAGACTAATAAAATTATTATCGTGAACGAACGAGTGGGACAGGAGCGATTAAATTTTGTTATTCCGTAAATTTTCGCATCTCATACTTTTATACATTTTCTAAAAAATGCTCCATGTCTACTTTGAAAACAAATAAAAAATTGACAGTACTTAAATATCTATTCAAACGTACATACATATCATATGTACATTGTAAAATAAATATACATCTATTATTCACGTTATACCTACTGTACATAGTAGTGCAATGATGTCTGTAAAACATTACAAAACGTATGTACTCATAATATAAATCCGGACACAACAGAGCTACTGTATGAATATTCACAATAGTAAGTTAATTATGTATGTATGTGTATTGTATAGTATACTGTATAGTGGTGAGAGGTATGTGAAACTTCTCATATGGTCCAAATGCTACTATCCGACCGACATCATAGATTTCTCTGTGGCGGATAGCGACATGCGAAGCAAGTACCGAGAGCGGCGACCTCTAGCTCAGGTGGACTAACCTACTGTTTTTAAATATGATTTGAACGGAACAACTACTCAGCGGGCAAATACCCCGACCTGCATTGGATTATACCTTCAAATCATGATAGATCGGTAGGCAATGTCATTTGTCAATTCCTAACCAGACATAGACCGGTTTCGAACTTATTAGTTCTCCTCAGTATGCCATTGGTTATGGAACAGACAAATGATAGTGGCCAACCTGCTAGTCATATACTGACTAAGGTAAATTGAGTAGTGGTGAGGCTAGAGGTCGCCGCTCTCGGTACTTGCTCCCCAAGTCGCTATCCGCCATAGAGACATCTATGATGTCGGGCGGATAGTAGCATTTGGACCATATGAGAAGTTTCACATACCTCTCACCACTACTCAATTTATCTTAGTCACTACATGACTAGCAGGTTGGCCACTATCATTTGTCTGTTCCATAACCTATGGCATACTGAGGAGAACTAATAAGTTCGAAACCGGTCTATGTCTGGTTAAAAATTGACAAATGATATTGGCTACCGATCTATTATGATTTGAAGGTAGAATCCAATGCAGGTCGGGGTATTTGCCCACTGAGTAGTTGTTTCGTTCAAATCATATTTAATAACAGTAGTTTAGTCCACCTGGGCTAGAGGTCGCCGCTCTCGGTACTTGCTTCGTAAGTCGCTATTCGCCACAGAAACATCTATGATGTCGGTCGGATAGTAGCATTTGGACCATATGAGAAGTTTCACATACCTCTCACCACTACTCTAGTATTAATGTTTCGTTTTGAACCAGAGTTCAATTTATTTTATTTGGAGTAACAATTATTCCCAAACATGATTGTTTCAAACAGGTTTTTTTTCAGGGTAGTTTTAGTTGATTTTATTATCTTAATGATAAATCAATTATTGTGTTTATACTAAACAAACGCTTGCTGAAGCCAAGTAAGAGAAAAGTATTTTATTTTAATTTAATGTAATTTCAAGCCAAGTTGAAAGCATTATTTATGGTAAAGAAATATATTTCTATTTTTATTTAAATAATTTATAGGATAAAATTAGTCGATTTAACTTTAATATGGCCGTTTCAAGTAGTTTATTTTTGTAAACATAGTTTTTAAATTATGAGAAAGTGATTCTCAGCCTCAGAATATTTTATAAACATTTGTTTATGTTAAATAACGCAAGAAATTTGTATAAAGCACGGTGCGCCAAGCTAGCTTGAAATACGTTTTCAACGCACACATATTTAGCTCATCACGCAGAGTAATGTGACTTTCTAGCCATAGTTTTGGGAACAAAACCACACGCGTCGGCACGAACAGTCAGTTAGTCCCGCCGTTCTCTATACAACAGCCAGCAACCGAGCATAAGTGACCATCCGAGAAATCCAGTGTATATTCTGACTATTTTCCGAATGATATCTGTCGGTGTGTGTGTGTCGTGTATGTGTGTGTGTGTGTCTTGTATGTTTGTGTGTGTGTGTGTGTGAGTGTGTGCGTGCGTGCGTGCGTGCGTGCGTGCGTGTGTGCGTGTGTGTGTGTGTATGTGTATCCACAATTCTTTCAGATAAAGCTTTCAAATTTAGTACACTTGTTCTAAAGGCCAAAGACAATAAAAAATCGGTGATGAGCAAAATTGGCCAGCTGAAAGGGGTCCACGGGATCCAAATTTTTTTATATTGGACTTTACAAAAAAAAATTCTTAATGAAAGATTATAAATCATGTCTACTATATCAAGCGAATAAAATATATTTTCCAAGTACTTAAATAAAGCAGATGTAAACTGAAATATTTTACACATTTGGCCTCATAAAATGGGGTTAGGATAAATTTAACAGTTTGGCATTTGAAAGGTCTAATTTAGTTACAAAAATGTCAATGTCAATAACAAAAAATTATTAAAATATGACATGACAGTATCGAATGACGCTGATAATCAATTATTTAAAAATTTTAATGAAACATTTCAAGGTACGCTATTAAAATTTAATTGAGGTAAGTGAAGAATTAAATAGAATGATTTTTTTATATCAGGAAGATATATACTGGTATAAGAAAGTTATGTGCTGGCCACATCAGATATTTTATTGTTGATAGGATGTAAATTGTAATTGTAAAGATGGGATTATAATGCCTCCATCTCTGGAAAGAACTCCATCTCAGCTAAATTAGTACTGATGAAATCTTAATACCTCGATCTCTGGAAGGATTCTCTCGAGATGCTTCGGGAGGTAATGTATTGTCTGTTCCCTCTGACACCTGTGTTCACTAAAACTAAGTTGTACAGAAAACTCATCTGTCATAGTTAACTTAGTACCAATGAAATCTTAATACCTCGATTTCAGGTACACGCGAAGTGGCACAAGTGAGGTTTTATATCTCAATCTCTGGAAGAAATCGCACGAAGTGTCCAGGTTCTAATGTACGAACCGTGTTGTCCGTCATATGTAGTCAAGAAACCGTAATAATGGACATAAGGAGCTAATCTAAAGATATAACACAGCCGCGAATAGACAGTATAAATACTGCCTGTCCCTGGACTAACCTCATGCAAATGTGTCATGCTTGTACTCGTAACCACTTACCACTGGATATACCTGCTGCACCTACCGCCTGCCGTTATACCGCTCAAAGCATTAGTGACTATAGAGTCATTAACCGCTTGCTGTAGATACCAGTAGTAGTAGTTGCCATAACTTTGCTTTATTTAAAATCACCGCTTACTTGCTTTTGAAAATGCTTGTAGTAAATATTTGAATGTCACCTGCTGATAGTAAGACCGTAGTAGTAGCCTCCGTAACTTAGTTGCACTTGATATAACTGATCACCGTTTTTGCATTATCATAACTTCTTGCTTAGTTTCTTAGTTGCTTACATGTAATACAGGTTAATATTTATGTTGCATAATAACATAACTGTTTTGTAATTATTTATTCATTTTTTTCATTCTTCTGTGAGGCAGTCTTGAATAAAATTGATAAGTGAAGTTGAAATTCTGCCTTTTATTTAAAGCATCAATATTAAATTTGCTCATAAACCGAGAATCAGTTTCGGTAGGTAAAGTTGTCCATTTCTACGAAACCGACAACCATACACACAGAGTCCTGGATATACCGTATCTACACTGAGTTATCCTAGCTTCTATCATACCGCTGATAGAATACAGTGGTGTAACTACACTTTAACACAGGAACTGGCGTTTGAGACCGTACCGTAATAAAAAGTTCAACGTACCGCTGCTGTATTATAGAGTGCCAAAGTGACGCTTCTCCTCTTGTACAGGTAGACGAAAGACAAAAGGAAGGAAGTGACGTCACACTGTTTGGAGGTTGGTGGTTCTCATTTTGAACGCTTAATAAAATACCTAATTTAATATGTAAAAAATTATAGTTTACATTAACAGAAAAATACGAATTATTTAATATTCAGAAGACGAAGCACTATATAATTTATTGTACATAGTAGTAGTCCGCTTTCAATAGACTTTTCAATGATGCTATCACTCAATATAGGAGTATAACCATTTAAAATTTCAGTTGAGATGGTTAGAGGTAAAATGGTGCATACAATTAGGTTGTAGTGACGTTTTTGAAATATTTTGAAGCTTTCGCGCGGACACCTGGTATTAATAAATTTTCATTTTTCGTTTCAAAAGGCAATCTAGCAATCAATTTTGTATATGTGGTAAGGCGCCTTTGTTAATAAATTTTGATGGAATTTAGGGCAGAATATAGGAGGATATATATATATATATATATATATATATATATATATATATATATATATATATATATATATATATATATATATATATATATATATATATATATATATATATATATATATATATATATATATATATATATATATATATATATATATATATATATATATATATATATATATATATATATATATATATATATATATATACATATATAACCCACTATCTTTTAGTAGGTATATAGTCTTATAACCACATAGAACGAACTGATAAATATAGTTCCCGAACTTCTTCAATGTACCACTGACAGAGATTTTTAGATAACTTATATTTTAAACAAAATTAGGAGAATATGATTAAAATTATGAATTTAATGCATTTATTAAAATTACATTTATGCAATTTTCACAAATAAAAAGGAAAATTATTTTAGAAATGGATTGTTTCACGACTATGAGTTCATTGATCGGTTATGTCAATCGAGGATTATCTGGACAGTAATAATATGATTGCAGGGTAAAACAACGCTTGAGCCTCTATAGGAATTCAAGTTTATTGGCATATAAATTTGCAGACGAAAGATATACACAGGGTGTGTATTGAAGTATTAGACATAGTACATTGAAAGAAGATTGAACATTGGCATCGTATCGCAAATTGTGTGTATTGTTGACTAAACGACAGCTAGTTATAAAATGAATTATCTGCTATCCTAATGCTTACGCTGACGAGCCACGGCTTATCTGCCACTTATTTCCATTATAACGTTGCCATTTAAGAGACTCTTGTCGAATGATTGAGAACACAATCTGTATAACTGCCTATAAGTAGTTCGAATATAGATATTGCAGCTGCAGGAAGTTATCAAGGAGGGGATTACACTTTGAAAAAACGTAGACACACAACAATTCCCACCGACATTGCCGTCTGCCGGAGCTGAGATTCAATCCCAGGAGCAGATGGACAGTATGACTAGTCCAGATTGTCACATAGCGCGGTCTAGTCCACTACGCTTCCTTGCCCGGTCGTGTTCATTATGATTGTCTTTTGGGGTGAGCGTAGATCTGCGTTAACAATATTCGCATTCGATACGAAAGTTAAGCAACGGTAGTCGCAGTCAGTAATTTGATGGTAACTCATGGGAATCTCGGCGACCTCGTCCCGTCTTCTAGTGGTTTTGTATTTATTTATTAATTTATTTATTTACATTTACAGAATGGGATATCAGTGTATACGCAGTAATTATGCAATCTTAGGCGAGGGTTGCGTATGTGATATAAAAATACCTACTCTTCGATAAAGAAGCGTTTCGGAAAAATTTCCAGGTTGGGGGTAGCGCGTCTCCTGGCATCGGTGAATCGCCCTAGTAGTGGAAATAGGCCAACGTTAAATAATAAAAAAAAAGATTGTCTTTTCTTAGGAATATGCGTTCATTTAAGTTGATCCGGAAATATCTTGAAAAATACTATTCACCTGTATTGTTTGTATTCTGGAGAGAAAAGCCTGCATATAGATTACTGTTATAGTGAACGTTAGGGGACTCCTTAAACGTTACATGCAATAGATCATTTATAGGTTGAAAAACAGAGTGGGAGGCAAGATAGATTCATGTGTGATATAAAGCAACTTGTGCATAACATAAAATAAGTTACTTTTATTTATTAATAATTTTAAATAAGGTAGCTTCTGTAATAAAAACAAAATGAAACGAGATAATTCAATTTTCACCAAAACAATTTTATGTTAACATAAAATAATATTACCGATATTTTTGTTTGGCCCAACGCTGGAGGAACATCAAGGTCTTTTGGTATTAGTACATGCCCAAAATTATGTCTGAATTGAACACACCAGACAGCCAGCCAGTCAATATCATAAACGGTAAGTAATCCAGGAAGCTGTATTTCTATGTCCTCGCCTTGATATCCTCTTAAAGGTTCCAAAGATCCCATTTCATTGGGTACTTTTATTCCAAAGGGAGTAGGTTCTGTACCATTTCCTACCCAAAAGTAAGCATCTGGCCCAGCTCCATCATAATGTAAATTTGGAATATAAAATGTTTTGGCGTCTAGAATACTTATGTTATCTGAACGAAGTCCGTGAGCAAGTCTTTTAAATTCAGGGAGAACTCTAGGTTTAGGTACTTCTAAATCAGTAGGCATGAACACTTCTCCAAAATCTACCTGAAATTTAAAAAATTAAATATCATTAATAATAAATTTTAATTAAAAGACTAAATTTTAATTTAATCAATAACTCTAAATGTGTGGATATTTTTTTATGTTTCCGGAAAAAGGGATGAGGGATCTTTCTGTGAACGCCGTAGGTAAATTTGTTGTGATTTTTTTCGGGAAAGAAGGGCCGCAGGTCCTTTCCGTGAATGCCGTAGGCGGAAATTTTCTTTCCAGATTCCAACTACAGAAAATTTAAAAACTGACGTTCCGGGAAAGAAAGGGCCGCAAGCACATTTCATGAACGCCGTAGGCATTCACACGGCCACATGGCCATGTGGTCCTCTGTAGGAGCTGGAAATGGAGAATGGATAAAACTATATTTAACATTCTCATAAAACTTAAAATTATTTTACCTGGATGTGACAATGGCATAGGCAAAATTACGTTCTTAAATTCTAAAATTCTGAGTTAAATAATTAACAGTGTTCTAGATTAAATTCTGAGCGGATGTATCACACCCATACAAAAAAAAAATTCAAATATTTTTCAGGTATAAGGCCTATGACTATTCTTTTAGGCATATTAAACTTATTATTGAAAACAATTATTATCTAAAGGAAAAAATAATAGAATAATAGAATTATTCACTCGCGTAACATTAGTACAAACCCGAGCGTTTTAGGAATTTTTTTAAGCACGTTTTTAACTATTTAAATGTAGATATTTGACAGAATAATGATTTCAAATTATGCTGAAATATCCACGATTAGATATGACCAAGATATTATAGAGGTGGCAATAAAGGTTTTTTGTCGTTGAATTGTTTATAAATTTTTAACAAACGCGTTTTTAGAGTTTCGGTGCAAGTACAGTAGAGTCCCGAGCATTACTATTATCATCATTTTTTTTAAAAAATTTTTCGGAATAATCGATGCCGGAAAGTCCTGCCGTAGCCTCCGATGTCTCACTGAAGTCGCACCAACCAATTTACTACAGCCACTCCCCAGATCCCGCAGAGTTAGTGGCTGTAGATTCCAGAATCGTGTGCCCTTAGTAGACGGAGAGAATCTAGAATGACCGCTTTCTGCATTTGGCCTGCTAGCAACTCGGTTGATTTTGGGCAGGTCGGTATTATTGTCTTCAGTTCCGAGAGCGGACTTAATATCTACGGGGACGTAAGGCAGCACTGGTGTCTGGTCTACTCCGTACGAGTGCCTTAGGTTGTAATATAGCACTCGTAATGCCATGTTATGTCGGTAGATGTAAGCCGAAATAGCTCTTTTTCTGCTTTGAACAATCCTACACCCACTCCTACAGTTTTATGATGTTTCACAAACTCCAAGATGGGACCTGAGCTCCTGCGGATGTTACATGCGTGCACTCCCTGATTATGGGTCTTCGGGCCCCCCATTGACGTGAATATTCATCATCTTGCAGGTATCCCTGTCTAATTGGTGCGGCTTATCTATCGCCCACTGCACTACTCCAAAGGAGTAGAGCCGTACCGAAATGGCAATTATGTTAGTCGTAGACACCTTGTTCTTTTTCAATAGTTCGGAAAGCCAAATCTTTCGGAGACGGTGTCTGTACTTGCCACGGAGAGAATCCTTTATTTGTTTTATATCCTGTATATGCCCTTGTTGCATACCCAGATATGTATAGGCTTCTCCTACATCCAGATGTCTTAGGATGCTTCCGTTTGCGAGCTGCGCATCCTCAGAAAATTCATTGCATCGTCCTTCCTTGAGATGGACGACTGCACATTTGGCCAACCCGAACTCCATACCAATTACCCGCGTGTATTCATCGACCACCCTAAGAGCGTTTTGCAGTTCGCGCTCTACGAAGCCATAAAGTTTAATATAAAATAGATGGGTGACTTTATGCCTCTGGTTGCTAGGTGATCCACATTAACATCCGCAGGTTTGGCGAAGCTCAACAGACAATGGCAGCAGTGAGATGCAGAAGAGGAGAGGACTCAGGGAATCACCCTGGAAAATTCCTCTCCTAAATGCCACCTGCTCTGTCGTGACCTGCTGTGCACCTGATGGTATGGTGAAGCGATTCTTCCAGAGCGGCAGCAGCTGTTCTATGCATATCACTAGTGGTGTTGGTACCCCAAGATATTCGAGCAAGTGCAACAAGAGCTCGTGTGATGTGTCAAATGCATTGTGGTAATCAATCCAGGCCTTCGTTAGATTCCACTTGTATTACACAGAATCTTGTGTAATACTGGGGTCTATCAGCAGGCTGTCCTTGCAACCTGCCATGTCTTTCTTGGCATCACGCTGTTCGTGTATCTACAGACCTGAGTGTCCTAGTATACAAGAAACGTGTGAATATCTTGTAGCAGGAGTTGAGACAAATGATCGGCCTGTAAGTGTTGAGGTCGGAAAAATCCCCCTTTTTGAAATAAGCACAGCACGTCCCTTACCGAACCAGTCTGGAATCTGCTGCTCTTCGTTCAATGAGTTCAGTTGAAAATTCGTGCCAGATGGCGGCAAGTGGAAGAAAATTTCTTCCATCAACAGTTGTTAATACCGTCTGGGCCCGGAGCAGCGAAGTTCTTCATACCAAGTTCTTGTTGGACTTCCTCCGTACTGATTGCCGGGCTGGTTCTTCTGGCTCCTCAAGATGTCTGTGGCACAGAACCTCGAAGTGTAGAATTATTGTAGTATTGTTATTGAATGGACGCGTGATTTCGTAGATTCCTTTCCAGAAGGTTTCGACATCTTCTACAATCGGCGGATTATCGACAACATGCTATGGTTCTTGAAAGAGGCAGGAAGGATGCGTACGGAACAACGTGTATTGCTCTATACATTTCACCGGCCTCTTCAACGGTTTTCTTTATAGCCTTGAACATTACGATCTAATCTAGACAGTGCTGTTTGATGGCAAGCATCACTGTCAGATTTAAAGTGTGGTGTTGACCTTAGTCCGACTGCTATGCGCCGGATTATGGAAATAAAAGCTCAACCGCTTGTCACGTATTCTACCACACTCTGAATCCGAGAAGCGTGTTGTCTGGTCGACTTTATCTTGCCTTAAAGGATTTATGTTAGCTCTGGTGTTAAAGCTGATCCTCATCTTTAAGTCTACATCGCTGAACTTTAAAGGATGTTCCCCATCAGTTGCTAATTGCCGCGGTGGAAATGCGGCTGGCAGTTCTTCCAGCTGATGGGGTGCCCGAAGGCGTAGTATTCTGGGTATATGATACACCAGGTATCATATAACGTCGCCATGTAACCCCTGCGCGAAGGTTCGCTGCTCTCGTAGCAGCCAGGAAGTCATCCCTTAGTTCTCTTGTCCATTAAACCGTCCGTATGTATTGCCTTGGTCTTCCAAATTGAGACCATCCCGTGAGACCACTCTCATCTGTTTCTGACCACCATCCGCCTAGGATCGGTCGCCAGGGATTCTATTTTATAAGAATACATAAATATACAAATTTGGACAGGCCCTTGTGAAATCTAAAGTAAAATACTAGAAAAATGAAATGTTGAGGGTATAAATTAAGTACATTTGTGTGTATTATGACGTCATTTAAAATTTGTATCATTATTATCTTCCGAAGATATGTGGTCAAGGTCATTATTTTTTTATGGCAATAGGGGCAATTTTTGGTATTTTCTAAAAAGGATTATTTTTCTGATTACAAAAATGTATAGAAAGCCTGGGGTTGGCATAAAATTTGAGAAAATAATTATTGCAAATTTATTTCTTTGACTCTTGCAGTTTTTGGTTACAGAACTGCCCTTGTCTAAGAGCAAAATTTGCATTTACTCACCCTGTAGATTATCTATCTAGATTAAGGCAATAACATACAAATCAGGTAATTTTTTGACTTCATTATTAATGAAAAAAAATATGGAAATTTATTGCTTAATACCAGTAGAATAATGTCTTCGATTATGAAAAAAATAAATGTAATAAAATGAAAAATATTAAATGAAAATAAATGCATGTCAGTCTGGACGTATCAGTATTCTGTAGCCTATTAATATTAATAATCCCAAATATACAATTAAATTTTAGCAAAAATCTATGATAAGAGATGTTCCATCTTTTATTGACCGCAACTGTGTCATTATTTTTGAGGTTATTAATAATGTGCAAAGACCTTCATAAACTAATTTTGTTTGCAGAATACAAATTTAGAATAAAAAAATTGAGCATCGCGTTTAAAAAATATGACATCTTACTTTATTTTCTTAATTGGAAAGCTCTGTATATTTTAAAATAATTCGATTTTCCTCATTTTTCTGATTACCTACTAAAATACCATACATGTCATGTTATATCAAAAATGTTTGAGATACTTGTATTTTGGTATTAAAATATCGTTAATGATTTTGTTAAACGTAGTTGCCTTTTAAAATAAAATAGCTGAATTTCTGAAATAAAGATGCAGTTTACTCGTCAAAGTAATGTTCTCCAAAAATCAGTATCTGTCTAGGTTAATTCTTCTTCTTCTTTTCAAAGGCAACCACCTTTAACAGTATCATTAACGATACTTTAATACGAAAATCCAAATATATCAAAAACTTTTTGAGATAACATGGCACATTTGATATTCTTGAAATCAGAAAAATGAGGAAAACCGAAATATTTTAAAAGTACAGGATGTTCCATTTGAAAGAACAAAGTAAAACGTCATGTTCCTTAAACGCGATGCGCAATTGTTTTTTTGACTCAACATTTGTATTTTGCGAAAAAAATTAGTTGAGAAGGTCTTTACACCTTTTTTATTATAACTTCAAAAATAACCAAAATTATTAAAAAAAAAAACACTTTCACGTGATGACCCTGTACATACAATTTGCTGTAAAATTAAAAGTATGCCTATATGTTATTTATTTCATATTGTATTTTAAATTTGGAATTTACAACAATTTACAATTCAGTAGAATTTTATTGTTCTCTCTTTTCGGTCCTAAATTTACCTCAAATTCTAACTACCACATGAATAATTCTTCGTTATCTAAAAAATACAGTTAATTATATACCCAATATGTTACGGGATTAATAAACCTCTGCGCTTGTGACTTCACGTCAAAAAATCAGTCAGAGGGTGTTTTTTTGACAGCTAATATGAGACTTAAAAATAATAATATATTTCTCAACGTTTCGATAAACGAATCTGTTTCTTTTTTCAAAGTTATTTATCTTTTTTTGAATATGTCAAGCGTGAAACCTGACACATATTATTTGTTTATGTAATATCCATAGATACATAGGACACTTAATAATTATACAATATTAATAATCATCAATATTGAAATATTTCTTCATTAAAACAACATTTTTTTAAAGGAGGTAGCCATTTTAGTAAATTTATATGAATTTAAATTATACCATTCTACCATTCCAGGGAGTTTAAATCTAGCGCAGGTCGATAAAGCGTAACTGTAACGTGAAGTCCAACCTTCTAGCACGGCCCGTAGACTGGGAAAATGGAAAATCGGCTTTAAACACTGATAGTATAGGACGGAAATCTACCTAGTTGCTACTCTGATACCCATACTACTATTATATATTTGGCGTAAATGGATAAATCAAAAGAGTTCTGTTTATATTTTGGATGATGTGTATATAAATAATGTCAGCAGCTACTTAAAAAATTATGACCATTAATTTGACTGAGTAGGACATAAAATAAAACTTTGTTAGAGGTTGGGGTTAATGCCAATTTCATTTTAGGTAGCTTTTGTTATGATTCACTTTTACCTCTTAATGAAACTTTGTCTTTTGCGGGAAAAACAATTTTTTTTTAAATCAATTTAAAGAGAAACTAAAGTATATTTTTTGTTTAAAAAGAATACAGAAAAATAAATTTTCTACCACTCATTTTAAATTTTCGCTTGCATTTGTTTTTTAGAGGTGTAATATTTTTGATGATTTTTAAAATATTAAAATACTTATGATTCAAACATTTCCAATGTAAACAAATTACCATTGATTAAGAACTAATTTTTTTGTTATATTATAGATAATTAAGTATTATACATAACAAATGCACCTCATGTGCAAGTCATTGCAGGGAGGAAATTCTTTCTGGATTTTCTTGATGGTGCCCAAAAAACTTACACTGTGGCCTTAAGCGCTCTATTCTGCAAAAGCAGTTCATCGTGAAAATTTTTCTTAAAACAAATAAATGTTAGCCATAAAATGTTCAACAAATTTAATTATTACAATTTTTTTCATCGATAAACCTTTTGGTGAAAAACAGATAATTTATTCTGAAATTTGTGTTTAGTGGTATGTTTCATTTCTGAATTTTTGATGTCATGAATTTTTTTAAGAAAGGTGATGACAAATGATACGAAACGTTTGATGAAGTGGTAACATCATATTCCACATACACATCTATGCTATCTGTTGTTACCTCAAGAATAGACCATATCTTTGATAGCAAGCTACTAAGAATGTTCTTCAAAGGACTCACAATGACTTCAAAAACAGAAAAGTTATATCATTGACTTTGCTAGTATAATATCAGCATATCACAGATAGCATGATTGGTATGCTGTTGGATTAATGTAGAAGTTAGCAACATTTATTTAGTGAATTTTCTGGTACATTACTGGAACAAAGGACTAGTTGCAAGAATATACAGAATAGCGTTGAAAAAACAAGACCTGGCATGAATCGCTTTCCAATTGATGATGCAGATTTCATAATGACTACCTATATATGCTGAAAATGCGGCAAAAAAGATATAAAAAAATACATATGTCACAGATATCACGGTTTTTGCTCTGTTTCACTCGAGAAACCTTCTTAGATTAGGAGTCGATGAAATATGGATGATAATTGGAGTTGGAGACTACAAGATTTGTTCTAATCCATACCTTAATCGAGAATATTGGTCAAGACATTTGCCAGGTATCACCAGCACTTCATTTCTTGTCTGGTGCAGATTGCATGAGCAAGTTTGCAGCTAAAATGGCAGCTATGAACCGTAACCCTGTATTTGAGGAATTTTGGTTTGTCTCCGCACTCTCCGCACTCTCCGCGATTAAAAAAAACATGCAACTAGCTGAAGAGTATTTGGTTCAATTACTGAAGAAAGGTTCCACTTGTAACACAGTTGATGAGTTTAGTCTATGGAACTATCTACATGGGAAAAATGTTACCCTGGATAATTTATCTCCAACTAGTTCTTATACAAAAAAGCTTAACTTCCACATACATACACAGATTCATTGTCTCGAAGAAACGCAATGTTTATTGGAACCTTCTCAATTTGGATTTGAAGTAGCAGACCTAAAACTTGGTTGAAAAGCGACTTGAAGCTTTAATAGTTAATTTCTGCCTATAAAAATATTTAAATCTAATAATTGTTTCACCTTTTATGCACAGATTGTAATATTATTATAGTGAAATATACTCTCAATTGTTTGATTAAAACACTGCTTATTTTCTATTTATGATTTCAGTTCCAAATTACATGCTACAGATTGATAACTGTCGTAACCACACGTAATACAAAACAATTTCTGAATAAATAGTTTGTTTTTTACCAAACAGTAAAAAAAAATTTAAGAATCAAATGTATTGAAATTTTTATGGTTAACGTTTTAAGCAACATTACTCTTAAAACTTTGCGTGTCTGTCTACATTTATTTTATTTTTTTTGCAACATCTACACTATATTTTTTGTGTTGGTTTGAAAAATAATTTATTTTATTTCTGATCTTATTTTTCACTTTCCACAATTCGTGTGATATGAAACTCAATTTTGGTACACGCCCTAAATTTGTTAGAAGGCCATCCTTATTGTAATGTAGTATCCCAAGAATCCGGCCCTAGCACAAGCACCAGTACAAACTATATTGATGAGGTTCGATCACAGAAATGGAAGATTAAAATGAACCAGACCTTAAAATAAAAAAGTGTAATGATGGTGAGGAAACAATACACGATTTTAACTTTTTGTAGGTGTCCTGAATAATACATTATTTTTTAAATATCACACCAAACTTCCGACTAATAAAGTAATCTCTAAAATCTCTAAACCTGACACGATTTTCAAGGGTAACATAAAAAAAAAGAAAGGAAAATAAAACGTATTGATAAATGTCTGGGTCTGGTCACTGACATAATTTCTTAGGCCGGTTAAAGGTCACCCATCCGCGCCTGTCCAAAACATATACCGTGTGTAAACCGTCAAATGTGGCCAAATATTAACAAAGGCAGATTGAACAAGCGAGATGGACGTAACAGTGTGAGTGTATTGTAGGTGGTGGGGCATAGACTGGAGCCTGTCCTTACGTTCGCTGGGTGTGTTTTATTCTCTCATTTCATCCTAGTTCAAAGGCATCGCTCGTATTCATTTTCCAACTGGCCACACTTAACGCATTAGACATGGTATATTCTATTGAAGTCTACCTAATTTTAATTATTATACAGTATGTTACATAAATAACTGCTTCTGCTACTACATTTCATAATATAATAAATCGAAAATTGATGAAAAACTGTGATCTTTTATTTTATCCTGTATTAATATAAATTCAAATTCAATTTACTAACATTTCTAATTTAGAAAAACATAGTTATAAAAGTATCAAGTAAAACTGACCAAAATTTACATTTATGACAAAGGGTGCAGACTGGATATAGACCGTGCTCAGGTAAAATATGAAAGATAATCTTTTGCAGGAAAGGCATTAGAGTGGAACAGACAGGACCATGTCCCTTAGTAAATTACACCGCACCCTTTCAAGGACCTTCTCTATATCAACAACAGCTACGCCAAGGCACGACACACACTGACACTTGTATTGTCTACATTTCCTGTGGCCTTTTGTTTTTGGACGTGATTTTAATTTGTTTTAAGTATTGCGTTTGCAAAATGGATATGCTACGTGGAGTAGACATTTTAATTAAGAATATGATTCATGATATTGAAATTTTAGCCAAATCAATTATAAATTTTTATAAAAGAATTTTTTATTTAGTTATTAGTACAAGGGTGCGTAAGAACCAATGTACAGGGAAATGAGAGGTGTTTGGGGATATTATTTTCTCAGAAAATGTGAACGACTGTTTTATGCATTTTGTACAAGCCTGAATAATACCATTACAGTAGGTAAACTAATTTTTGAAATTTGCCTGCTTTATTAGAAAATATTACGACAGTGCAATCAGGGAAAATAATTTTGTTATACAGGGCGATCCAATATTATAACGGCAAAGTCGACAGCGTATGTTCCAAGGTCTAAAAAATAATTGGAAACGATACCATAATGTGGGTCGAAAAATACTTCCTAATGGAGCTACAGACTCAAAGATGATATCGTTTTTCTCGAATAACTCCGACGTTCGTCGGATCCCAGTAAGCATGCGAGGTTACAAACGTTCTGGAGAATTCTAAAATAGATCGGCATAAGAACTATTTATGTAAACCTATATAAATTATCTTCAAGACGTTATTTTCAGATGTCGGATGGTTAAAAAAGTCTAAAGATATAGTTTACAAAGGCTGTAGAGGTTTGTAAAACTAATATAACTTGCATAAACGAGAGGTTTTATTGTTTCTAAAAAAATTAAATAATTGATGATAACTATCACAAAAATCACACAAAAAAATCTGTAAATTGTTTTTATTACTCTATGAACAAGACATCTGGAAAATAAAATCTTGAAGAGAATTTATATACGTTCCATAAATAATTCTTATGCCTATCTATTTTAGAATTCTCCCCCAGAATGGCCGAGATTACTTTACACAACACCGTCATTTTTTTAAGACCAGTTGAAAGACAAACATAGGTACTTACTGTTGCCATCATTGTGATGCTGACAAAAATAAAGTAAATAAAAATTTGATTTAGGAGATTTTGGTCAATCTAATTATGTTACTTTTAGTTAAAAACCACTAATAAAGTAATCACTTGTGTGTTTTGACAAGTTAAATCACTCAAATTTGTGTGTCCAAGAAAAAAGTTTGAATTTTTTTTCTAACCTCATCATTTTTGGGGCGCGCTTGTTTTTTCGGCCTAGAATGTTCATATTTTACCATGAACTGGTCTGCGTTGACAAATTTTGGTACCACAATACTTTTAAAATCCATTGAACTATCACAATATTAAATTAAGTAGAGTGAAAGCCTGACCCCCACATTTTGTATAATTATTATATCACGTTGCAAAGTGCATGAGAATTAAAAGCCAGGCTTCAAGCAGCGAAACTCTCCGTGCTATTATCAGGAAAATATAAGGAGCAAACAGGTGCTATTCATACGGTCTGATTATCAAGAAATACATTGCATGTACTGTACACCACCATAAACAATGTATAAAAAAAGTATTCACTGTAAAATCTATAAGAAGTGATATTCAAACTCTTAAAAAGTGCTTATGTGTAGTGATTTCACACCATTATTTTAAAAGTGAACAGTTACTTCTGGGGGTTATATCTAATAGTTATTTTGTTGCTAACATTCATAAATCTAATGGAAGTTAAGAATCCTCACACAAGAAGTCGCAAAAGAATTTTAACTCTCAAAAGAACTTCCTTAACAATACTCATAGAAGTAACATACTAACTGTGTTTTATTTATATACTTTAGGTAAATAATAGTCAGTGTTAACTGCTGACATTACTTTATTGACAGGCCTTTCTACACACTGGTGTTGCCAACCTAACAACCTAGCCAACAGAAGTGTGGTTGTTGAGCTGCAACTTACTACATTATGTTACATCTTCCTTTTTCACAAGTATAAAAATAAACAAATAGAAATCTTACAGAAATACACTGATGTTAAACTAAAAATTTAAATGTGCTTACACTACATAATCATTAAATCTAATGGACATATTAATTTGCCTACCACTTCTCGTCACAATAGATTCTGAGTTAGAGTCGTTATTAAGATTATAATAAGATTCACAATCATTTTCGTTGTTTTTAGATACCTTATTTTCGGTTACTATTTCAGAACCACTACAACTATCATACTCGCAACTGACATTTTTTTCCCCAGGTGACATTGGATTCAATGAAGGTTTCAAGAAATTTGAGTTTCGTCTCAACTCTGTACCAAATTGATCTCTCACAATATACGATCTAGGTTCATCGCATTTTCTAATTATAGTATCTGGACTCCATTGTTTCTTTTCCTTATCTCTAATAATAACATTTTCATTTTCTATGAAGTCTTGTCTGGCTTTAGCATTACGATCATAATACAATTTTGGTCTATTTTTTCTTTTTCTCTAAACTTTGAGGTATATTATTAAATAAACAAGGTTTCAACTGATTTTTTTGTTATAGGTATACTAGTTCTAATTAATCTACTATTCAGTAATTCAGATGGTGAAACATTAACATCAACATTTTTACAAATGCCTACTGCCTTCTCCGCAAGACCATTCGATTTAGGATATCTAGGGCTTGAGAACACTAGCTTCATCCCAATTTCCTTGGCAAATTCTTTAAATTCTGTACTATTATATGGATTATTATCAGAAACGAAAGTAGTTGGAATTCCTTGTGCCGTAAAAATGTCTTTCAAGTGTCGATTAATTTCAGCAACCGATTTATTTTTAAGTTCTTTTACCTCAATCCAGTTGCTATAGTAATCCACTAATATTAAATAGGATTTTGAATCAAATTCACATATGTCAGATGCTATTTTTTCAAATGGAAGACTTGGAACTTCGTGACTAATTAATGGTTCTTTCACATTAGCTCTACTAAATTTTTCACAAATCTTACATCCGGCAATAAAATTTTCTAAATCTACCGACAAACCTGGCCAATAGAATAGCCTTCTAGCTCGACTTTTAGTTTTTTCCATTCCAAAATGGGCTTTATGTAATTGTCTCATCATGTATTCTCTTAATGACTTAGGAATGACAATCTTATGATTGTAAAATATTATGCCATTTTTTACTAATAAATCATTTTTAATTTTACTATAGCGTTTTAACTCTAAATTTTGAATATTATTAGGCCAACCTGACTCTAAGAAATTTAAAACTTGTTTTAATACCGTATCATTTTTAGTTTTATTCACAATATCTTCCAATCTGTCTTGAGCTATTGGCAACTCTATGTCGATGCAATGTACTATCTCTTTCATTTCTATGTCATCTGAGACATTATTTTTTATACAAGAACACGATAGAAGATCAGCAATACACATGCGATTACCTGGTAAGTATTCAATATTAACATTATATTTTAACGTTTTTAATCTCATTCTTTGTAATCTCGCGCTAACTTTATGTATATCTTTTTCTTGAATTGTTGCTAAAGGTTTATGATCTGAATTTACTGTTATCTGTTTTCCATAGACTAAGTGATGAAACTTCTGCAAACAAAAACAAATCGCTAAATACTCTTTCTCTATCTGTGCATATCTACATTCACTTTTAGTTAAACTTCTTGAAGTTTATCATACCTAAAAAACTCAACAATTCTTTTTTGTTTTCAGGTTCTCTTAATGCTAAAATTGCCTCAACATACTCTGGGTTTGGACTTACTCCTCGACTTGTAAATATCTGAACTATATATTTAACTGAATTTACTTTATACTGTATTTTATCCGCATTGAATTTAATATTATATTTTCTAGCCCTTTGTAAAAATTTATTCATTAACTCATCATGTTCAGCTTCATTTTTTCCTCCTATTATGAAATCATCAAAATAAATTCCTATGTTCAAATCACCAAATATTTTTTCATTCATTCTCTGAAAAACCTCTGGGCTCACTGCTAACCCAAATGGCAATCTCAAAAATTTATAGTTACCAAATGGTGTTACAAAAGTACAAAGATCTGCACTAGCTTTAGACAGTTTTATTTGATAAAACCCATCTTTCATATCGAGGACGCTAAAAACATTTTTATTCTTTAATTTTAGTGCCAATTCCTCACTAGTAGGAATAGAATATTGCACAAAACATATATTTTTATTTAAATGTATAGGGTCCAAACATAGTCGTAATTTCCCATTTGTTTTTTCTACTATTACTAAATTATTTACCCATTCAGATGGGCCCTCTACTTTTTCAATAATTTTCTTTTTAACCAAATCATTCAACGTTTCTTTAAGTTTAATTTTAAGGGAGTCTGGAAATCGTCTACAGTTACTCGAAAATGGCACATGATTATTTTTTAATTTTATTTCATATTCATAAGAGACCTTCCCTATACCTGAAAATAAATCCTTATTTTTATTAACAAACTCTGTTTTATTATTACTATTGTTTTTAAAAATTATATCCTTACTACCAATTGTCTCAATTCGTTTTATTAGATCTAATGCAATATAAGCGTTTAATCCCAATACCGGCATGTTGTTTACATCTATGACCAAGAATTTTTATTTTATATTTTTTTTCATTTACTACACATTTTAAAATAATTGAACCTTTCGTTTTAATTTTGTGATCACCAAATGCTACTATCGACACATTTGTTTTGACTATGTTATTTTCTATGTTTAACCTTTGAATCCAATGCCACGGTAAAACATTGCATTCTGCCCCCGTATCTAACTTAAATTGTATTTTTGTTTCATTTATAACAACTAACTGTTTCCACATGAACTTATTATCAGCATTACTATTAATATTATCTAATATTATTGAATCAATTGTAAATGAGTCGCTATCATCCTCATCATCAGTCTCTATATTGTTAACAACTTTGTACCTACTTTTTCCAAAATTCTGATTCTCAGTATACCTTTTATTATAATCCTTTACATCATTTTTCACATTTTTAGAATGTCCATCATTATTTTTAAATTTGCAACCAACAGCAAAATGATTGAATTTATTACAAATTTTACATTTTTGTCCAAAAGCAAAACATGCACCTTTTTTATGCTTTCGTCCACATTTTAAACAATCGTAATCTGTACCTGCACTGTCTTGTATTTTATTCTTGTATTTTTTTTATAAAGTTTACCTCTTGTTCACCTTGCAACCCTTTCAACTGTAATTTACTAGCCTCTGACGCTCTACACTGGTTCTCCGTCATCTCCAACGTCAACTTTGATATCCCCAGTAACTTCTCTTGTAACTGCACATCATTAATATCTATAATTATCCGGTCTCTTATTAAGGATTCCTCCTGGTCCCCAAAATTGCATGGTTTGGATAGTATCTTAAGGTTCTTCATAAAACTGTCAAAATCTTCTTCGGCTTTTTTATCTCTTGAAAAGAACACAAATCTATTATAGGTTTCATTATCTCGAGGTTTACAATAGTTATCAAATGCCTCTATCACTTTGTTGTACTTAGTTCTATCCTCCTCTGATAATTTAAAAGTATTGAACACGTCAATAGCTTCTTCTCCCGCACATTTAAGGAAATTGCTATTTTTCTTTTATCTTCCATGTCTTGAAGTCCTGTAGCATTCAAGTATATATTTAAAGACTGCTTGAACTTATCCTAGTTTTTACTTAAATGCTGATTAAATATTAAATTGCTTGGCGGTTTGAACGTGTGACTCATTTTTATACTAGGATGTGGTTAACTAACCTTACTTTTAATTTCCTTATCTTCCAATTCTTACTTCTTTACTGTTATTATTTTATTTTTATTAACTTGTTTCCTTATTCGATCTCAATTTGTTTTTACACCTGACACCATGTTTCATTTACATATTTTAAGTATATAATAGTCGGTGTTAACTGCTGACATTACTTTATTGACAGGCCTTTCTACACACTGGTGTTGCCAATCTAACAATCTAGCCAACAGAAGTGTGGTTGTTGAGCTACAACTTACTACATTATGTTACAACCTGGGATCCTAATAAAATTTGTAACATATTTAGCTTGTATTACTTGACTATCAATGGTAAGATATAAATTCAGTGTATTTAACAGAGATTTCAACATTTCATTTGGTTACACCCGTACAGACACCTGTAAAAAAAGCCCTGACGAGTCTATTGAAGTTGACAGACAAATAAAACTCTTATCCATAGAAAATAAAGTACATTAACTTAAGGCAGATACTTTTTGTGCGAGAAAGAGAGCTGCAAAAAAAACTTGTAAAACTTCTACAATCAAAGAAGCCATTTGTCTAGATTTTTCCAAAAATCTGCCAATTACAAACATTGCTACGAATAACGTCTATTACAAACGACAGCTTTCCATGTTTATTTTTAACATACATGTTTTATCCACAGCTGACAGTTATTTTTACAGGTATCCAGAAACAGTTGCCCATAAGGGCAGTAACGAAGTTTGCTCAATGCTTCATCATTTCGTGTATAACTGTCTGAGTTCTGATGTAACAGAATTAATAATATTTTGCGATTCTTGTGGAGGACAGAACAAGAATTTTACATTGTTCAGATTCCTACACCACCTGGTTCATATAGAAAAAAGATTTAAGTCGATCCAAGTAACGTTTCCAATACGCGGTCATTCTTATCTTGAATGTGACAAAAACATTGGATTAATAAATCAAGATTCGAGCAGAAGTACCAAAGGATTGGCTTTAGGTATTCAAGGATTCAAGAATAAAACCCTCTTCGTTTATTGTCATTGATTGTGAACAAAACATGTTCCGTAACTGGTCAATGCACTTGATTTCATTTTATAAGAAGAAATGCCTGTTTCCTTCTAGGCCAATTAGGGAATATAAAGTTGCTCCTGACCATGCCCGACTTATTTCATTTAGAACATCATTTAATGGTGCCTGGGAAACCAGTGAAATTATAGGCAAGTCGAAAAATTATAGAGCAGGCCTAGCTGATATAGAATTTCGCCTACCAGATTACGCATACCAAGATAAACTTTTTTTTCATAAGGCATTTCACCGATTTACATTACCTATTTATTGCAGATCATATTCCGATTAATAGCAAGAAGTTTCAAAATTTACAAGAGTTAAAGAAATTTTGTGGTAGAAGCCCAAGAGTAAGTAGTTTTCGAACTTAAAACATGAATAATATGATGTACCATTCGAGTTGTTTCTTTAATTTTGTAGTCTTTTACAATAAAATACAATAAAATAATAAGACTATCACTTTTTTCTTAGCATCAGCATCTTTGCAACTAACGAAAGAGGGAAAAATAGAGCTCAGTCCCGGACTACGCTGCTTTTTAGGTTGTTGCGAATGTACTTTACGCGGTTAAAAAACTCCCACAATTAAACCTTACAAGGAAAAAGAAAAAGATCAGTGAAAACATGTTAAAATGTTAAAGAGATAGAATACTATTATTTTCAATACAATGACGCATTGGGAAAAATATTGCAGGACTTCTCAAACTTAAAAGTAGTATATTTCAAATTCATAAAAATGTGACTAAGCCTGTTATTTTCCTGTACTCTTCATTTAAAATGAGCCATATGCTCTTTAAATCTAGTCTGAACGGATCTTCTCGTTTGCCAAATATATTTTTGATTATAGTTTTTATATCTAATTTCGTAAATCCTCGACCGTTCTTTATTCCCATTTTGTATTTTGGGTTGTTTGAAGATTGTAATTGTTTCATCAAAATAAGTAAACAAATTCTTATAAACATGTGTCATAAAACGCACCCTCTAGGGTGTTAGAGGCCCCAAAAGGGTATAGATGAAACTAGTTTTTTTTTATTTGAAGAACGGTGAAAGATAAATAGACAACTATTTTAGTTTTTCATGCCGAATAAGATGTGCTAGTTCATTTTTGGTTATTAAAATCATGGGCGTTCCTTGTAGGGGGACAGTAGTGTTTCACCGTGTAATTTTTTTGTTCAACTGTATTAATTTCTACCATATTCAATTTTTAATTTTTGGACATTTTTACTTAAAAAGGTTCTCTTTATTTAAGTCGATATCGACAACCGTTATCGAGTAAATTGAGTTTGAAAATTATT
Organism: Rhamnusium bicolor; assembly: GCA_029963845.1. Lineage (NCBI taxonomy): Eukaryota > Metazoa > Arthropoda > Insecta > Coleoptera > Cerambycidae > Rhamnusium > Rhamnusium bicolor. Next base: position 615,010 of record JANEYF010003248.1, on the reverse strand, counting down.
CTGACGCATGGCGTTAAAAAAAATAGCAAATCTGAAATGTCAGACGCCCATGATTTTAATAACCAAAAATGACTAGCGCATTTTATTCAGCATGAAAAATTAAGTGAACGCTAAAAATTTTGTCAATTTATCTTTTACCCCAAGGCTACGTTTTATGCCACATGTTTATGAGAACTTCTTGACTTATTTTGATGAGTACTGTAGAAGTTTGGAACCCTATTTTAGAAACACCCTGTATATTCGAAGAGTTTTTTTTTTGTTACATGTTCAATCCATCTTAATTCAATCTGAATTCGGTTAGTTAATTTGACTTTGGTGTAAAATTAAAAAATTGCATATTAGATATATTTGAATGTTATTTGTTAGAAATAAACTAGTTACCATATTCTGTACTTTATTTATAATAGCAGATATAATTAGATCCGAGTTATCAATTGTGGATTAACTAAACCCGCACTTTTAGAACTCGATTTTCTCAAATATATATATTTTTAAAATGGTGATAGTAATGAATATTTTATACATAATATATGAGTTAACTTTAGTTGGCATAGTTTGTATTACGATCTTATAAATTTTTATGAAATATAATCGTTAATAATTATTAAAAGTAATGAAGGTCCCAATATGGACATCTGTGGATATTCTAACTGTGACGTTTCATCATAAGAATTAATTATTTTTAAGGTCATCTTATTAAAAGTGATTTGCTACATTGGCGCTTTCATTCTGTTTTATGAACATCCGAAAATAAGATTACTACAGAAAAGAAAATTTTCAGATATGTTTATCTTAAGTAAAATAATTACAACATTGTAGGCGTATACGGATTCGTATAAAGACTATTTCAGAAAATATTTTCCATATCCTGCTTCAATTTAAAAACATCGCCAACGAGTTGCAATATATCATTTTATATATTTACTTAGATAAGGCAAACAGTCCATATAACATGATTTGTATTAAAACGCACATCATTTGTTTTCAAACTATAGGTATTGTTCATTTATCAAATACGAACGGTTTATTTCTACATATGTACATGAAAAAAAGTTTGACTGGTTTACCACAGTATGTATGAGTTTCTCCTTGGGGGTGATATGCAAATTTACGAAAACATTTTAAAATTTAAACAAAAAACTAATACAATCGTAACAATAGAAATACCTAAATACAGTTTGCCAGTAATAGCCAGGACAAGAAGTAAATGTTTAAATTTTTTTTTTGCTTAAAAAATAATAAAGTTTTATTTTTCTGTATAAGATTGTACAGTAGGTATTTTACTTTTATAATTTTTACTATAAAATGTGTAAATGTGTATATACATATAAAGGGTGTCTCACCAGGAAGTGCATCGATCGATATAAGGAAAAGTACGCACCAGATAATTTTGAAAATTTAGGGAATTACTAATGGTAGTGTGGTCAATCCAACTAAAATAATTACAAGCATCTGGATCTTCCGGCTAAACCGGTACTTCCGGTTAAACAGTCGATACCAACTTGCTTATTTGAAATGGAATACCCTACATATTTTAGGGTTTTCGGCAAAATCATATAATTCTGAGTCAAAAATGTATAGAATACCCTATGCCTAAGTTAAATGGAACACTCTATATTTTTTTTACATCAACTTATGTATAATTAAATTCCTTTTTTTCTGATATAAGCATTGTGGGGTTTAAGTTACAATTTTTTTGAAATATATGCGATTTTCTTAGAAATTCAAAAATTTTTAGTAAACATTTTATCAAATTAGCCATGATTAGAAAAAATCAGTAATGTTAGTCTTTTTCTTATGTCAGAAAATGCCACCGCGTTTAAATTACACTCACGAAGACTTTTTGAATTTGTTTATTATTTATGGAGAATGTGATAAAGTAATATCAAGAACTTGTAGTACATTTGCCACTCGATATCCAAAGAACCAAAATCGTCACCAAACACTGTAAAACGCATACTGGATAATTTTAAAAACTATGGCTCTGTCAAGGAACGAATTCAAAAGTGGAATCCTATTGTTCACGAAAACGTAGAAATAGCAATTCTGGGATATTTTCATGCATTTCCAATGATGTCATTAAGACAAGCTGCTCTGGAATCAGGACTATGCAAGGATTCAGTTCACACAATCTTAATTAAACATAAATTTCACCCGTTCTCGTTTCAAATGGTTAACAGATTTCCTAAGAGAACATTTTTTGTGAATTTATTCCAATAAGGTCTGTAGGCGATATTTCTTATTTGGGAAATATTATATGGTCAGATGAAGCTAAATTTACCAAAAATGGACTTTTTAATCGACACAATTCACATTATTGGAGTGACTCGAATTCTCATGTGTTCAGGGAGTGAAATTTTCAAGAAAGTTGGCAGTTTAATGTTTACTGTGCCATAAGAAATGATAGAGTGGTGGCATTAGAATTTTATCAGGAAAATTTAAACAGTAAGTTAATTTCTTCTTCTGCTAATATATTTAGTTCATTTTTTGTTTTTGTTTTTTTTTTTATGTGAAAGATATCTAAATATTTTACAAAATTTGGATAATAACTGTTTAGAAAATTTAACTCTCGCCAAACATACAAACATTTTATATCAGCACGACGCACTATTGGCCGATGGTGGAGGCGCCGTCTCAAAAATACCAAAAACCAAAAACCGAATAAGAAACACAAACTTCAATTTTATTATAACTAATACATCAAACTTTTATAATTCGGTTCGGTAATTTATTTAAATGTTGACTGGGTTCAGTTAGTAGACTTCAAAAGTAGGAATATGGAGAGATTTAGATGTGTTGTTTTGATGCTTATTTTAAATAAATAATTTCGTGCTTAAAAATTAAATAAAGTGCAATGTGTTATATACCGTTTCAAAGGGGCAGTTCTTCTAGTATTAACAACATTAAAAATATTTGTATATTGCTTATCCCTTACTACAATAAAAAAATGATAAAGCTGTCATGTTACTGGAATGACTTTCTCAACTTCAAGAAAAATTTTAACTGTTAGCAGGGTTCGTCCGGGTAAGTTTTTTTACCATCTGGCAACTAAAACGATCCTGTATAAGATCAAAAAAAAAAAATCTCGCTGATTTTTTTGCGCTTCTCTTGCAAATCAACAAAATATACAAAGAAGCGCGCACGACGAACACTTAAAAATCTGCAATACTCGTTCCGTAAGAATTATGAATTTGCAAAACACGGCGTTATAAAGAACACATATACATTATGGAATTGCAACAAATCAGAGCATAGCATTTCACTGAATGCCTGGATTTTAGAAATCGTATATTGAGACCGTCCCATCTGATTATTTTTAGCAGCACCACCATATACCACGTTTGAAAAAATATGTTTACGAGTGACTTGCGGTTAGATAAAATCAAATAAATATTTGTAGTTGTTAAACTTATTAAACAAAGTGGTATATCGATAAAAATGGTTTACGATATAATTTGAAAAAAAATATTTTTTGGCCATGAAAAATAAACCAAAGAGAAAATATTTTTTTTCTTCAACTATACACGGGATGTATATTCTGCGGTTACCATTGTCCTTAGGAAAGTATATAAACTTGGGTTTCTTAAAATTTTAGATTATTATTAATGTATACAAGCAGCATTAATTAATAGTAATCAATAATTTGCCGCTGTCAGCTGTACCTACGACAGTAAACAATAAACAATTTCAAAATTACTAAACGTAACATGTGACGCTTTTATAGAGCACGGAAAACATATATCAACAGCAGAACGGTATATTAAGGAGCATTTCGATCTTTCTGAAGAGCAGTTGTAATGTGTTATCATCAAAATTCAGAAACATTTATTGCCCGAATTTAAGATACGCTGGAATAAAGCCGGAAGAAAAAGGGATGTGTTCTTACGCAGCAACGAAAAATGGTTAGATGGCGAATTTTTTGTACCATTCCAAGAAGACGAAGAACCATCGACGTCCTTATCTGAAAACCCACGAGGGAGACCATGTAAGTCATTTAACGAATCCGCAGAGAAGACACAGAAACGAAAAGCAATAAAACTATTTGGAGACTCTGGCCTTGATCAGATTTATCATTCATATACTTAGGGATTACGTTCAATTGGTGAGACATGGGAATCAGAAATTATACAGGAACTACGTTCTGCATCACAAGAAAGGAAGGCTTTTATCCACACATTATTAAGACGTAATACTTCTGTTGAGCCTTTCACAAATCAAGAGGCCTTGGCTCTTTTTGTTGACTTAGATTTAACGAAAAACCAATATACATACCTTAGAACCTGTTTACAAGACAAAGACTGTACTGTACTCCCATCATATACCAAACTTACAGAAGCAAAGCGAGAATGTTATCCAGAGCACATGCAAGTAACTGAAATTGGTGCTAAAGTAAGTTTGCAGTCTCTTCTAGATCACACATGTAAGAGAATAATCAAAATTGATTCTGTGAATGTGGCCAACTTTTCACAATTAATATTATACAGTAAATGGGGCTGTGATGGATCTTCGGGACAAAGTGAGTACAAGCAAATACTGTCTGGTGAAAGTAACGTAATATCCGATACTAACTTGTTTGTAACATCCTTGGTTCCACCACAAATTGTAGATGGTCACAAAAAACGTCGTTTGGAAAAATCCAACCCTGTCCTCTGTTCGATACTGTAAGCTCCTTTTAATAGAATTCTCAAAAGAGACTCCAGAGGAAACAAAATATGTTGTCAATGAAGTGGAAACTCAAATAAGCACCCTTTTGCCTTCTTTTGTAGTGAAGAATGAACATCAGATGTCTATTAAACATGAGCTGTTCTTTACAATGATAGATGGTAAGGTTACACAAGTAGTAACAAATACTCCATCAAGTGCCACATGCCATATATGTCTTGCAAAACCAACAAAAATGCACGATTTGGAACGTGTTAAACAGAGACATGAGAATGAAGAGCATTATAGATTTGGACTCTCATCTTTACATGCATGGATTCGATTTATGGAGTGAGTACTTCATGGTCAGTAACCTCAGAGGACATGAAAAAGCAAAAGCAATCTAAAAAAAGCTTATGTACAGGAGCAGTTTCGGAAAGAATTAGGATTACTAATTGATAAACCTCGACAAATCAGCGGAACTAGTAATGACGGAAATACCGCTCGAAGGTTCTTTGCCAATTCTGCTTGCACTGCACAAATTACTGGAGTTGATGAAGAATTAATTATGAGATTTCGCATACTACTTCAGACAATGTCAAGTGGTATGACAAGCAATGCCAAAAAAGTTTGGTGAATATGCTTTTAGAACAGCCGAATTATATGTGAGCAAATATCCATGGTACTATATGCCTTCCTCTGTACAGAACTCATTCATGGAGAAAACATACTTCGATATAATGCACTTTTACCACTTGGCCAGTTGTCCGAAGATGCACAGGAATCCAGAAATAAGGATTATAAACGTTTCAGGTTACATCATTCTCGCAAATGTTCCCAAAAAGCTACTAACGAAGATGTCTTTCATACTTTATTGTATACATCAGACCCTTATATAACGAGCTTAAGACAATCTATGTCACGCAAGATTGTGGAACTTGAAGAAGAAGCCTTGCAACTATTACAATAAATATTTATTTACATATAATTATGTACATAAATTACACGCTGTATGTTATCATTATACAATTATAAAATGAAATGTATAAAAACAAAATAAAAATTATTTACCATCACTATTGAACGTCAGACCTTTCTTTATATCTGTATACCGAATTTCATGTGTTTATAGTAACAAATAAATAAGTTACAGATATTTGAGACGGTGCCTTCACCATCGGCCCATAGTGCGACGGTGCTCCCCCACATAACGCGTATTTGATAAATAATTTTTTTACAAGAAACTTTTTACGATCAATGGATCGCTAATAATGGACCTTTCCTATGGCCTCCTCGCTCGCCCGATTTATCAATTTTAGATTATTTTATTTGGGGAACTATTAAAAATAAAGTTTATGAGAGCCCATTAATAACTATTGAAGATTGTATGCAGAGAGTAAGAAATGCATTTCAAAACTTATCACAGGATTCAGTTAGAAGAGCTACCCATGGAGAACTAATCCGAAGGTGCGAAAAAATGTGTGGATGTTCGAGGGCGGAATTTTGAACAATTATTAAATTAAAATGGAATCATGTTTTAGTTGACATTATTTTAGCTATTTTAGTTTATGCGAAGTGTCTTCAATCCAATTAATAGGCATGTTGCAGTGTTTAGTGTTATTTTCCGTTTTTGTGGATATCTAGTAACAAATGTACTACAATTTCTTGATATTACTTTATCACATTCTCCATAAATAATAAACAAATTCAAAAAGTCTTTGTGGGTGTAATTTAAAGGCGGTGGCATTTTTTGACATAAGAGACTGACTGACATTATTAATCATGGCTAATTTGATAAAATTTTTACTAAAAATTTTTAAGAAAATCGCAAATATTTCAAAAAGTTGTAACTTAAACCCTCACAATGCTTATATATAGGAATTTAATTTTACATAACTTGATGTAAAAAAAATACAGGATGTTCCATTTGACTTGTTTTCGCGATTTGAAGTTACAAAATATAACGTCAAAAATGGAATACTTGGTATACTATTATTGAATTTTTTAAACTGTAGAATGTAGCTCACCTTATGGTCTTTCTGCATGCCAGAAAGCAAATGAGTGTATTTTACACGAAAAAAGTTATAAAAGTTATTGTAAAACATTAATATTTCAATATTTCTTCAAAATGTCAAATATCTCTGAAACGGCTGGGTTTAAGCATAGGGTATCCTGCATGCTTTTGACTCAGAATTTTATGCACTTTTCGGAAACCCTAAAATATATAGAATATTCCATTTATAATAAGCAAGTTGGTATCAACTTCCGGTATAACCGGAAGTGCCAGATGCTTGTAATTATTTTAGTTAGATTGGCCATACTGCCGTTAGTGGCTCCCTAAATTGTCAAAATTTTCTGGTGCGTACTTTTGTCTCTATCGATCGATGCAGTTCCTGGTGAAGACGCTATATGTTTCCTTTTTTTTGTATTTACTTTTTACTTGCTGTTTTTAGCATCTTTAGTGTATATTATTTACTTGTACCTAGTTATCTATTACTCTAACCTACTGCAAATGTTTAACAATATACATAAAGTGGTTAAATAAAGACTATCTATCAATCTGTTATTCTAAGAAACTATCACACAAATAAGTTTTTGAGAAGTCCTTGAAAAGACGTTGCCAATGCCAATGATTTTAACACATTCATTAACACATTTAACACTATTAACAAAAAACTGTGCATTAGCAGGGACGGTTATACGGGGGGAGAACTTCTTGAGCTGCATTTATAAATTAAATAAATAAATTGCGTTAGCAACAATTTATTTAACCTATTCAGTCTCAAAATCAAAACAACAACAATGGCACTATCATCGAATCAAAATATAAATAAATCAGTCTCCATTATAATCTTGCTATTCAGTCTCATCTCAAACTCTTAACAATTAGTTAAGGTGATTTATTTCCTTTACGGAATAACATCCTCTTTTGATTAATGTTGGGAGCTCGATCTTCTGTAAAACATCTTTCCAGGCATACAGCTGTTCATCCTTGATTGTTGGCCATCTCCAGGAATTGGTTTGACTAAATCTTCTATCTCTGCGATATCAGCAGTGGTAACTTGAAATAGCATTATCAAACGACATCTTGCCAGCAAAATATCTCTTGCACTTAAGTTCACGATATCTTGGCATTCAGCTACAGCTTTGTCGGCAGTTCTTTTTAAGGTACCCCCCACGCCATCAGGCGCACCTTTTGCCATGGCCTGGTTCTGAATAGTGCCATGAAAAGAATGTCGTGCCCGGAAATAAATCATTTATGTAACGAGATACAATGTGGAACATGAACTTGTTCTTGTACTGTTTGACAGGACTATCACTCAGTATGTGTATTTTGTGAATGTTTAAATCCTGGTTTTTAAGCGATTCAAAAACTGGTATTAAATGCACCCACACCGCCATTGTATCGTATCTGCTGTTGTTAGATAGAGAGCAAAAAGTGTGGGCACTGGCATTATCATTGCGACGTAAATATAGTACGCCTGTGTGAAGTGTGATTTATTGCCTTGCATCTCCAAAATGGACTGCCTATATCTCTTCGTTGCATTTGCAGGAATAATTTTCACTGAAGTCGATGTGTATGAGGACTTCATTTTCGGTTAAATTCTTTTTTAAGTTCTGAAATGATCTGATACTGGTGAGCTATCGTGGCAACATGCTGAAAGAATGAAGGCAGTGTCTCTTCTAATTGTTGCGCTAGTGTTTTAATCGAAAACTTGATCTCTTTTTTTTACGGGTTTGAGTACTGTCTTCATCTTTCCATCATTTTCATATGAAGTAGTTTCGTACATCCACTGATGATAGGTCACTATTTTGTTTGGTTGTGGAAGATAATAGTCACAGACTTATATTTACAATCTTCACATTCTCTCAACAAACATTTTGTTGACTAGACATCGCATGCTGTAATCGCTAGAAATCTTGTTAGATTGCAGCTAGGCAATGCTTTATTTTCGTGCAATTTCATGACCATCAGTTGAAGATTTGCATGGATCACACATTTGCAAGTGTTCCGGTCTTTAACATTCGCCTAAGTTACCCAAAAAGGTCTAAACTTGCAGAACGTTGCCATGCTCACTTTATATTCGACTATGTCAGAAATTTCTTGTGCAAATTTTTCATAGTGTCACATAACAAACGTTTTTGTTTTACTTCGACCTCATAAAATCCTTCTTTCCTGGGCACATCCTCGAATTCTCATCTTTTTCCAAAAAATCAGTAACATCTTGTTTAATGTTCATCATTTTAGCATTTAATTTTCTGCAGCCACCCTTTTTGTAAGTGTCATGTTTAAAAAAATGGTTTTGATAAATGAAGCAATTTATTCTTCTTTAAAAGATCTGGTTTTAGAATTTCAAAATATTTCTTCTTCTCACTATACTTTTTTAGGTTAGTATAGCTGTCTTTTAGTTGTTTAGTAATAACTTCCGAAAAAAAGTTTCTTTTTTTACAGTTTCAGGAACTTGTATGTTTTTTAAGAGTGCTGACACTTTAGCTTGAGGGAGACGACTGAACGTTTTTAGTTTGTCTTTGACATCTCTAACGAAATCTCTCTCTTTTATTTCTTCATTCAATTTTTTCTGCAATCTGGCCATTTTGCTCTACGTCTTTTTCCTTTTTAGCCTTCTTTCTCTGGAACTCATGATAGATATAGGTTTTACTTCACCTTTCTCTTTATTTTTTAATGTATTTATGCCTTTCTTTTTCGCGAAGTCTTTCTAAACTTTCAGGATCGTCTTTCATTTTTCCCTACGCTTTCTATCATATTCCTCCTTTTTTAAATTAAATTGTGCTTCGGTTAATTTCTTTTTTCTTGGCATTATTTGGTTAATTAAGTCCAAAAACATGGAAGCAACTAGTAGCCACACTAGTATACTTTACAATGAAATAATAGTTACTGATTAAAGTTCGTCACAATTTTGTAAAAATTGAAAGGGCAGGAATTTTGAGATTTTCTCAAGAACTACCCAATTATATTGTGAAATATATAATAGAATGTTATTTGCTGTTAGCAAGTGAAATAATATACAAATGATAAATATTTGTTGACTAATATGTATCTTATTTTTCTGTTCTGTGTAAAGTTAAAAGCAAATTATTTAACTTCTTAAACAAAAAAAAGGAATATAACCTTATTATTACGTTTTCAGCAAATTATATCAACTGAATTTAAGGAAATTTTGACTATTGTGTTTACTGCTGATAGATAACAATTAAACAACTTTTATCTTTAAAATTATGTTTATTACATACACAAAACACACATACTTATTAAAATACAAATTAAAATCACACATGATAATCAAACTTTTAATTTGTAGAAGTACCTATAATGAAAATAAAAGAAATATTTATATATAAATATATTGGTTGTTGCTATCGCTTGTGTACATGGTCATTTTCTCCATATTTTTCCGACTCATACTCTTGTGAGAAAACTCAAAATTAACTAGTTATCTCAAAATCTTCAAGATGATTTCTCAAATTTTGGTATGTGTTGATTTCATCTTCCCTGCATAAAGGACATAAAATGTTACTTTTCCTGGATAATGAGATCGCTACTTATATTCGTTTGATAATGCCTATTCCTCAATTTGAGGTTAGCAAATTTTTTTATTACAAAGGGGACAAGTGCTTGGTATATTTTTGTCGAATGATCTATTACTTCTGTACACAGTATACACCTAAATTATTAATAGGTATTATTATTATTATTATTATTTTCACTAATAATAAATATAATTATATAGAGGTATTTTGTTCTTACTCTAACGAAAAAATTTTACACTATTTTCACATAACTATTATTCTTACAAAGTCTTAATTACACCTTTGGTTGTAATATTTATTTGTAATAATAAGTACCGTAAAAATGAGAAAGTCTCCGTAAATGTAAATAGCAAATAAATTTCTCTGCGTTCTAATTATAACAATTCAGTATGCAAATAAAATAATTTAAAATATCTGCATTACTTACATTTTGAATAAATACGGTATTTTATTCACGTTTTAAATAATATTACGAAAATTTATCACTTTCGATCGACGTATAATTTGTTTTAAGAAATAATTTACTTTTTTTATCCAGGCAAAATATTCCTATTCCCTATGCAGATCAGAATCATTTCAAGCTATTGAGTCTGTTGTGTGCGTCATGCTAAACTGGTTCCATTTAGTACAAAGCCGTAAATCATAGCAACGTCAGGCGTTACAGCATCCCCTACTTGGACGTTATGGTTCACGCTTTATCACCCTGCTATTTATTGCATATTAGATAAGTTCATTTGTACTTTATATTGTTACATATTTATCATTATTACTTATAAGTAATAATGATAAGTATGTAATTATATATATATATATATATATATATATATATATATATATATATATATATATATATACACATATATATATATGAATATATATATATATATATATATATATATATATATATATATATATATATATATATATATATATATATATATATATATATATATATATATATATATATATATATATATATATATATATATATATGTTGTATTGGAGATTCACGAATTCACTTTTTAAAAACAATTTTATTTATTGAATACAATATTGATTTATGTTTGGTAACACTTTATACTTAAAACTAAGGTTAACATAAAAGATGTAAATGCTAGAGAATATATTTGTTAACTGAGTCTGCAAGTGGCTTGCCAGTTGTATTTATAATAATTGGTTTGCTAAATCAGCACGTATGATATTTCATGGCAGTTGCAAATTCAAACGTGACTGATAAAATAGATGGTATTAAATTACAATGGGAATAATTTTAACTTTATCAACAATGGTATTAAATTACTGTCTGTGAATGATACTGACTTTAACTAATATACAATAATTATAATTTTGATATAACAACTCCCTTTCTAATAAAAAAAGTTGATGCCATGGAGCAACTTTTAAGCATAGTTTTTGCTGTGACTTGGATTTAGCTCTATTTCCTCTAGTTGTTCTTGTAGGTTTATACTGGGTCTTCGTTTGGGGAGTATGTGTCCATAGTTTTTGAATATTCCACGCCTAGGTGGTGGTGGAGGTGGCTGATTGTTCGATGAGGTGATTCCAATTCCTGTTCTTCTTATTTTTCTCTTACATTTACAAGTAACATATAAAATAATTAATAATAAAATTACAACTATGATTACATAGGTAAACCAAGATATATTTTTATTTACAAATGGTTCGTTAATTAACCTATCTAGATCTTCAGAGTACTGATCTAGTTTATGTTTTGCGATGCTTAAATCGTCCGTATTTAGGTTGCTTAATTTCAGTGGTTTTAGTTTTGGAAGATTGTTTTTATCCGGTAAGTGCTCACAACAGTCATAAGGTATTAAAATCGGATGATTGTTGTAGGTAATATTGTCCTTTGATACACAGATGCATGTACTCTAGTACTACCTATAAAAGCGTTACATTCAGGTTGTAATTTCAGGATAGAGTTTGTATTAATTACTTTTGTAACTACGTCTCTGTGATGGCACTTAACTGTCACTGGTAAACTGTCCGAAACTGAGATTAGCCACTTATTATTACTGAGTTTTTGAATACTGTAGTCTTTTGCGAATAATAAGTTTGACTGGCATGTTCGGGGCACTACACTTAATTGTTTTAATATTTGGGCTTCACATATAGCGTCACTGTCTATTGGGTAAGGAAGCACGTTTGAACAGAGTTTTATGTTGTGATCTAAGGTTTTACAACTCTCGAGGTTTGGAAGAGGTACAAATAACAATGAATCATCATCTTTAGCAATGTATCTATGCGTTGTTGGCAAAATATGATGAAGTCCAGTTCGATTATCCAATACAGGTGGTAAAGTGTGTAACTCTCTGGTTCTGTTAGAGGGATTTTGAGTACAAATATTATTTTGGATGCAGATTGAAAAGCTTGAAGTTCTATTATATCAAAGTATTGAGCTACCTTTGATATTTGTGGTGTTATAGGTAAATTATTTTTATGTAGAGATTGAGATATCTGCTGAAGTGAGGTAATCAGATCTTTAGGTGTGATTATTGAACTATGCAAGATTTTTTAGCCTGGCAAATGTAATTGAATTTAGGATGTCATCTAGACCGTTTTCTAAGAACATATAGCTTTCCATTAGAGATTCGCATAACTCAAGAACTTTTAATTTTGCATCGATGTAAAATAAATTATCCGATATATCATATATTGATTTTTCGATTTCTTTGATGTCATTATTAAAGGTTTCTTCATCAATTTTTAGTTTCTGAATGGTAGTATTAAAACTTTTTATTACCGAGGTTGTTACAGAAATTTGATTTTTTTAACAAATTTTCTATTTGATGCTCATCGTTAGTGAGTTTATTAATACAATTAGTATAATATTCACCATCAGAGGAATCTAAATTTCCTGTGATAGCTTTCCAAAATGTATCTACTCCGTTTAAGAGTCCTCGTTTAAAGCGTTTAGTGTCCGCGAATATTTCCTCTACTTTTAATTGTAGGGATTGCGAGATTTGAGCTAAGAGACTAATATGTGTTCTGACTTCTGACCGGAAAGATGCCATACGGGGGTTGTCTTTATCGAAAGTGTTTACTAATTCATTTAAAATTTTGTCATTATTGTCAAGGGTTTTCTTAAGTGGTTCTATGTCTTTATAAACTAAGAGTGTCCACTTGTCATTTGAAATTTCGATGCGATCTTCTTCATGGTAGTAGATTCCGATCGTATTGTTGATGGGCTCAATCGAGTATTGGGATGATACTGCTTTTAGCAGTAGAAGAAACCTGAAAACAAATTAATTTTCAAAGAATGGTTTCATTCTATCGAAATTTATTTTTGCAGTTTGTTCAGTTTGGGGATTGAAGAGTATTGCGGAATTTCTAAGAATTTCTCTAATTTCAAATGGTCCGTTAAACTTATTCTGTAGCTTATCTTTAAATTGACTCTCTTTTATGTAAACTTTGTCGCCTACTTTATATTCTGGTAAATTTTCGGAAACATGTTTGTCGTACCGAATCTTAGCTTTTTCTTTTTGAAAATTGGTTTTAGTATGGGCTATTTTATAATAGTGCGAAATTTTATTGTTTAAATCACGAACGTATTTTGATATTAGTTGCTCCTGATTGTAAAGAGTTTCAGGAGGACGGCTTGAAGTGTGTCCGAATAACAATTCGTACGGGGTAAAGCCATGCGTCTTGTTTACAGAATTATTATAGCAAATAACGGCATACGGTATAATAGTTAATGGATGTTCGCTAGGGTTGTCAGATTTATTAGCTCTTATCATTTCCAACAATGTAGCGTGGAACCTTTCTATTGAACCGTTCGATTGGGGGTGATGTACACTAGAGAAGGTGAGTTTAATATCGTAAAGAGTACAAAGATCTTTGAGAAGCTTGTTGTCGAATTCTCGTCCGTAATCGCAGTGTATGCGAAGAGGTGTACCGTAGTGTTGAAAATAAAGAAGTAGTGTATTTACTATCGATTTGGCTGATTTGTCCGAGATGGGATAAGCTTGCATGAATTTAGTTAGTTCGTCCCTAATTGTTAGGACATAGTTTCTTGTCGGAATTTCTAAAACGTCTATATTTATTCTCTCAAACGGGGTTTTTGGGGTCTCGGTAATAACGAGAGGGTTATTGAGATTTTTACGTAAAATTTTCGTTTTTTGACACGTTTCGCAATTTTTGATGTACCGTTCTACATCTTTCGTTAAGCCGGTCCAATTGTACTTGTTTTTAATTCTACGTATAGTCTCATTTATGCCTCGATGTAAGTTATTTTTACCGGCGTGAAATTGATCTAGTATTATAGGAATCTGATCCTCGTCAGGGGTTTTTACGATGTCCTGACAAATTACAAGGTTTATGTCCTTGTCGGTGAATATAAATGAAAATATTTCGAGAATTGGTAAATTTAAATTATTTTCTATATAATACGTTTTGCCGTACCGGGATCAAAAGGCAATGATACGATATAATAGTTTCTTTTCTTTACTGTTTTACTAGATAGAACATTAATTTTATTGTTGGTAAAATCGGGATTTTCCTCGAAAATATCATCTATGATTTTAAAATGGAAGTCCTGCAAGTTGTCCTGTTGAAAGAACGTAATGATATTTTTGTGCTCTTTATCTAGTAATTGATTATTTGAGAACCTAATTTTCGAATAATCGATTAGTGATGTTAAATTTTCTACCGAAAAGGTATGGTCTGTAATGTTTAACAGCCCATACAATAGCTAACAGTTCCCTTTCTATAGTGGAGTACTTTGTCTCCGCGTTACATAAGGTTCGCGATGCATAGGCAATCGGAAGATCTTTTCCTATGGGGCCTTGCGAGAGCACGGCTCCTATGGCATAAGCGCTTGCATCCGTTGTTAGAAGAAAGATTTCGTCGAAGTTAGGGTATAATAAAATAGGTGTAGAAGTTAAAGCTGCTTTAAGCTGTTCAAATGATTTTTTACAATCGGAATTGAAATTAAATAAAATATCTTTTTGAAGCAGGGTAGTAAGTGGTTTAGAGATTTTCGCGAAGTTAGAAATGAAGCGCCTGTAATATCCAGCTAGTCCTAGAAAAGATTTAATTTCTTTTTGTGTTTTTGGTTCGGGAAAATTTCGTATACAGTCAATTTTTTGAAGGATTTGGTTTGACTCCATCTTGGGTGATAATATGCCCTAGATAAGCGACTTCTTTCCTCAAGAATTCGCACTTATCCGGCTGGATTTTGAGATTGGCTTTTCTTAATCGTTTGAAAATTCTGTTAACCTGGACATGTGTTCGTGGATTGTGGGGGAATATATTATAATATCATCCATGTAGACGAGGCAACGCTCGTTTTGGATGCCTAAGAGGATGTTATCCATTACGCGTTAGAAGGTTGAAGGTGCGTTTTTTAGGCCGAATGGCATACGAACGAACTCGTAATGGCCATTCTCTACCGAGAACGCAGTTTTTTTGGATGTCTTTTTGATCTATTTCTATCTGGTGGAACCCCGATGCGAGATCTAACGTGGTGAAGTATTCACATTTACCGAGTTGGTCGAGAAGATCCGAAATATTCGGCAGAGGATATTTATCGTTGATGGTTAACTCGTTTAGTTTTCTATAATCGAGGACTACTCTCCACTTTTGTTTGCCTGAGGCGTCAAGCTTTTTTGGCACTACCCACACTGGGGAGGACCAAGGTGAGATAGAGTGTTGGATTATGCCCTGGTCGAGCATTTTTGAAATTTGGGTTTTTACCTCCTCTTTATGGACTTGAGGATACCGATATGATTTAGTGAAGGTGAGTTTGGCATCGTTGGTATTCTATAGCGTGTTTTATTTCGTTGGTGAAAGTTAAAGTCACCCTCCAGATAAAATATGTCGGAGAATTTAAGACATAAATCTGTGATGGATTCTCTTTCTTCGTCATTGAGATGTTCTACGCGTAATTGATTTTGAATTTCATGTTGTCTATCCGAAATGTTATTTTCAAAGTCCGAGTTACCGTTGATAGTGTTTAAATTCAAGGTTGATTCAAAATTTGTGATGGGTTCCAATTTAAGATCAGAAAATTCGATTATTTTCGGGATGGCGTTAGCATTGATTATAGAGGTTAAAAATTCACCTCTTTCATTAATTTTAACTACAGCATTAGGGAGTCTAACTTTTTCTTTTTCCTGAGCTAGCAGTATAGCATCAGTGTTGGTTAAATTGCATTTTAATTTAAAAATTTGTTCCATGCGTGGCTGAATAGAAATTCTATTAATAACATAACTATCGCTACAGTTTGTATTAACAACTGGAGTTTCATTTAAGTCATCGCCTGCTTTAAATAGAAGTACTGTTTTATAATTGGTAATAAGCCTTTTATTTTTTAAGTCTATTATACACTTGTAATGTTCCAAAAAAATCCGAACCAAGTAATCCGTCAAATTCAATATCAAGATTATAAATGTATACATGTGGGTCGCCTGGTTTAAACGGAATAAGTTTGGATTCATTTATAAAAATTTTTTCATTAGTTATACCCTGAATAATGACATTTTCAGAAGTTTTATTTGAATATTTTTCCGCAGTTTTTTCTTTAAAGATCGAAATTCCTGCACCAGTATCGATCAGAATTTTATATGTGTTTGTTATATCCTTGATATAGTACAGATTTCTGGATTTAACGGTAAGCAATGGATTCAAATGAAAGTTTGTTCGGGGAAGTTCAGATTGGGGTTGAAATCGTCCAAGTTCATCGATTGGATCTGAGATTCTAGATCTGAAATCGGATTGAAAATTTGTTGGGGCGTCATAGAAAATGCGGGGTTCTCCTGCGTGAAATAATCGAGGTGTTGGTTCTGAAAATCCGGGGGATCGCTCGAAGTCTGGGGACCTATCTGAAAATCCTGAACATTACCAGAGTATTGGTACTGTTCTGAAAAATCTTCCTGTATATTAAATGGGAAATCCTGTAATTCTTCGTTCGTTGGTTCTTGATACTCTTCATTAAAATACGAGTAATTTGGCGTTTGATAATTTAAATGATGTATCCTTGGTTGGTTTGAATTACGATTGAAACTCGGGTTTGGCTGAATTATAGATGGTCGAGATTGGTATTGATTAGGCCTGTTAAAGAATTGATTTGGTTTCTGATTTTGATTTGAGAAGTTTTGTTGTGGAAATGGCCTTTGCTGTTGCTGCTGTGGCTGTGGAGCAGCATATTGCCTTTGAAAATTCTGATATGAATTCTGTTGAGGAAAATTAGGAAAAGTGGGGGATTGTGAAAATTGTTGACGAGCGCGACATTCATTTATGAGATGTCCGTTGCGCTTACATTATGTGCACATTTTCTGAAAACCGTTTGATACACTGGGCTTTTTAACTGGTATTTGAACATTGCGAGAGGGATTAGATTTGTCAAATTTCTGGTTTTCGAAATAAGACAATTGAAGTTCTCGTCTGATGCGTGCACATGCCTCGAGCATGTCTACAGGGTTTCCTGCCCTTATAATCTGTCCTAAACGAGGTTCCAGTCCCGCGAGAAGTGTATTTAAAGTTATTGTCTCGATAAGTTGAGACTGAGCGTCTTTTTGATCAAGTGTTAGATTGGCTTTTTGTATAGTAGCATGCATTTTAGCATTATGCGTCTGTAAACGGGAAAAGAATGTTAATGCAGATTCATTTGACAGCTGTTTAATTCGCTGCAAATCTTGAATGAGAGAAGTTAAGTCACGTGAATCTCCAAAATGGATTGATAAAAGCTGTTTAATTTCGGGCCATGTTGCTGGGTTTCGCGAGTTTATTAATTGAGCTGCTCGCCCACGGAGCTTATTTTTAATATGTAATGTTAATAATGTTCGTTGGTTGTTGACGGCCATGTGATACGCATGATCGCAAGCGTTCAAAAATGTATTTACAAAGATCTGGTCACCTTCAAATTCAGGGACAATAGAAAAAATCTGATAGTTTGTAGGGTTCAATATTTGCCTGTCCTTCTGCCATTTTGATTATTTATTATTTAATTGGGATTATTGGATAATTGAACTTTAGTTCGCGTTAAAATTAAGAAAATAATGACCACAAAAATAAAATATAACAGTAAGATGATTCAATGTAAAAATGCACTTACCAAAATATTATCATTGGGATGTGGGATGAGTTGTAAGTTTCTTTTGCTGGATTTGTTGATTGTTGTTTGAATTGCTTGTTGTTTGAGTTGCTTGTTGTTTGAGTTGCTTGTTGTTTGAGTTGTTTGTTGTTTGAGTTGCTTGTTGTTTGAGTTGCTTGTTGTTTCTTTCTTGAAATAGTTGTTTACTTGAGTGATTGTGTGAAGTCGATGGTTCGTTTGACCGTTCGAAGGATGATGATCCACCACTACCAGTTAGGCTCTTGGTTCCGTGTTCAAGTAGTGTTTTTTCGGATCCTACCGACTGCGCCAATTTGTTGTATTGGAGATTCACGAATTCACTTTTTAAAAACAATTTTATTTATTGAATACAATATTGATTTATGTTTGGTAACACTTTATACTTAAAACTAAGGTTAACATAAAAGATGTAAATGCTAGAGAATATATTTGTTAACTGAGTCTGCAAGTGGCTTGCCAGTTGTATTTATAATAATTGGTTTGCTAAATCAGCACGTATGATATTTCATGGCAGTTGCAAATTCAAACGTGACTGATAAAATAGATGGTATTAAATTACAATGGGAATATATACATATATGTATATGTATATATACAAGGACTTTACAATTTGATTTGATCGCAGAACATGCCTTCAGAAACATTTAAATTGATCTGTTTCTCAACAATATAAATTTACTAATTGATTTATCAGTCTCTTCTGTCATGCAATAAGAATTGATCACAAATATGCTTCTTCACTATCAGATTCAATTTAATAAATTAGGACAGATGCGAATAAATTGTTATGATATTCCATCTTTATGTGTACAGGATGATGGTTTTAAGTGCCTCTCTCTATTTTATTGTTTGATTTTTCACCTAGGATAAAGTTACAAAACTATGCTTACGTATTTTTTCTGGCGAATCCGAATTCGAGAAGAAAAAAAACAATTGAAAGTTAAATAAAAAAAGTTATGACCGAAAAACTAAAAAAATACAAAAATTAACATCCTGTATATTAATACGGAAATGGACATGTGCCATTTAACTGATTATAAATGCGTTTCACGTACATATTTTTCACTTCCGGTTTAACCGAAAATTACCTCAACTTTTTTGATACACCCTGTATATTATGCTCAGTTTAGAGCAAATTTCCTTCTGAATTCAGCAATATAAAATATATTATCACTGTCTTTCATATTTAATAAAATATTGGAGTTTAAATTTAAAATAACACCAATATCTCTTTTAAATCAAAGTCATCTAGGAAAACAAATCAATTTAAATAATTCATTTATTTCAAATAGTAATTCTGAATTGTTCAAAAACATTACTATGTTCCTGAAACGGAAACGAAGGCGTTTGATCAAATTGAAAATTGACAAGAAATAAATTAAATTAAAAACATTACTTGTGCGAATGGAGTGAGTACAATCCCTAGTCATTCACACCACTAGTAGATCCTTACAGTGGATTCTAAGTAAAAAAAAAACAAAAACATGCAGAGAGAATATGCCCCTTGCATTCACCGGATTTTTAAAATTAATTCACATATTTTAATATAGACTTATTAAACATTAGCAATTATCAAATCTGTTTTAATAATTTCTACCTAGAAAATGCCTAATTGAATGTCAGATGCTAGAGGTGTGTCTGAAAACGCTGTCCTGTTGGCGCGACGACATGAATCAGGTAACATCCCGGTGGTGAACGTTAGAATACCTAATTAATTAAATACGGGTGATTGTTTCCTGAAATTATTTGGTTATGTCCTGTCTGAGCTATTGATATTGCAGTGTTTATTTAAATGTGACTTGTTAATAAGTTGTAAACATGAATGAACAAGGTTATTCCAAAGCTCAATCGGACAATTTATCGAAAGTCGATTCAATGATGATCGAGTTTTTTTCAAAAAGTGTTTTGCTTTGTTCCGCAAAAATTAGAAAAATAAGAGCAAACAGGTAAGTTTAATATCTATAGCTTGTATATTTTAAGTAAATTAAGTTGGACGAAGTTGCGTTGGTAAATATGTTTATGTAGCTAACTAAAGCAATAATAATAAAACAATAATAATAATAATAATAATAATAATAACAAATGTGAGATGCATAGAACAGCTGCTGCCGCTCTGGAAGACCCGCTTCACCATAACATCAGGTGCGCAGCGGGTCACGACAGAGCAGGTGGCATTCAGGAGAGGAGTTTTCCAGGGTGACTCCCTGAGTCCTCTCCTCTTCTGCATCTCACTGCTGCCGTTGTCTGTTGGGCTCCGCCAAACCCGCGGATATCAATGTGGGCCACCCAGCGACCGGAGGCATAAGGTCACCCATCTATTTTATATTGATGACCTTAAACTTTATGCCTCCGGAGAGCCCGAACTACAAAACGCTCTTAGGGTGGTCGAAGAATATACGCGGGCAATTGGTATGGAGTTCGGGTTGGACAAATGTGCAGTCGTCCACCTCAAGAGAGGACGATGCGGGGAATTCCCTGAAGATGCGCAGCTCGCAGACGGAAGCATCCTAAGACATCTGGATGCCGGAGAGACCTATACATACCTGGGTGTGCAACAAAGGCACATCCAAGGTGTAACACAAATAAAGGATTCTCTCTGCGGTAAGTACAGACACCGCCTCCGAAAGATTTGGTCTTCCGAACTTTCGGGGAAGAACAAGGTGTCTGCAACTAATATGCATGCCGTTCCGATTCTGCTCTACTCCTTCGGAGTAGTAAAGTGGAAGGTAGATGAGCTGCGTCAGTTAGACAGAGATATCCGCAAGATGATGAATATTCACAGAAGTATTCATCCTAGATCGACCGTTTCTCGTGTGTACCTCCCACGTCAACGGGGGGGGCCGAGGACTCTTGAGCTTGGAGTGTACGCATGGCAGAGTAGTACTGAGTATGGCATGTAACATCCTCAAGAGCTCAGATCCCTTCTTGCGGTTTGTGAAACATCACGAAACTGTAGGAGTGGGAGCAGGATTGTTCAAGGCAGCAAAAAGAGCCGCAGATGAACTCGGTCTCGCATTTGACATCAGGCGAGGAGGCCGGCGAGGTGCTGATGTTGAGTCAGTCACCGAACTTTAGCCAAATCGTCTGAAAGCCTGAATCAGACCTGCTGAACAGGAAAAACTGTTTCGGCAGCACGTCGATAAACCCTAGCATGGTGTCTTCTATAAGAACATAGAAACACTGGGTTTATCGACCAGGCTGACATTCAACTTTCTAAGGTCAGCCGGGCTTAAGTCAGAGACCGAGGGATTCAATATGGCTTGCCAGGATGGTGTTATCAACACCTTGGTCTACCGTAGCCGCGTGTGGCGTGTAGATGTTCCTGATATCAACTGGAGGACCTGCCATCAGGCGCCGGAATAGCTCATGCACTTACTTTCTGCATGCCCCATATATGCGATTTCGGCCTACATCCACCAACATAACGCGGCTTTACGAGTGCTATACTACCATCTAAGGCACTCGTACGGGGTAGACCAGATACCAGTGCTGCCTTACGTCCCCGGAGATATTGAGTTCGTTGTCGAGAACAAGAAATGGCGGAATTACTGGAACTACTCGTTCCCGACTGTCAGGCTAATCCGAGCCAACAAGCCTGACATAGTCCTCCTCGATCATCAACTCAAGGTAATGTATGTCATCGAGTTCTGGACACCTGCAGAGAAAAACATCACCTTGAAGGAGGAGGAGAAACGGACCAAATATCGTGATCTCCAGTACGAGCTCCAAGTGCTGTACCCAGGCTACTCGGTAAAAATGGTCGTCCTTATAATTGGTGTACTCGGAGGGATAAAGCCTACGCTGCTCTCGGAACTGAAGATCATACCGGCCTGCCAAAAATCAGCTGGCAGGCCAAATGAAGAAGGCGGTCACTCTGGGTTCTCTCCGTCTGCTTAGGGCACATGATTCAAGTATCTACAGTCACTAACCCTGCGGGATGTAGGGAGTGGCTGTAGTTGATGCGCCGGCGCGACTCCCGTGAGGTATCAGAGGCCACGGGAGGACTGACCGGCATCGGATATTCCGAAATAATAATAATAATAATAATAATGACTGATAAAGGCCGGGGGTACCGAGGCTAACCACCTGGTACCCCTTCTACTTCTGATGAATGAGGAATATTATTTCGACCGAAAATTGGACGCACTTTACGAGTCGTGGCAATCAAACTTTTACCATTTTGATAATAATGTTTAACAATCAGGACGCGTTGTTCTATCTCGTAATGCTCCACGTTTACTAACTCCCATCTGTCTCCTTTCGACCTGGCGTGTCATAATCTTGTGACATCATGACAGCCAAAGTGGCGTGCAATTCAAATCTTGTGCTCTTATTGAAACACCTTTTATTTATCAATACAATCTGATTTTTATTTTTTACTTATCAACCACGAACGGCCTTGGCTTTGCGGATGTTTTGGTTTATTTATATGAATTGTATATAATAATGTAAAGTAAAAATAAAGTTGTATTTATATGCCAACACAATGCAACAACATTATATTTAACAAACCAGAAACTTCCGCGGAAAATGTTAATTTTCTTTTTGTCTGGCACTGAAACTTATGTGGAATAGCATCATGTTTCATTAATTTTACCCCACCCGTCATTTTATACCTCAAATAATTCTCCATAT
This sequence comes from Rhamnusium bicolor, assembly GCA_029963845.1. Taxonomy (NCBI): domain Eukaryota; kingdom Metazoa; phylum Arthropoda; class Insecta; order Coleoptera; family Cerambycidae; genus Rhamnusium; species Rhamnusium bicolor. The sequence continues at coordinate 592,095 of JANEYF010003248.1, read as the reverse complement.
CATTTTCCAACTAAAAAAAAAAAAAATTAAAATGACACGGTAACAAAATTGAGTATGTAGGTTCTCTAAAATCATTTTGTAATATGTATATGGCTACTACAAATTTAATTTGATTTAAAATATTTTTTTTTCTGGTGTTTTTATTGAGGTATTCTTACACATCAGCACGATAAACCAGTAATATGATGATTTTGAGAAGTTGATAATTATTCATTTAAAATTTCACAACACAAAATATAACACCACGTGTTTACATTTAACAACGTGTTTTGCCTGCTTTGTGTTCACTTGTACTATGACAGTTCTTGTACTGCGGCGTCACAGGATCGATCTGCCCGACAGGAGGTGTTTGAATGCGTAATGGATTAATTCAAACTTTATTGTTGAATAACTTTTGTAAAAGACAATATAAAAAAAATCCTTTATACACTGTTTTTTATATTAGTAGAGATTTCAAAAAATGCAAAAATTATATTTTTTGCATAGGACCTATTTGATCAAACGCCCTCTCCTCCATTTGCAGCCAAATGGTAATATTTTCGAACATTTGTTGTAAATAAAATCTATGGAATTAATTTAGTTGAAACAAATAAATTATTTATGTATGTTTTTATTTGTTTTCATAGATGACTCTGTTTTAAAAGATAAATTTGTGTTATTTCAAATTTAAACACCTATATTTTGTACAAAATGAAAGATAATGATAATGTATTTATATATTTCTGAATTCAGAAAGAAATTTTCTTTGCACTGAGCTGAATGTACAGGGTGTATCGCTTAAAATAAAAAAGTTGAAGTAATTTCCGGTTAAACCTAAAGTAAAAAAAATAATGTGAGACGACTATATAATAAGTGGAATATCATATGTTTTTTTCTACATTAATATACAGGCCTCGACCTATTAACTCTACAAATATAAGTGAATTACTTTTTGTGAAACGTAAGATGTAAGTCGTTAAGTATGTCCAGTTTATTTCAAACTTATTTGCATCATATTTAACGTCGACTTTTCTTTGATCCTTTTACCGCCACCAAATAAGCAGACGTTTTTTATATTGTAAATAAACTTGAGGTGAACTTTACATTATAAAGTAGCTATTATAAATATTCGCCTATATTAATTCCAATTTATGAAAATAAAAATGTGTCCTTTATATATATATTATACTATTTTATAAACCAACAAATAAATAAATTTTATAAAGGTGCTATTTAATAGCTTAATTTAGTAATTTTGAACGGCTATATGCTTTTTCATTATTTAATACATAATGTGTCTCAGGATTGAGTTTACAACTGGGAAAACTTTTTTTAGTTTTAAATTTACAGTGAAAAATTAATTTTCGTATATGATTCATTCCTCATAAAATCGCACAAAAGAAAGAGCATGTTTTGTAACAAACTTAAAACTGTTATGTATTCAGTACATCAATAATAATAATTAATGTTTTAAGTACGAAATGTGATTCCGAAATATTTACAAAACATTTTGATGTTATAAATACGTAATGGTGATGATCATATATTACGGTTATATAATGTTGACATCTTATAATTTTGTACTTTATAAATACTAGTGATGCAACTATATAAAGATGATAGAATAGTATGACACAATAAGGTTCTCTAAAATATCCGAGTCTGTGATGTAACTGATCTAAGCTGGTTGGCTGGAATATGCCCAACAGAATTTACATTCCAATTATAAGGCCGGAAATAGAGTAATAACATGATGTACGAATAGTTTGTGGTTTGGATCTTTGCGCATATATCAAATTAGGTACGACTTGTTCGTGTACTTCTATGCATTGATAGTATCAACAAATACAATAATAATATGTAAAAATGAAACATTATCCAGCATTCGCCATTGCTCAAAGATAGAGTTGACCTTTCTATATATTTTTTTTGATTATTTGATTCATGCGGCTACTAATTGGAAGACACTCAAGGTGTGACAGAAGAAAAGTTTATAACCTAAAATTTGAAATGTGAAGTTAAAAGAAAAGTCAAAATCAGAATGTAATGATAGATGGTGAGCATTTATTAAATAGAAAATTTATCAAGGGAACTTTTGGAAAAATTGAAAAATCAGAGGTCGTCAAGAGAAAAATAAAGAAGAATTGATTTTAATAATTTAGACAGATGATGAAATTTAGTTGTAAAGAGAAAATGGAGATTAATTAATTTGAAAGAAGAAGTATAATAATAGTAAGAGTATAGTAAGAATATATAAATGATATGTTCGTATAAATAATAAAGAAGAGAAGAATTTTGAGAAATATTAAACATAAATTAAATGATATTAGTAATTATGAAAGGTTAAATGTTCATTAATTACATATATAGAAACTTATGTAATTACATTGTTATGAAAGTAAATAGAAAATAAAGAAGTAAGTTTATTGAAATAGGGTGGTTATCAGGGTGGGTTGTATTGTAATAAATTTGGATTTGTAAATCAATATAAAAGTCTTATTTAATTGAAAAATTATTATAAAAGATTATATAGAACCAACTAACTGAGATTAAGAGCAGCTAAATTTAAAGTGTAATATTTATGACAAATCAATAATAGTGAAATCAAATTTAAAAAAAATATATAGATTGCATATAGAATATTAAATTCAAAATGTTATATGTGTATATATATATATATATATATATATATATATATATATATATATATATATATATATATATATATATATATATTATATTATATACTATATATATACATATATGTATATATACAACTTTAAGATTTATTATTAATTAATTCTTAATTAGTTAAATAATTTTAATTAACGGTAACTGTAATAAGCGAAAAAGAAATCCACATGGTTTCTGAAACTTGACTAATATCGGAAGTTAATATATTTACCTATATATGGGATGTATTATACCAAATGTAACTAACTAAACATCATAATAAATTATAATATATGGAAATTAACTATTTATTTAATATCCAAGTTACGGTGCATTTTTCGAATTATGTTCATTGAAGAAACTCCTATTATTTTTACATTACACATTCCTGAAGTTTGCGACTCGGAGACTGGACCACCCTGTATGTATAACGCAAAAAGAGTTTAAAAACAAAAGTGCATTTCGTATATCGAAATGAAACAACGACACACTATTTTTCGGAATTATTGTTCCACATAGACGCAATGAAATATTGAAATTCTAAATGTGGTCGTTAAGATGCATTGGCGAGTACTGCATATGGTACTTTCTACCTATTTTCTAATTCTTATTCCATATTCCAATTGTTAAACTACGTTACGTTGAAGGGCAAAAATAATTCCGAAACACTGATATCCGTAGCTCACTAATTGTTTTCATTTTGGGGCATATAGCACAATAATTCCTCTTTAATCCTTTAATTTGTTATAATTTTATTGAGGGTAAAAGATTCGGTCTAATTAAAATAGAATTGTAAAAAAAGGAAGTAGGAAAAAGAAAAGGGATGAATATCGATCTTATTATTTATACATATATTGAGTCTTATGGTAAGTCACACTGATATAAATATCCAGCAATACAATTGACAAATATTTGCATAGCATACTTATGACAGTTTTTTATGTTAAAAATAACGAAATCATTCACAAGAGTTGCTTTCAATAAACATAAATTGATTTATAATTAACATTTTTGAAGACATTGTCCTTATTATGTAATAAACATTTTAACTTATTGATGTTGCAGTTAATTTGTCCAATTTTTTTGCCGGAGGCGCCGTTATAACAGAGCATGAATTTGTTGAAGCTTACAGCAACAGTCAGCTAGTTCTTCTAGTGTCTTACAGTTGTCGTTTTAAACTAACTGAAGTAAGCTCTATTGCTTCGCTTCACGTGTCATGTAAGAAAGATATGACAAGCGAGAAAAAAATTATAAATAGGACTTTTACATAAAGCCAATACATCTCTCTCCCAAATGTTTTAATAAAACTGTAAATTAATATTTTGTACACACTTTTATAACATTTACAACATTTGACATTGAACATTTTTTTTACTTTTGATTCAGGGCGACGTATGTTTAATTTTACTTTTTTTTGTTGGATGTGATTTCATGTCTTTATGTATATCACCTGACTTTATGTTGATTGCAAACCCACGGATGCTGTATGTGTGGAAGAATTAGATCAGTTTAACAAATTATTGGTTTAACGATATTCACGTAGAACATTATATTGAAGCTAACTATGCTTATAATGAAAACATGAAATCTGTATTTTTTTTTATTATTTAAGCTCAATTATGCGACATATCGTGCACACATTGTGTATCCAAGCGAATAAAAAAAATGTAATTTGCATAATTTTAAAACGAATAAAACTTTAATATTTAGTGGTATAATATAAACTTACCGTGAACCGCCGACACCAGACAGAGAGCCATCGGATATCCCTAATTCTTTTTCCCATTGGCAATCTGAGGATTATGTCTGTGTTGTTGTGAGCTCGTAATACCGGAGGATCTCTGAAACAAAGCTTTCAATAGTAACCCGCTTGGAAAATAAAAAGAATTTTAAAGGCTATGAAATGAATCAACTAAATTTAATATTATGATTTAAAAGAGTAGCAGTAATAGTAGTAGTAGTTTTGTTACTATATTAGTTTTTGTAGTGCTACATTACAAAATACAATTTTTTTTACATTACTTTTTCGTTTTATTGAGAATTATTCAGTCAGTTTTACGAGACAATAAATTTAACAAAATTCAACTGGGCGAAGACGATATGAATATTGAGCAGAACGTTTCTTATCCCGTGAAATTGTAAAAAAAAGTTTTCACAAAAACGAAATAGTCTATTCTCAAAAGAAAATTGTTAGCCCGAGTGGTATTTAGGAAGATTATTTTAAATACTTTATAGAAGAATTAAATAAATTTATACTCAGTATAATAATATAAGTAGATATAATTAATAAATTTTTGTTTATACATTATGTGTATAATATTGATTAAACAAAATGGTCTACTATTTTTCACTTACAGCATGACAAAGACACAAAGTCGCCATTTACATAGTAAATTGTAAAATAAATTGATGTAATACTAAAAGTGCTTAGAATTTTATCGGTAATTTTTTGCCTAACGATATAAAGAGTGTAAATTGGACACTACTATCTGACTATTTAATATTTAAAAATAAAGTATCCAAATTATACTAGTAATATAACATTTGGCAACATGGGTTAAGAAAAAATTTGTAGATAAAATTTAAAACCACGAATGGTACTTTGAAAAAAATACACATGTTCACGATTGTATTTAAATATAATTCAAAAATCCATATACAGGGTGTTTTTAAACGAAGTAGCACAAATGGTACCAGTTAATCTAGAAGTAAAAATATGACGATTAAACCAAACAACCTTAGTCTAAAGTTGCTTCTCTGCGAAGTTAGAGTCTCTTGAATATTTAAGAGGACACATACATTTTCATTAATAAATCTAGAATGCTTTGACGCAAAATTTTCATACTTAGCACAGGCTCTTGTCTATTGAAATTATATTTGTGCTATTGATGAGACATTCTCCTCAATAATATTGTCTAAATCTCTCCACGGAGAACACTGCAATCGACATGTATAAAAATACATATTTGTGTTTGTATTTGTACAGTTATAAATATTCGCCACAAACTATGGAAGGACGTGGACCATCATTGGCTGGGATGGTACAAAAACAACAATAAACGACTATATTCTTCAAAAAAAGAAAAATATGAATTTATCGTGTAAAATGATAGCGCACGTCCTTCCATAGTCTATGTTGCACATTGTCAATTGCAGCGCCTCATGAAGAGGTTTAGACAATATAAATATGAAGTTTGTATCACCAATAGAAAAGTGCCAAGTATGAAAATTGTAAGTCAAAGCATTCTGGGTATATTATTAATGAAAATGTATGATTGTTAAACATTTAAGAGGCTGTAACTCCGCAGGGTGCAACATTGGACTAAGGTATGTTTGGTTCAATCGTCTTTACTTGTAGATTCACTCATACCATTTGTGCTACTTCATTTAAAAACACCCTGCATATACAAACATGGTGATCTGAAATTCTGTAGGAAAATGGAAAATTCGGGAATTGATTCTAGATGTTAAAATATGGAAAAGTCTTGGTGTACGATTATTATCAGTAAGGGTTATTTCACAGTAATGCCAAAAATTAACTTCTGAGGGTCGGACTTTCTAAAAAAGTAATGGAGCTGAATTAAAGACATTTACTATGCAAGAATTTGGTTAAATTTCAAATTGTAGTTAAAAAATTGTTAAAAAATCATTTTCAACCAGTAACTCAGTAAAGGATGGTCATAGGATTTTTTGTATATAAAGTACTGGTAATGTTTTTATCCCATCTAAACGCTCCTAAATTATTGACACGAAGCTCTGGGACACTCTGTATATAAAACACAAAATATTTAATTATTTTAATTTTAATTTTAAAATAAAATTATTAATTTATAGAATGAATTTTAATTAAAATCACCCATTGTGATGTCATTACGCCCGCGTCCATTATCCGTTGTTCGACATTGATTTGAGTATCCGTCAGGCGGCTGTCAATTTAAAAATTGAAATAAATTCCCTTACTGTTTGCCAAAATGATAAATATGTATGTCAGATGTAATTGTATTAATGCACTTCAACTTTTAACGTTAGAAAGAAGCAGTGGTGGCTATGCCATATTTTAGTATTGTAGCATGGGACCCAAGCGATACTTTAAGGCATAGCTTTCAAGACTAAATGAAGAAGTTTAGCGAAAAAAATAAATTGGGATTGAAATGTGCGAAGAACGTTGAAAAAAATTGTGTGCCTACCCAGGTTACTTTTTTAAACATTTGTGAAATATTTGCAAAACATTTTTTTCAGAATTAAATGGAAAATATATCGACAGATTTTAAATTTCGTAGAAATATATTGTATTTTTTACAAAGTTGCACCTTTTTGAAATTTGCACAGTGAGAAAAAAATGTATCCGAAAAAAATAATATATTATTATTGAAAAATTCACATGAACATATGTCCTAAAGCTTTTTGTGTTTGAGGTTCTTATTTTATTTTTCATCTTTCACAATTCGTGTGATATGAAACTCAATATTGGTTTACAGATAGATTTGTTACAAGGTTAATTTTCCACATAAACTATCGATTATATGTCACTTATTTTATTTTGCGTATGAAGATAATTTTTTCTTTAGAAATAATTTTGTAAGGGATTTATCAAATATTGAAAAGAACATATTTCATATTGTCATCAGACATTGCTCTTAAGAGTTCCTTAACATATTTAAATCAAGTTCCAAATTTAGGCGAAACAAACCAGAATATGTGTTATAATTACATGCTGGACAATGGACTTGTAGTAAAAGACATTTATAAAGTTTTCGTCAATTTCCTGTAGAGCACGGCACCTTCCAGTGCAAATATTTCTGATTATAAGGTTTTTTTGGAAAGTTTTAACAGGAGACTTATTAACATTTTTACGTATAACTTTTATAGTTTATGTTTAAAGAGTTGTTTTATAGCGTGAGCATATGATTATTCTTAAGAGACACAACATTAAACATCAAAGTTGAGGAATTTTTCTAAATTTTATTATATCCAAGTAACCATCAATTATACACCTAGTTTAAATTTTGCATGCTCACGCCTTCAAGTAGCATTATATCTAAGATCAATCTAAATTTGGAAGTTCTAATGTATATAACTAATATGTCAGATATGATTTTTGTAAAGGACCACTGTGCCCTGTAAATGGCTCTTAATAAGGCAGAGTGTTATTTTTGTGTGTTTATGGATTTGTTAGGTAACTAAACTTCAAATACGAAATTATTTTACATTTATTCACAGGAATAACAGAAGTCGTTATTGTGGCGATTATTATAAGCTTATGTTGTAATCGAGATCGTAACTATCGGGCGACTAGTGATAGATGTGCGGTAGTTAATGGTAAATAATAATAATATAATGTTGTAAATGATATTTAATTCAGTAAGTCTTCGAATATGCGGTTTTCTATTAAGTAAGTATATTATGAGTTCTGGACAGTGTACTTGAGTTTATTATTAAGTTAGACAAATTGTATTATTTGAGGTATGTTATTACTTTAATTATCGAATATCATTTAAAATGATGTAGTTAGATAATGCGAAGGTGCTGCAATTTAGGTTATACTTTATACGTTCTGTATTATTATACACTAATTGTTAGTATTTAACATTTATTATATATAGGCATTTGGCATTCTTGATTTTTATTATATACTGTTCGCCAGTATTCTATGTTTGTTATTATATTTGTAATTTATTCGTCAACATTCGAGTTTATTCAAATATTGTTATTATTATGTACAAAGCGTAGGTATTATCGTTCTGAATTTTATTACGTTTGTCAATATTTTGGTTAAGCCTGCATTTGTCGAAATTCGAGGTGAGTAAAATTCTGTAGGTTACACTGTTCGTCACTGCGTTGCATCTATTGAAAACTATCATCCAGAGTCTGTCATATATTATTTTATATACTTTCATGTATACAGTCTGTATAAAAATTGGAAATTATTGGAGAATTATATGACCTGCGTTTTTAAATTTGACCTATCTATAAACTGAAATGGCACGTTTTAAAAAACTTTCCGTATCTTTATAATTATTTAACGATTGGTGACATAAGTCGGCTTAGTAGCTCAGTGATTACACGTTTAGGCTTGAGACCAAGGGGTCCCGGGTTCGAATCCTGGCTAGGGCATGGAGGCATAGTAGCAGTTTTTAAAATACCGAGACGGTAGCAAAGTCGGTTAGAGCATTGTTGTGTAACAGAACACGGCTGTTTATCTGTTTATCTTTCCTGAGTTCCAGTCTCGGCTGTGGCATCTGGCAAATGTCAGAGGGAATGGATGTTGTATGTATGTGTCTATCCTGGCTGAGTGGTGGAATAGCAATGTGCTAAACTCCGCTAGGACGTTAACATAAATAAGACGTTTCAAATAACATATACCCATATTAATATTAGGACACTTTTTAAGGTAATTTCTTTGACGTTATCAAAAAATTTCTATAATCATTTGTTTTTGAGTTATTCACTAACTTAGGCTTTTCTTGGTTGAAAGACAATAAATCAGTTGGGATCTGAAACAGCAAGACACCCATTGGTTGAGTTGAGTTTAGTTTGGCTAAGTAGGAGTGATGAGCGGTATAGCTATGTTTGTACTAGCTGTTATATTATGTAGGTATACATAAATTGAAAGAAAAAAAATTTCTTTTTAAAAATCTGATCGATGCCTCTTTTATACTACTTCATATAGAAATTCTTTTCACATACTTAAAGTACAAATATTATACTGGCAAATCCACTGTGTGGAGAAACAATTGTTGTGTAAAAATAAAAATTCCATAAAAATCAAATAAAACATATCTAAATATGTATAAGTTTATATTTGTAACTTTGATTGTCATCAAGTAAATGGCGGACATTAGCATTATTACACTATTCCTAACTTTAATAATTTTCATTTTTAATTTTTTAACATCATATTTGATTGAGAAGGGCATTAATGTAAAATATGAAAATTAGAAGTTTAATCATGTTTCTATTAATGTAGTAGTAGTAGTAGCTACTTATTTTACTAGGCAAGTAGGCCACAATGGGCCCTTTTTACCTAGGGACCTACAGTTTAGCGTGGACTCCGAACCACGGTCCTCGACTGTCAACTAACCCACCTCCTGGGCCTGCCCGCCTGCACCGCTAGCAGAGTGGCAAACCTCCTGGGTAGGTCTCTTAGACCCTCCACCCGGGCTCGCCTCTCCGCCTGCATCAGGCTAGCGGCCTTCCCGGGATTGTCTGTTGACAGCCTACCGACTGTTAGACGAGCTATCGTTCATCCATCCAATTGCCGGACTCGATCAGTGCTGCTTAACTTCACTGATCGAATATCGGAAATTAAACAGATGTCCATACCTCATCCCCTTCTATTAATGTAACTTTAACAATTATTTTATATCTTCTGTTCTTTTTCATTAAATATCATCAGCCTCAAATGAATTATCAGGGTTGTTATGTTTAAAATAAAATGTTTTAAATAAGTGTTTTATAAACATTTGTTTTACTTTATATTCAATTCAAATGAAAATAACACTACACACACTAATGCAGAAAGTAACTTTTTCCACGTCATTTTCTATACTGCTGTGCATGTTAAATTCAGACTTTCTACAGGGTCGTAGAAAAATTAGTTTTTGGATACCGCTATAATATAATAACAATATAATTAATTTAACATGCATGTTCTTTTCCTGTTTAATCTGATAATAAAAAGTCTTTTAAAATATTTTTATTTCATTTATTTATATAAATTAGGTAATGTAGGTATGCCATTTACTAAAATTTATATTTTAAAATGAGCTTTTCCGTATCTTCTCCAAAATGTACAATACCCATTGTTTTTTAATGGTTTTGAGTTTATTAAAATTTTATTAATTTATATATATTTTTTAATTTCTGTAAACAAGAATATTTGTAATGTAATTAAAATAAAATCGTTATTTTTAGTTAAAATGGTAATAATTAGGAAACATATTATTACAAATACCCTTAGGACCTGGCTGCATGGTCCTTGACTGAAAGCCATTAAAAAAAGAGCGTAGTTTCGGAAGCAAAAAAAGTATCGCACTGATCAAACCACAGAACATCAAAATTACTAAAAGAACGACCTATGACTCTGATAAATGACAATGTTAGCAGCACTAAATGGTCAACAAATATGTGGATAGTGATGTGCGGGAATTAAGATGAATGAAGGAGCAATATGGAACGTCTTTATATGCATATTTTGTGTCTCTATACATGTCTTCACTCAACATTTTTAAACTGTTTAAAACATATTTTTTTTGGCAAGGTATTTTGAACAGGTTTTATAAAGTTTTAAATAAAAAACCAGGATGTTTTGTTTTTCTTTAAAAAACGTGTATTTTATCAACCCTGTAAATTACAAATTAATGAATAATTCATGTGATGTTCATTATAATTGCGTCTAATATATATCTCTGCCTCTAAGGATTTCATGGGTTTCCTCAAATATTTAAGGGGGCCTCCCAATTATCTTAATAGTAATATCCGTATCCGTTTGATGATTTAAATACTGAGTGTTTTACACTCAATAAGGGAGCCTTGTTTAGGGTGGATCAACCCTCTATATGGGGGTTTTACACTATATTTAATCAACGCGAAAGGGGAAGATGAATGACTGTGATAGTCCGCATTTACATTTAAATGGACACAATGGTTTACCGGTGATGTAGACCTCTGCTTGGTATCTGATATTCTCAATTGGGCTACATCAACATGCATTGTTTGGTTGTATTCTGCAGACTCTATTAACTTTAAGTATTTTAATGTCAGTAATTGAGATTTAAATAGAGCTAATTAATTTATATATGTATGAATATTTTAAAAGTAAAAAAATTTTGTAACTAGAATATTGATTGTGTTTTACAATTTGATATTCATGGCATGGTTGTCAGTCTAAGATATAAAAAAGAAATGAAATAACTCCAAATAGCCAACGTTTCAGTTTATTATGTAAACCTTTATCAATGATACAAATAAATTTACAAAAATTACATTTTTTTTATGAAATTTACGTGACAGAATATACCTAGATATGACGAAACAATTTAAAAAAAAGTTCAAAATGAGAAAACTTTCGTATTAATATATTTTCATAAACCTTCATAAGTTATAACCAAGATATAACATAAACTTGCATTTTTTTAAATGGAAACCGTAGTCGGTTATGGGCTTATAAGTAAGCCTGGCCAAGGTCATTAATACTACAGAGACGTACTGGGTATGCATCATATCATAATACTTGAATAAGTACAATAATAGAAACAAAAATATTTTATATATTGTGATGTATGTTTTTGTACTATTTTGTTCGCTTTAAATTCTATTTTTATGTATTTCCTTATATTTTGTAAGCTTAGTGCTGCACATTATTATTAAACTATTAAATGACGTTCACACATGTACATTGTATATCTAAGTGATAACTAATAATAAATAAATAAAATAAATGGAAATAAATTTTATTAATACTGGTACACGTTATAAAAATATGTACAAAACTCACCTTCTTAAGCAGATTTATGAAGTAGCTTGGTTGTCGTTATCACAAACTGGAGCACTTCTATAATAACTGTGTAGCATCAGATATGTTTCTACAGTTGTCTCAGTAAGCGATGTTCGCTGTGGTGAAAAAATATGTTTGTATTTTGAAAAAGACCGTTCGACATCTACAGAAGTAATACAGGCATAAGTAAAGCACTCTGTGAACTCACTTAACGCAGCTGTAGATGCACCATCACTTTGTCTTAATTTGGTAAAATCAGGATCTTTCCGTAATACACTCTCGAATTTTTCAATAACGGGCTTATTTCTTGCGTCATTTATAGTCTGTAGCTGTGTATTTACGTCGTTCACTATTTGCAGCGATTCCACTAACGACAACTAAGTATTTTGCAATTTTTCTATTTCGTCGTGTAGGCCTCTATAATTGTTATAAATAGTTTTTAAATCTGTTTCAAGGGAAACATCTTGAAAGCTTGTCTGGCTTTCCTTAATAGCTGCAGCCTCGTTAGGGTTGAACTGTAGTATCACAGCTTTTATTTGTTGAAAATATTCAGCATAATAAAAAGCTACCTTCAACCACGTTACCCAACGTGTAAGAATCGGCTCTGGTGGTTCCGGAATACCAGGACACAGTGTGTGAAATGCTCGAAGCCGTTTAGAAGATTTGAGAAATACTTTTTTTGTATTTGCTATTAATGCATCTACCTCTGGAAAACATTTTTGAATCGTTTCTGCTACAAGATGGAACGCATGCACTTTACACGTAACATGTAAAAACCTACAATCGTCTCTTTGAAGAAAACGGCCCACCAAACGCATTGTCGCAGCACCGTCGGTCACAAACATCAACACTTGACTTGTTGACAGTTCAAATTTTTCGAAAGTCTCCAACATCACCCGCGTAATTGTTTCGCCAGTACACGCAGTTAGTCTTTTGCTAGCTAGTAAAAGTGGAAATGTTGGTTTAACAGGGTCGAGTACACGTACTATAACATTTAAAATAGAATTTTTTTTACAATCTGTCGTCTCATCAACACATAACCACAGCCGTGTATTTTTTAATGCACATTTAATCCTATTTACAATGTTTTCACGAACACTTGGTAAATATCTACGTAACGATGAACGACTTGGTAAATTCAACTGGAAATTGTATTTATTCCAGAACTCCCGAAATGCTAGTTTATCCAATATGCACAGGGGAACATCACGGGCAATCAGCATTAACAGTAAATCAAACATAAACTGAGGTTCCAAAGAAGACACGCAATTTTTTTTATTTTTATGCCGGTTACTATTGACATGAATTTTGCAGCCGTATTTATTCCAGCACATTAAGTCTTGATCACAAACTTTACAAATTATTTTACATCTATAGATTAAATCCGGAAATTCACCGATAAATTTATTCACTTTATCAGCGTACGGTCGTTTTCTACTCTTTACGCTCAACATTATTTATTATTTATTAGTACTCTATGCATCGACCGACAGATAACAACTGAAGTGTGTCGTGTCATCGTCATCGTAAACAAGCGCGCGATGACATTGGTATTACGCCCGACCCTGAATCTACCATCGCTTGGTAAGGCTTACTTATAAGAAAGCTTATATTTTTCTGATTTCAAAAGTATAAACATTTGAATGTCCATTTAAAAAAAATGCATGTTTATGTTATATATCTGAAATCGTGTTAGTCATGGAATTGGCAATAGGTTTATTGAACTCTACGTAAAAATATCTATTGATACCAATTATCACGGATTCCTAAGATTAACAGTTTCAAAGTTATTTAACATTAATAAATCAACCATTTTCAGTTTTTTTCAGTATAATTCAGCAACCTGAAAACATACCACAATTCTCAATACGGCAATCAATTGCTCTCATAATTCTGCCCAATTTTTCTAATTTAACCGACTCTGTAAATCTGCAAATAAAAAAGTTACCCATGTAAGGACTAGATAATGGCCACTCCGTATACAGGGTGGGGCAATAGTGCGTCCGACTTCGATATCTCGAGTTCTCTGATAACTATAAACTTGATTTAAAAACATAAGTAAACTAGACAAAAAAAGTCTATAACCAGAAATTGTTTTCGAATATACAGGGTGAGCCAAGACGATTCTACAGGGTCAAGTAACATTTTTTAAATGAAATGCTTGCTATGTATATCAAAACAGTTTGTGAAACTTCATTGTGGCCTCCTTTCAGTCCTGTATTATTATTGACTTTCTCCCAACCACTTGGATGTAATGATGTTTTTTGTTGAAATTATACCATTTACCCGTGTATATTAAAAATATCACTACAAACATAACTATCGATTTTAAGAAAAAATATGTTAGTACTCAGCCATTTTCACTTCTTAAAAGTATACAGGGTGGCCAAAAAGGATTTTTAAATTTACAACTTTTTGAACTGAATTTTCTCAATTTTTTCAAATGGAGCACCATGTGTATTTTTGGACGATGTGATGTAGGATTGAAAAACGAACATGTTTTGTACGTACATTTGTGAGCATTTCAAATTTATTGAAAAATAACTGCAAAATAAAAATAAAAATAAAAATGAGGGTTTTTTTCTTATCCTAATATAAGGAAGTATAGTAATTGTGATTTTTCTCGACCTCAAGATTTTGATTGATATATACGTTTAGAACCCTCCTGAATCCAGTCTGACTATTTTCCGATTGATGTCCGTCGGTGCGTGCGTGCGTGCGTGTGTGCGTACGTCCGTGCGTGCTTGTGTGCATACCACAATTACTCAAAATATACTAATTGGCAATTAAGATTTTTAACAGAATTTTAGGTGACATGTTAAATTTTGTGAATGTGATACCACAAGAAGAGACATAATGAGTGAAAGCAGAAAAAAGGTACAATTTCGGAAAAAAGCCAGCCACAGTTTTTGAGATAAAGCTTTCAAATTTGGTACACATCTTCTAAAGGCCAAAGACAATGATAAATTCGATGATGAGTAAAATTGGCCAGCTGAAAGGAGGTCCACGGGACCCAAACTTTTTTGTATTTGCCTTTACAAAATATATATATATATATATATATATATATATTCTTGACGAAAGATTTATAAATCATGTCTACTATATCAAGCCAATAAAACATATTTTTCAAGTATTTAAATAAAGCTGAAGTAAACTGACATTTTTTATACATTTGATCTCATAAAATGGGGTTAGAATAAATTTATCAGTTTGACATTTGAAATGTCTAATTTAGTTTTAAAAATGTCAGTGTCAATAAGAAGAAATTATTAAAATATATGACATGAATTATTATTGACAGTATCGAATGACACTGATAATTAATTATTTAAAAACTTTAATAAAACATTTCAAAGTACGCTATTAAAATTTAATTGAGGTAAGTGAAGAATTAAATAGAATGATTTTTTTAGATCAGGATGATATATACTGGTATAAGAAAGTTATGTGCTGGGCCACATCAGATATTTTCAAATAATTCAAGAAAAGGTATTATAATAAGCGTGTTACATGATGCCCATAAAAACCTCACACCAACAACAATCCAAAATTTGAAGGAACGAATAATAAATGCATTAGAAGTATTACTCCAGCAGTTATATGAATAGTAGAAACCTCATCCAAAAATGCATAGAAATGTGTGTCAATCAAAATGGGCAACATGTGGAGCACTTTTTATAATATCTTCTCTCGAATTATAAGAAAAATATATTTTTAATTTTTATTGCTGAATTTTGCAGTTATTGTTCAATAAATCGAAAACGGTTACAAACAGCCATAGGGATGTACGTACAAAAATTTTCTGTTTTTCAAATCTATATCATATTCTAAAAAACATTTGAAAAAATTGAGAAAATTCAGTTTAAATAGTTGTAAATTTAAAATATTTTTGGCCACCCTGTGTATTTTCAGGAAGTGAAAATGGTTGAGTGTCATGACCCAGATGTCTCATAACTGGTACTAACATATTTTTTTTTAAACGAATAATTGTGACTGTAGTGATTTTTCCAATATACACGTGTAAATGGCATAATTTCAACAAAACAAAATCATTACATCCAAGCGGTTGGGAGAGAGTCAATAATAATATAGGAGTGGAAGGAGGCCACAAAGAGGTTTCTGACATATACGATATTCCATTTAAAAAAAATGTTAGTTGACTCTGTAGAATTGCCTTGGCTCACCCTGTATGTTCGAATTCCGGTTATAGACTTTTTTTCTAGCTATAGACTTTTTTGTTTAGTTTATTTATGTTTTATAATCAAGTTTCTAGCTATCATAGAACTCGACAAATCGAAGTCGGACGCACTATTGCCCCATCCTGTATACAGCAGTGCAATAGAATCTCCAAGATTTTACAAAAATTGCACAAAATGGTAACAGGGCGTTAGTTGCAATATGTAAAATGTAAAATGAAAAATCGCTAATTTTTGGAGCAACCCTTTGAGATGCTCCTAACACCCCCAAAAACATGTTGTCTCACATTGAAATATATTTGGCAATATGCTAGTTGGCATCTGCATCATAAATAACAAGTATACCAAATTTCAGTACAATAGATTTATTTTTTGAGGTGCCTCAATGTCTTTGTTTTTCGATACGAAATAATGCTCTTCAAAAAAACTTTAATTAAACTGTTAAAAAAAGACAAATACAAAAATAAAAAACTAAAACATATGTTTAAAAAACTAATGATTATTATCACTACTAACTACCAGAGGCAGATTTACGTACCGGGTGTACCACTTGAAATGCAAGTCAAAATATAATCTTTATTACCTTAGGTATAAAAAAAGCAGTTTTTTTTACGAAAGTTTCATTCGGACTATAAATTAATGTAATCAAAACTTATACAGGATATTAAAATTTTGCCTGGTCAAATAAAGTTTTATTTTTTTAAACTGAACACCCTATATATTATTATATTTTTGGAATTCTTGAGAAACATGTTTTCCAAAAATGTAAACATTTTGGGATATAATCTCAATGTCTAATGAAATACAGAGTGCTCAACATTCCAAATCTACCCTTCAAATTCAAGAGCCAATGTTACAGATCTTTATTATTAAAGATACGTAAAAAAAATAAAACAGATTTTATTGTATATCGATTGGAGTCAAAATTGATATATTTAGATAGTATATAGTATAATCTGTTACTTTTGCTGTGGCATCTGAAGGGCAGATTTGGAATGTTGAGCCCTCTGTATTTCATGAAAAATTGAGAATACATTGTTTACATTCTTGAAAACCATGTTTCTCAAGGATTCCAAAAATATTAATAATATATAGGGTATTCCATTTAAAAAATAAAATTTTATTTGACCAGGCACAATTTGAACATCCTGTATAAGTTTTCAATAAATTAAATTGTAGTCCGATGTACAACAACTTTAGTAAACTTTTTTCTTTATCTAATAAAGTTTTTATTTGGACTTACATCTTAAGCGGTACACCCGGTACAATAGCGTCATTGGCACATATTTACGGCGCTCCATTGAGTTACTTATGCAAAAAGTGAGTTTTAACTGAAAATTGTCAAACGAAGCGATTATGCTGAATTGGACACGTTAAGTGCAACAACACATTTTCAGAATTCATACAAATTCCATAATCCTTGAAACGAATTTATAAATAAATATATACAATAAACAATTATTTTTCTTATAGTAGTAATTCTAGACAAAACATTTTTTCTAAAATTAATGGGTGGGATACAATAGGTATGTAATACTATCAATTAGGGATAATATAACATTTTCACCTAAACTATATAGCTATCACTTTGATTGCTTTTTACTTTATATAAGCGACTTAAAGTTTTCTGTTAAATTGTACAAGGGAGAAAGACCACGTCTACGTGGTAGTGTACACGTTGTCATAGTTACAAAATAATCGGCTTATGTCGTTTGAAATGATAACCATAAGCCGTTTAATGAGACGAAGAAGGTCTTATGCAGTAAAAAGGGATTTAAAAAAGAGGGATAAAATCATTGCTATGATTATTTCAACTCTTACTTCTTTCAACATAAAAAAGAGAAAATATATAAGGTCTTTAAATACTGTAAAGTTTCTGTTCAAGCTTCAGTAATATACTTTACATTATTCACCAAGCATTTTTCTGTATTTCGTTGGCTTCAGGGTCAAAAAATCATTTATAAGACATTTAACGTTTTAATGGAAAAAATTCAAACACAGAATTCAACGTTTTGTAAATTTTCTATTAGGTCTGCTCATTTATTTATACATAATAAAGATATTACGAAATTAAAACAAAATCTTAAAAATTCTAATTACCTACAATCTAAAGCGCCGTTCTCACCAAACGCAGTAGGACTCAACTTGAAGCCAATTTTCCTCAGTGGAAACAGATTTAATCATTAGCACAGCGTCGCTTTGTAGTTGGGTTGTGATCGCAATGATGTTGTTAGTTGCTTTTGGTGAGAACAGTGCCTAATATATCATTGTTTTAATATCAGTTCATAGGTTTCTTCATTATTGTTAAGTGGACGACTGAGAATGAGACTATACTAAGCGTTTTCGATGTAAACAACAGACTCAGACTTCTTGTAGAAAAAGTCAATCTAAGCAAGAAAGTTCCTGTACATATATACTCTAAAATTCTTCGTTTTGAAGATACAGAAGATACGTTATCGTCGGGCAGTAACGACACTTCCTTCTCAACTAATAACAATATTACCTAATATTAAGTATGGAAGTTTTTGCTAAATACCTACCTAAATAATATTTCCTCGATTCTGGAATTTGTTAGGAAACAAATATACTAGATAACGGAACAGACCGAGTTGTATTGTGAGAAAATTTAAAATTTACAAAATATTTGATTTCTGAATTTTATCATTGACTAGACTAGACACGACTCCTAATTTATGTCAATAAACGTATTTGTAATAGTCAGACGGGCTAAGTTCCGCGGAGGGTCCTCTTTTAAGACACTTAAGAGAAACAAAAAATCAGGCACAACATATTTTTTTATAGCTTAACAGTACCTTGTCACATAGTCGGAATCTACTGTTTTTTGTTCCATTTATTTGAATCTTCCTCTGCACTTAGCTGTCAATGTATCGTATTGGTCAGCAAATTGTTTTAATTCTCCCATTATCCTGACTCCATTAACACCAGTTAGTTCACTAATTTTAATAAAAGTGCTTTCTGGAAACTCAATGATGTCACCAAAATTTGATATATCCTTAAATTTTTCTGAATTTAAACATGCATACATAATCCTTATAAAGGCCTTTGTTAGGTAAAATCTCTATTCAATGCGGGATAAAGCAGAAGCAAATATACTGAAAAAACTATTTATTTTAAAATTTTGCTCAGGCGTAACATTACCATATTCATCTAAAGTCATTTCAATAGGCATTTTCTTTCTCACGATGACTTTGTTTTTTAAATTATTTTCAGCGTCGATAAAAGTTGCATTACAAAACACTTTTTTAAATTCAACAGCCAATTACTAATAGGTGTTTCAATAAGAGTGCAAGATTTGAATTGCGCGCTAGTTTGGCTGTCATGATGTCACAAGATTATGACATGCCAGGTCGATAGGAGACAGATGGTAGTTAGTAAACATGGAACATTACACTATAGAACAACGCGTCCTGATTGTTAAACATTATTATCAAAATGGTGAATATAATATACTTTTTTCATACAGTTTTATAAAACGATCAACACATCTCTTGGACTTTAATCTGATATGTTGACTTTTCAACTACATGCTACGCTTTAAAATTATAGGTCTTCTAAAATGATTACCGCAGTAAAAAATGGTCTCAAACTTGTTCCAATTTTCTTACTTTGGGCAGTGAATTTAGTTTTTGTGTCATATTGTTTGTTGAATATACTTAAAAGAAAATTTTTTAAAAGTAACAAATCAGTTAGTTTTCAATATTTTCAATTTTATCTGGCAATTCGAAAACAAATGAAAGATCTCTTTACCATAGTGTGGCTCTGATTTTCATGCCCATTTCTTTTCGTCTGTCAAGTTCTGTAAAACATTCTTATGTAAGAATCATTTAATAATACAACGCCTTCTACTAAACCAAATAATTTTTCAATTTTAATAACTGACTGTGTTGTTGAGTCAGTCGTGACCAAATTTATTACCACACAAGATTGTATATTATAGGGCACAGAGAATAAAATGTCGCACTAAAAAAAGTAAAATTAAGCAATTTGAATTATCAATTCGAGTAAAATTTTAAGATCCCTCGGGCTCCTCAATATCACGAGTTAGCGGGCATGGTCGACTATGATATTTTTTGTGAGTGATCATTTTTTGTTTTGGGTAATTTTGACATAATTATCTGTATTCAATAATTATTAATTATCATTTACATAATCCATCTTTTTAATATTGTATGGGACAATTATAAAAAGCTTTATAGCTTATATCTTTATTACAATTTATTGACGATGTAAAAATTACTTATACTGACATGGAGTACAGTTTCAGTTGTGTTATCGTGGAGAATATATCGATTAAAGTTTAAACTTGGACTATGCAATCGTCGGTGTTTCATGCTGGTCAAAATATTTGTTAGGTGATTGTCAAACTAGTTTTGGTCGATATCAGCATTTATTAGTAAACAAATTCAACACACTTTTAACCATTGTATAGTTCATAAAAAAAAGTTAGTGGAGTAAGTATTCCTAACTTTCGACGTTCTTCGAATTTAGACGTTAGGTACTTCAATCTAACAATTAATTAATTTAAATATAATCAAAAACATGTTCGAACTGATGGATGGAAGTTAATCTAAAACAAATCTATTATCAACAGTGATATACTGTCACATTTTTAACAATAAAAACAATGACAATGCCATTGTATCATATAATCAGTTTCGAAAGAGTCTGAAATGTCTGTTGGCTTATATGAAATATTTTACACGTGTTTATCACTGTAATTCTATACAGAATTTTGTTCACCCTGTATTGAAATTTTACTATAATTTCATATTTTATAAAATACTTCATAAGCCATATTTACGATAAGAATGAAATAGTTTTACCATGGAATAGAAATTCTGTTTATTTACGCACATTTATTAATTGTTTTGCTATTATTATTTTACTATCACGCTATCACCAAAGTAGGTACTTCATTTTTTGTCTTATAAACGATATTGGGAAAAGCAACTTTTCGAATGCAATTTTATAGTTATATAAGATGGCATAGTGGAAATGAAAAATAACGCACCCATTCAAATATCTGCCTTTATAACATAGCTCTCTCACTTAGTAGTTAATAAAGATGTTGAGCTGACTTCATCACAATTACGATCATCCCCCTTTCAACGTTCTCCGTCCGTTTGTGTTTCTCTCTGACTGTCTGACTCGGGGCACTATTTCAGTCAGAGTTCCCTTTTCAAAGCTCAATATTCCCAAGTTGCTATGTCATCAGTTGCGGGTTGATTGTATGGGATGTTTCAAACTTTCAGTATCATTTATTAGGACGAGAATTTAATCTGCTTTAACGACATCCACCCTCTATATAGTCTGTCTTTTATACGTTTTATGGGGATGAAAAAATAAACTTACTATCTATCTAAGTTTTACAATCTAAATGAATCACAATAATATTTAAAAATAGTGTCAGCGTTATAATTATTAAAATTATATTATATTTTGTTTCCTAACTTTCTTACAGTGTGTTAATTTTCAATTTTATAATTTTATATATCACTTCTAATTTGATTTCATTCTTAAATGTTTCATTTATATTAACTAGAAATAAGAACTTAATAAGAGATGTGAAGTATATGTGAATTCATTAAATAGTTCTATATTTTGTCTTCTTTTACATTGATTAAATTGGTGTACTTTGATGTAATATGGTCGGTTGTAGAGTTGCAAAAAACTACCCCCCTTCAATTAATGCCTATTCTTAATATTGACTAGAACATAGTATAATATAGAAATTAACTTTTATTACTTTTCATGATATCGGCGAGAAAATATAAAATGTCCGAAAATTTTTTAACAGAGGTTTTAAGAAATTTTGACGACTTAAAGCGACAATAACTGTACGGAAGCTTTTTCCTTCATTATGTTTAATATTATTATATTAACTATATTAATATTATTATATTAATATTATTATATTAACTGTTTTGGTACACCATGTACCTGTAGTAGCACTTAAGTTTTTGAAAGGTTGTACAATTTGTTTTTATATTTCAATACCCATAATTAGTTCAAATTGTTATTTTTCAATCCAATTGTGACAGTTACCCGAACAAAGCTATTATCACTCAGTATAAGTTGGCCATAAATAACTCTAATGCCTGCCTTGCATCGTGTTCTGTACATTGAATTGAAAGCCTATAAACTAGCACATTGTCTAGTCATTTAACTATCACTATCACTGTAGTCATCACCAGTTCAGCCACCTTCAGCGCGAGTAGCAGAAGACGAGTGTTCAGTGTATTTGGTAAGCAAGCAATGAGAAAAACTAAGACGCTGAGACATCACAAACAAATCAATACAATACAACACGTTTATTGAAAATAAAAAACAAGCAGTACAGGTACAGACATAACATTTTCTCCAAAAGGAAGCGTATCAACGGTGTTGCTTTACATCACTTCCCGTGTACAAAAATATACATTTATATTATATCAGCATGAAATGTAAACAAATAAAAAAAACCCCTTTTTGATCTACATTAGTACGTACATTAAAATTTTCTAATGTAGAAAAAATTATGTCTTCATTTAATTTAGCTTTAACCGTTGACACCGACATATTGTGATATTGGATTGAAAATTTATCAATAATACATGCTGCTATGAATGGAAAGGAAGATCGAAAAGATGAATTTTTGTAAGAGGGAATACAAATTTTATTTTTAATTTGTCTAAGATCTCTGTCGTAAATTACAGTGGTCTTTTGTATTTTATTAAACAAATAATTTGGTTTCTCTATTCTCAAAACGATTAAAATAAATCCCACAACTTGTATAAATCTCCTTTCACACATATTCAATAAACTGAAGACACATAAGTGCGGAGTAATATGACCATATTGGGGCACAGTTGTAAAATATCGTACACA
The DNA here is from genome assembly GCA_029963845.1 of Rhamnusium bicolor. Taxonomy (NCBI): domain Eukaryota; kingdom Metazoa; phylum Arthropoda; class Insecta; order Coleoptera; family Cerambycidae; genus Rhamnusium; species Rhamnusium bicolor. Next base: position 568,860 of record JANEYF010003248.1, on the reverse strand, counting down.
GCAGTTGTCAGTTTCTTGTACTCGTTATTTGTCATCCTGTGAAAGATAAGGTCCGTATACAATGTCTGTGTAGTTTAATTGTGATAGAACCATAGTTCCACAAAGCAATATTTTGGTATTTGTGTCAAAATATTTTTTAAATGAATGTAATTATTTTAAACAATAAAAAGTTTTTTTGCAAATAGTATTTACGTGATTTGAAAAGCTTAGAAAAAAATAAAAATGGACACCAAGATTTTTGACGCTATTGGCTGATGCAATGACTTCATTATTTACTAGACCAGTAAGTTCGCCGAGATTCAATAACTGCTGGGGAGTTCCACAAACAATATTATGACTTCTCTTAGCATTTAATTTAATAGTATTGTACATCGTTTATTCATATATGAGACTTAAATTCATGATTTATGTGAAGTTTAGCAATTTGAAATTCCGCAGGAGAAAAACTATATATCAGCTGAATATCGTTAGCATAGATGTATAGTTTTGAATGTAGCTGAAGTCTCAATATATCTGCAATAAATATATTAAAGAAAAGTAGTCCTAAAATAGATCCTTGTGGAACACTGGATTGAAGTTTGAAATCAAGAAAAAGTACTTCCAAATATGCCATAATAACTGCAAAAGTAATAATTAATATCTAAAGAATCAAAGGCTTTGGTCATATTAAGTAATGTCAAAGAGGTGATTTGACTGTTGTCAATGGCTCGCAAAATTTCATCAGTTATATTACTTAGTATTGAAGAGGTCCTGTGACCTTTTCGGAATTTAGACTGATTAATAGGAATTATTGAGTTTATAAGGACATCTTCAGAAATTGATCCATATATAGCTGAATCTGTAATTTTAAGAGGTACCGAAAGTAAACTAATAGGGCGCAGATCTTTAAGATTCAGGATTTTTTCCTTGGGTGTTGGTTTAATACATGATATTTTAGTTATAACGATATATTAATATGTGTCAGTAGGACCAATATCCACTGTAAAGTAAGCTGTAATATTTTAGCTTATATTCCATCCGGGTCTAAAGTGTGAGCTTTTTGTTTATTTATGATATCTTTAATTTTTTTAAGAGCAACAGGTTTGAAAGTGAGTATAATATCATCTACAAATTTTGTTTCTAAAAATTGATCATTATGTTGATCGTTCGATTTTAAATTTGGTATGAAATCCATAAAATAGTGGTTGATATTATCAGCATTATAAATATCTTCAGGAAGATTTTGTGTAATATTATCCTTTACTACTCCCCATGACTTTAAATTAGCCCACATTTATTTTGAATTATTCTTTCTCTTGCTGATATGAAAAGAGTAGAACGCAGTTCTTTCTTAAATTACTTCATTATTATAATAATTACGAATGAATTTCGCAACAATTTACCTATGAGCAACACCACTAGTTTTCTTATCTTAATGAGGCCCTTCTTTTAATTTTTTTTATTTCATATAGAGTCTCTGTAAACCATGTTTCTTGGCGTTTGTTATATTTGAAAGAAAGCATTTTTAAAGGAGCATGCTGATTAAAAAGATGTAGTTGATTTTCATTAAAGAATTTTACTTTTTCTTCTAGTGAGTTAATATTATATATAGCATTCCAATTAATAGCAGAAGCATCTAAGTTAAAAGAATCGATATTACAGTTTCTGAAACTAGGAAACTCTTTTACTATGGGTTTGCAATCATACTCGTTTAATTCAATATCACAAGATGTAACGTTGTGGTCTGACACATATCTAAAACTTCTACATTCTTTATACCTAGATCAGAGTTTGTTATAATTAAATCTAATAATGTTTCTCTTTGAGCTATCTTGGAGACACAGAAATAATCTTCCTCGTTTCCTGATCCCCCTCTACCAAGCAACAAAATAATATTTTATTTCAGATTATACAGATAACAGCATGCGCGACGGGAATTCCTACGACTTCAACATGGAAACAACAACGGTGAGCAGAAACACAACATTGTCGTTAGATGAAAGAGGTGCCATAATAGAACTTGGAATGGAAAATCAACAGTTGAGGGAATAATTGTTAAAAAGCTGCTAGAAACACCGAGAATTACTAGCAACAATCTGGAACAGAGACAACTTGCAGGATAATACTGCGAACACCATGAAGATGTGAACAACAAAGTACCTTCCTAAAAACAACCTCCCGGCGCTTCCTCCTCCCCCAAAACAGAAATAATACCCACCCACAGCTAGGACTCCGAGATGCAAACGTTTAATAATATGGCGAAAAATGTGTCCACAGGTAAATAAAATGCTGTTACAGAGAAACCAAGATCTCTTAGTAATCCTCAGTAAAAAATAGAAATGGATGTATGTCAGCATGCTCAGTGATATTAAAAGTCAAATATATGGTTGTCCGCTTCGACAACACTTTGACCACGCCCAAGATATGCACAACACAGTTCAAGTGGGATGAGAACCATCGCTCCAAGGATGTGCAGAAACCAGAGAGATAGTCCTGGTGTTGAGAAAGGTAGCCAAATGGACCATACTCGACAGACTGTGGACGCATTTCAGGAAGCGGCAAGTCACCAGAGACAATCAGTTCACCCACTCTAATATATTCGATATGGCTTGGCACGTCGCAAAATGATCGATGCACATTTCTCCATAGGAATTGTGAAGTTAATGAGATGTTACACTCGAAGACGGCAAGCTCGAGCGAAAGCGGACAGTGCGACGACCTGTCAATATGCAGACCCATGGAAACAGAAGTATCGCAGGGAACCATACTTTCTCATATATTAATCAAATTCATATCTCCGATCTATCAAGCATGAACAACACGTCTCAGGCCCTGTACGCAGAGGATACCGCTCTTATTGCTATTTTCAGGAAGCAGTCGTATCCTATCTGGAGAAATGGTGAAACAGATGGAAGGTAGAAATAAATGCAGTGAAGATTAACTCTTATTCTTCAGGCGAGTAAGAACGCAGATATCAACAGGAAACGTTTTTTTAAATAATTAATTAGCGTCATTCGATTCTGCCAATAATAATTCATGTCATATATTTTAATAATTTTTGTTATTGACATTGACATTTTTGTAACTAAATCAGATCTTTCAAACGTCAAACTGTTAAATTTATCCTAACCCCATTTTATGAGGCCAAATGTGTAAAATATTTCAGTTTACATCAGCTTTATTTAAGTACTTGGAAATATATTTTATTCGCTTGATATAGTAAACATGATTTGTAATATTTCATTAAGAATATATATTTTTTGTAAAGTCAAATACAGAAAAGTTTGGGTCCTGTAGACCCCCTTTCAGAAGGTCAATTTTGCTCATCACCGAATTTTTAATTTTCTTTGGCCTTTAGAAAAAGTGTACCAAATTTGAAAGCTTTATCTCAAAAACTGTGGTTGTTAACGCGATACTACAGACATGCGAACAGATTTTCTCTCTCATAAAGTTGTTTTTTCATTCTAATTCGTCGAGATTCGTCCAGAAATGCAATAAAAATTTTTAATTTTTTTCCCGAAATTGTACCTTTTTTTCTTCTTTCATTCATTATGTCTCTTCTGGTAGTACCACTTTCACCAAATTTAATTGAACACACACACACACACACTAATACACACACTAACACACTAACACGCACGCATACACTAACACACTAACACATACACTAACACACATACACCAACACACACACTAACACACACTAACACGCATGCACACACACAGTAACACACACACACTAATACACACAATAACACACACTAACATAATAACGCACACACTACCACACACATTAACACACTAACACTAACACTAACACACACTAATACCCACTAAGACACACACTAATACACACTAACACACACACGCACACGCACATGCACACGCACACGCACACGCACACGCACACGCACACACACACACACACACACACCATTAGGAAAATAGTCAGAATGGAATCGGGAGGGTTCAAAATGTATAAATCAATCAAAATCTCGAGGTCGAAAAAAATCACCATTACTATCCTTCCTTATATTAGTTATAAAAAAAATAAAAACATTGTTGCTTAAGTTGTGCTTATTTGTTTTCAGAATAGTGACCCGAATGAGGACATCCAGGAAAACTAGGATGGCCGACCGTAAGAGTGCTTAGCCATCGGGTCGGCCGCCGCATGCTGGATGTGGATGTTTGTTAGCGGGAGTCAAGGAGATATGTGAAACTAGCATGGTTGATATGTATTTTTGCATACAGACGTGTTTTTAAGTGCTCTTGTTATTTTGTAGGATTTAATATAAAAACGAATGTATCCTGGATTATTGTTTTGAGTACCTGCCATAACATTATATTATGTATTATAACTATTATGTTACTGAGTTAAAACAATAAATTTTTGTTTTTTTTTTAATTTACTTTTAATTTTTTTTATTATATACCAAAATGAACGTACAATAATATATGTATAATTATGGTTAATAAATAAAAATCATAAAACATGTTTCATTTATACACTTTCCAAAACACAAAATCTATATTTAAAAGGCAAACACAATTTCTGCCAAAGAAAATTGTGTTTGCCTTTTAAATACTGGTTTTGTTCAAATTAAAAATCTGAATTTAATTTAGAAGTGCGATTCAAAGAGCCCTCCATTTTACTATGCAATAATATAGCGCCTCGAATTGAGACGTCACAGCCGTCAAAACAAAAACAAAGAGTAATAAAACGCAAAATATATTTTTATCTAACACCCCGTGAGATTTTACTTTCTGCTATGTAGTTTTGTCAGAGCAATCCTTAATTTCCACCGCCATCTCTCGTGCGGTAGTACAGGTATTAGCAAAATAAAAAACTATATCAAGCATTGTATACTATACGCTATTTAATACAGATTAAACCTTAGATAAGAGAAGAGTGCTCTAGTCTAAGGATTAAACAAAATAAACGAAAAATTTATTTGATTTTAAACGACTACAACGCCCTCAGTGAAGATGATAATACTATATAACCAACTTTGGCTTTAAAGGGAAATAGTACTGCTTTCATTATTATATAAATGTTCAACTGTAGCATGTGTTTTTTTGCATTGAAAAACAAAATCAAACTTTTTTTGTCATTTTTAGAGTCTACTTCATTAAATTAACTATATCTTGGAATATATTTGTTAATGTAATTAGTCCGTTTGGTTTTGGGATCTTTAATGTCACTTTTCGATATCATGGTGAAAAATGTGCAAATGTTCTAGACAGAAAATGAGTTGACTTTACACTTTTTGTAATTTTTGTGAATTTTATAATTTCAAAAATTTTGCTTTCAAATTGCTCTCAAATGATGAAAAATTAACACTGACACAGAAATAAAATGCAAATTAAGACTAAGGGCATCTAATTTTAATTAGCAATGTTGCCAATTAGTATACTTACTAGTAGTGGCCTAAAAAATCATTTTCGAAGAAACCACCTTCAGGAACCATTTGGATCCAAAATGGCGGCTGGTTTCTAATAATAATTTGAAATGATTTTTTTTGACGAATCCATTGACTTTAGAAAATATTAGTCTTATACAAAGTTGTTCAGCTTTTTGCGATGAACAACAAAGTATTCATATTTTGCGTTTAGAATTGAAATAAAAACAGTATTTAAAAACATTCAAAATTTATACTTTTTTACAAACTCATTTATATAAGTATTTTTTACAAAAATTGTACAACTTAGTTATTGACACAAATTAAAAATTTAAAAATTGCACATTTCATTTTTCCAAGGAATTTAAACAGAAAACTATTGAATGTAATATAAAAAAAGTTGTGGAAAAAAAATGTAAACTGTATATTTAGCACAGAATTATGTGGTATTAGGTCAGTAAGCAATGGAATGGTTGAGCCATCCCAGACCACTTTCACTTTTTGCCTAGCGTTAGCCAATCAGAACGAAATTTACTGCTATTTCACAGCTTTTTACAGGTCTGTAGATTTACTGGTAACAGATTTTAACAGCTTTATATTTATTGCAGTGTTGGTAGAACAGTAAAAAGCTGTACCAGTAAAATTACAGATCTGTAAAAAAGCTGTGAAATAGCAATAAATTGCGTTCCGATTGGCTGGCCCTGGGCAAAAAGTGGAAGTGGTTGGGAGTGGCTCAACCGCTTCAATACCTACTGACTTAATACATCATTCTGTGCTAAAATATATAGAGTGTATATTTTTGGAAAAACTGTTTTTTTGCCATAACTTTTTATTTTACATTCAATTTCATTTATGTTTGAGGATTTAAATTCCTTGGAAAAAAATGAAACGTGCAGTTTTTAATTTTTTAAATTTATGCCAATAATTAAGCCTTAAAATTATGTTAAATATATACGATAATATATATAAATAAATGATTTTGTAAAAAGTGTAAAATTTTAATTTTATTAAATACTGTTTTTATTTCAATTCTAATCGCAAAATGTGTAAAATACTTTAATGTTCATTGTAAAAAGTTAAACTATATATAAGACTAGTTTTTCTAAAGTCAATGGACTCGCCAAAAAAATCATATCAAATGATTATTAGAAACTAGCCGCCATCTTGGATTTAAATAGTAACTGAAGGTGGCGTTCCTTCTAAAACCATTCCTTAGGCCAATACTAGTTAGTATGCCAAACGGCAATAACCTTTCATGAATAGCCGTTTGAATCATCTCCAGATAATGCCAACTTGGTTGGCGAAACGCGCGTCGAGTGCAATATTAATGTTTTGGGGTTTGGTGGAAAACTACGTCAGTGTTATCTTGACATCAAAGGTTCCAATCCACTCCAAGACTTGTATTAATTTTAATTAAATTTCCTAATCAGCATATTTTCTCAAATTTTAATATATTATCTAGTAACTTAGTACAAATTATAATATGTTTTTTTAATTAGTTTACAATAGTTAATTGTAGTTATCAGTAGTAGTTTGTGCATATTCTTTAATAAACATGTTTTATTAGCCTGTTCTCACATGTGCAGCTTTTCCATAACCCCAATTTTTTTTAAGTACAATTTGTTAGTAATTTTTACCTTCAACTGATAGTTGTAATAATTGTAACGTTCTGGAAGAGGAGACAATAAAGCCTCGAAACCTCGAACAAAGATAAAGAGCCTTCGTTAATTCTTTTCTTAAGACTACCTAACCCAACAGAATTTAAAAAAATGTATATCGCTGGCGATCTGGCAAATACCCATATTTCAAAAGGTTATACTTTTCCAAGAGAGGTAAGAAACATTATATTTATATCTTATTTCATGAGTCATTCAGACAGAAGCTTTAGTCATTATTGCATTTTGTTTTAGAAATTTTGTACACAGGTGAGTTTATAAACCTGCGTAGTAATTAATTGTATCGTATTTAACGCATTTAACTCGAGATCCATAAATTGTAGGTACCAGATCGCAAATGATAGGTATAATATAAAATATTATTTATGAAAATCGATAACTTAATTTCCAATGATGTGTGTGTTAACTAAGTTTGCTGAATTGATTGTCAGTGCGATACATTGTATTTGTTAATTTTAACAGCAAAAAATCTTGTCTCGATATATTTCATAATTGCTTATTTAGTGATTTCCACAGTCGTGTTAAATTAGTTTAAAAAAGATAAATAGAAATTGTTAAATCTTAAGTAGTTAAAGAGAATAGTATTAAAACATAAATTTCAAGATTAAATATAAATATAACGTAAGTTGAAAATTTTGACAAAATTGAAGCCTAAGTAGTAATATTTATTCACCCAAGATACAAAAATATTGGACAGTATATGTAGATTCAAAGAAATTCATTGAATAGAATATAATAAAAAAAATACGTTATATAAGATCTCTCATGTTACACGAGATACAATTTCATGTTATTGTAAACATACTAGTTATCAGCTAAAGTGTTTTATATGAGCTATTTTGGATAAATTATCAGAGTAATACCTTCCAATATAATCCTCAGGATACGGTATAATGAATCCATCGGGACTCGGTCGATTAGAATTTCCAATCCAGAAAAATGCATCCGGACCAGTTCCATCATATGAAAACCCTTTTTATAAAAATTGTACCTTCATCTACTGCATATGCTGTTCCCTTGATTCCATGGGCAAATTCTGATAATTGTCCAATTTCTCTTCCATAATAAGGCTCCGGATGTTTTAAGCATATTCCTGCAAATAAAACGGAATTGTCAAGTATTACTAAAATATAAAACAATTTGTGTATATGCTAAGGTCCTTTTAAATTGAGATTTAATGACGATATGATATTCGTAGTTTCATATAATGGAATATCTGACTACATATTTGTCCCATATACTACTGGGAGAAACCTATATGATTCCAAATATTTGTTCTTGAATATAAATAATTATTTATTTATAAAATAAGGTAGGGAGATGATTTTTTTTAATTCATTTATTTCTGTAAACACTAGCACCCCTAATCTGGAAATTTTACCGACTTTGTCGTGGGGTAGGTTATCGCAGATACCCGGAACTTAGAGTTTTACATTCTATTTGAAAGATCGTAATTCTAGCAGACCTGCTCATCTACTATATCTTACTGACATCGCGAAGAGATTTCCATCTATTCACCGCCATCCGGTTTGAATTTTTATCTCATGGTTGAACGAGTAGCAAGAAATTCGAGAGACGTACTCATCTCCAAAGGGGATATTTTTCGACTTGGGGAATTATGGGCCAGTCACTTGCCCTCAACCTGTGCTACAAGATACTTACACTGAGGTATTGATTCGGTCTTCCAGTAGATACACGAACGACGTGGTGTTAAGAAAGGTATGGTAGGCTGCAAAGATAGGCCGCAGTATTGCACAAAACTATTAATGTCCTGGTCGATTACCGTAAGGGGTATGACACAACTTCGCACGAGCTATTATTAACTTGCCCGAATGCCTTTCCATACCAGTTCCACCAGTGAGACGCATAAAACAGCTGCTGCACTCTGGCGGACTCGCTTTGTCATAACACCAGGTGCACAGCGGGTCATGACATAGGAGATAATTTTTCCAGGGTGATTCTCTTGAGTCTTCTCTTCTTCTGCATCTCACTGCTGCCGCTGTCTATTGGACTCCGCGGATATCAATGTAAACATCAAGCCAAGATGATGTATATCGTTGAATTCTCAGTACCTGCAAGGGAAAACATGACCTTGACGGAGGGAAAAACAAACCAATCATCGCGATGTGTGTATTGATGCCATAAGAGAACTGTCCAGCACCGGCAAACGAGAGACGTAACAATATATAAAAAATAACTTGTAGTAGTGCCATATCTGATATATTCGCAATTTTCTCTTTGTGACTAATATTGCGTCAATAAGAAACTCGAAAGATTATTACCATTACTCTAAAACTAGTTGAGTTCCTCAGCACCTGCAAGGGAAAACATGACCTTGACGAAGAGGGAAAGATGGACCAAACATCGCGATGTGTTTATTGGAGCCATGGGAGGATGGTCCAACATTTACAAATGGGGAATTGTAACAATAGATAAAAAATAACTTGTCGAAGTGCTATATCTGATATATTTATAACTTTTTCTTTGTGCCTAATATTGTGTCAATAAGAAAATCGAAAGTTTATTACCATTACTTGTAACGGTCCATTTTTAGATATAATGAACTTGCGTTTTATTTAATGCTAATTGCATAATTTGGTTTGAGGTCAACCTTAGAAATTTTAGAACCGACTTGAACTAAATTGTAAATCTTTGATAATTTAAGCAACCACTGGACCTTTAGTGCAAGTTGTGCCCCACGCTGGGCGCCAATTATAACAAGAGGTTTTCCTCGCTATTTTAATTCACTTAGTTTGCGGAAATGAAACAAAATAAAAAACAAATACATATATTCATAATTTAAATTACAAAAGGCTCATTCAGGGCGTGGTAGGCAAATAATTAACTAGGTTCACATATTCTTAAAATACAGAAATTATAAATCTCACTTAGTAAGTTTGTTTTTTCTTTTTAGGGCGCCACCCGCCTTTCTTTCTCATTTATATATAGTCTAAAAAAAGTTACACGCACTAGTGCCGTTGAAAGGGGGAAAGAACGGTTATTTTTCCTAAAATTGTCTCGCACAGCTCAATAGCAAAATAAAAACAAAGTCTAGAGGGCTTTCTCCCAGCTCTAGTTCATTAGATAGGCAAATCAGCCTGTTGATGCAAATTTGGTTTTCAAATTTCCAGCTCGCACTCACAACGGAAGCTGGCGGTTTATTAATGAATAGGTACCTATTTTAACAATAAATGGAAGGAAGATAACCTTACCTTCTCACATAGCTTTCTTATGTTACATACTTCGTAACTCCTTAACCATAACAGCTCAACCAGACAAAATCTTGAACATAATGCCAGCAACGTACACCACTAACTCACTCGAAGCCCAGCTCTTGTTTCCATATAAAAAAATAAGATAACCTACTCACAACGTAACATACCAAAAAGGAACACACATCCTCTCTCGGCCGTCGCTCGGCAGAGAGTCCCCGCGTCTTAGTATAAGCGTTCCCTCTTTGTCCCCACACACCGCAGTGTTCGCGCTGGTGCACTAAAGGTCCAGTGGTCGCTTAAATTATCAAAGATTTACAATTTAGTTAAGTCGGTTCTAGAATTTCTAAGGTTGACCTCAAACCAAATTATGCAATTAGCATTAAATAAAACGCAAGTTAATTATATCTAAAAATGGACCGTTACATACTCTAAAACTAGTTGGCTTTGAAAATTTTACATGTTCACATTTTCAGATTCCTGATAGCGAGTAACATCATAATACCAAATTTCATACTAATTGGTTTGTGAATAAAAATTTTTTGAAGAATTAAAATTTTTTATAATTTTAGTATTTTGAGAATGTCAGAAACGGAATATCAATTTGAAAGTATATCTTTTTTTAAAAACTGAAATTGTATGACTTTTTTCAAATTTAACCGCTTTATCCTTGACGATTGATGAGGTTTAAATAGTGAAGAATTAAAAATGGTACACTCTGTACAGTGGTACACTCTGTATTTCACATTACTTTATTATTTTTTGTTAAGTTGTCAATTCTATTTGAATTACTTTTTGTTCTTACTTATATTTTGGCATTTTCTATTATTTTTTTAGCATTGTTGATAACACCGTATATGAATATTTATACACAGCACAACGAATTTATGAACGGATGATAACGGGTATAAAATTTTGTGCCTAGTTTTTAATAGTTTAAGAATACCCCTTTTTGTATTAACTGAAGTTTCTGTTTTCACTTTTATTTTTAGGAGCAGTTTCTGTTATAATAATTTTAAATAATGTGGTCTAGAATTAAAAACATTTGTCTCTCGCTCGGGAGTCCCGAAAATTAATCCTATACTTAGATATTGGGTCTGTGTCCGTGTCTGCAAATTGTATGCCGTTCCGCACGAGGTTATCTTAAGGACATTGGTATGTAATGTTTAATTTGACTAAATCATACCATAAACTCGAATATTGAAAGAAGCTTGTCTGTATGTATGTGTGAGTTTGTATCTAAAATTTATATATTACTCTATTCAGTTTCACAATCAGTCTCAAGATAATCTGCAAATATATGTACAAAATATTATATAGTAAAACCCTAAAAAAGGGGTATTTTATTTCTGGTAAAAGAAAATTTTTATACTTTTAATAGAAAAATAAGTACCTACCGAATATATTATCATTTTTGATTTATGTAGGTAGTTAAAAAACTTGCAGAATTATTTAATAATTCATTGGAAAGATTTTATTTTGGTTTTCGTTTTTAGTAAAATCTGTTTTGTATTAAATTAACAACCTGTTAAATATTTAAACGCCTATAAAATTAGCTTGAGCCTACTGTAGTTAGTTATTACAATGAAATTTGTCATTAGAATGGTATTTTATTATCTATAACGACTATAAATGCGACAACAAGAAGTCATAAAATCTCCCCTCAATGAAAATCATCCCTCTATCGGGTGGAAAGCTAGTGACTTTGGGGGAAATATAGTGTATCGTGAGTTAGAACTGGGGTTCTAACTCGATATATTATATGAGCTTTTATTGGATTTTAGTGTGGTGTCGGCTACAATCATTACTGGAACCGGTAAAGTGATTCGGTTTTACGCCCGTTATAGTCATAGCCATAAAATCGTTGTAGTTCCAAAATAATAAGCAGTATTTTTTGCAGATAAATTTCAGCTTGCCCAATTATGAAAAATACTTCCTAATATTGAGAGAAACTGTTATAACTATTTACATAAATATTTCAGTAGTTCGTGATGGAAAATAATAAACAATAATTAGAATATATATCTCTATACCATATCTATATTTTAGTGGTTATTATTTATGGGCCTTTGATATTTTTTAAGCAGTATATTGTCTATATTTTATAAATATACACATACATATAATTATATTATACTTATTATAAAATACAGACTTAATTATTATATTTGCCTTATTCATTGTAACTTTTTTAAATATTTTGAGAAATATTTAAATATATTTAACGAATTTAATGAATACTACGTAAAAATTATATTTCCTATGAACAAATATTATATATAATTTATTTAAAACAAAATGTTTTATGCCTGCAGACTACCAAATCACTCTCAACGTTTTAATTCCGAATTGAAATAGCTCGTGAAATTATGCAAACTTATGTCTGATTTTCAGAGCAGTATTCAAAAATACTTGAAAATCACGAACTTATATCACTACCCGTGATTTCCAATTTTTTTTTTTTAATATTTTAAACAAACTACGAATGCTGGGTGTGAACTACATGGGTTAATTTTTTTCTCTATATTAACTATACCATTTGTGATTGTGCAGTGTACCGGGTGACAATTTGAAAACTTGCACTCGCTATATCTCTGAAACTAAATGAAGATATCAGAAAAAGCCCGGAACCGTTTCTGTGATATGAAGGGGGAACTCAAATACTGTAATAAGTGACGCACCTCCACCCACCCCCTCAACTCCAGCTATCCCAACTCAAAAATTTTAAATGGCAACCCCCTGCTTCTGATATCTGATTGAATAGAAGTTGAAAAGTGCTTTCTAATGATACCAATAAAGTTTATTTTGGTCCAGTAGCTTTCTATTAATTCTTGAATAATTGATTTTATATTAATTTTTTACTTAATCTACCATAAACCAACTGTTCAAAATGATTTCACCGTTTCGCTGATATGAAAGGGTAACTCGAATACTGTAATAAGTAACGCATCCCCACCTACTATTTCTATTCCAGCCATACCAACTCAAAAATCTTAAGTGGCTGCATATTGTATAATTTTTATCATAACAGCTTTCGTGAAACCGGTTATTTCAAGATCACAGATTATTCTAGCTTGTAAAACTTTTCATCTGACGGTAAATCAATAGAAAAAAATACTGTTTTGAAGATGGTTTAAAAATTATGCTTTTTTGTCTCTTGGGACGTTTTCTGAAAATGCGCAGTATTTGAGAAAAAAATATCGATCAACATAAATAATTATTTAAAATACATCAGTAAATAAATGTTTATTTAGGTATGGTCAAAATATTGACCATTGATATTAATACGATATAGAGCAGTTCATTAAGAACAATTGCATACCAAATTCGAAATAACTAGCCCAATTACCTATACCAAGAAAAAAATGCTTCTGGAGGTCTTCTTCAAGCGCCTGTAATTTTTCAGGGAAGCATCTTTTGAAACATATTTATAGAACACCCTTTTTTTTTGTTATGATTTATAAAACCTTTAAATTTTAAATAAATAAAACGAGAAGGAATAAAAATAATACGATAAGCAGAATATATTATAATTCAATGTGGTATTACAAAATTTTATTGGGTAGTTCTTAAATTCTGATATTTCTATCAGTGCTGATTAAGGTTGCGTTACAAAAAAAAAACTCTTTGTAGTGTCATTATCATCATTTCAATATTTGCTCTAAAATTTACGAAAGAAAAATATTAAAAATGTTTAGTGCCCTGTAACTACTGTTTTAAGATAAAATATAAAAAGTTATTGTAAATTCACAGTACATAAAACAATGTTATTCAATTGTTTTTCAGTGTTTTCGTTATTTATGATAGGTGTAATTTTACAATTTGCTATTAAATTAAAGGTAGTATAATAGTAGTAGGTACCAAATTTCATAATTATAATACAATTTCACATAAAAAAATTAAATTATGCATTTAATTAGACCATAATATTGGTAATATTAATACAATCCATCGGTGGTTTTATTTAAAATTGCTACGATACGTCATATCATTCCGTTTTAGGAAATAAATCAAATAAAAATAAATTTGTTTTTAGAAAATTAATCAAATAAAAATAAATTTGTCCCAAGATAATGCATCAAAAACAAAATATTTGAATTTCTTACAGTTGTCCTACACTATTATTTTTTTCATAGGAAGATTATTATTATTGACGGTTTATATTATTTATTAATGTTAATAAATACATATATAAAAATATCTTTGTTAATACAAAGATATTTTTGATGTGAAGTAAATAATAAAATATATTTAATTGCTCAGACTATGACTGGGTCCATGGATCGCCGATTGTCTCAAATAAGTATTAAAGGCATTATTAAAGACATTCGGTTAAGCAGACTTAGACAGATTATTTTAAGTTCTGAAAAAAAATTCACTGTACGTTTTCATTGTTGAACATATTTCATAACTTCTTAAAGCAAATATAAACATATTTTCTTCTTTTTCAAGTTAAAGGTGCAACAATACTAAAACAATATTGTATAATATATAGGTATATGTTTTTGTTCATTATTCTTTAACCGTAATCCCTGTAGAAAACAAATGTTGTTTTAGTACTTCCCGATTTTATATAGAAATCATTTTATTGTGCTTATTTTTAAGAGCCTGTTGCTACGGTATTTTGATAAATGCGAGTGAAACACATAGATTGTATGGATAAACCAGAGGATTAGACATCAATTTGTGGGAGATTGTTTGAGATGGAAACTGCTGCAGCAGACTAAAGGCACACACATTACTAGATTAACGAGACCACGGTGGCGAACCGTGACTATCGATCCGTTTTCAAAACTTATCGTATTCTCACATGAATTACTTCATTATACTCTAAATCCAATGATAGAATTGAAGACTGAAACACAAAATTCATGAATATTTGCTTTCTTATATCGAAATAGAAAGGAATCATTACATTAGAGAACATATTATTTAGTAAACTAGTAATAATAATTACATGCAGCTGAATACAGACAGTTACAAATAATTATTTAAAATAATGTCACAATTTCATCAAATTATATAAAATCAAAAATATCTATAAATTGTGATTCTACCTTCAATAATTATCCACAGAAAACCACCCCCTAGGTGGCTGTTTTTAAATAATTTTTCTCACATTATCCAAGTGATTTTAAATTATACAAATAAATTAGCTACCACGTTAATAACTACTAAAATATAACCTCAGAATTATCTGTTACTTTAACTAGTTTTTCTATGTATTGTGTTGGAAATTTTAGGACTGTTTAAATTATATTCAATATTTTTTTTTGAGAACACCGTGCAATAAACTTACTATCAGTCTCCTGGAATCCCGCACAGGTTTTTTATAAAAAAACATGGTTTAAACTTTTATCATTATCTTTTAATTATAAAGTGGATTAACATCTAAACTAACTTAAATGTCGATTATTGCCCAGTGACATGAGGTTCTTGTTGATTTTCGCTTGTAAAAGTGCCAAAATCTGTTCGATCACACTAGGTGACCCATTTGAACATTTCGCCTAATCCGTTATATACTTTTGTATGGTCTTCTTTATATAAACGTTATGGCAAATTTTAGCACATTGCTATGCCCAGGACAGACACATACAACAACCATTCCCTCCGACATATGCCAGATGCCGCATCTGAGACTCGAACTCAGGAGAGATAGATAGTGAGTAGCCGTGTTCTGCCACACAACAACACTCTAGCCAACTGTGCTATCGTCTCGGTATTTAAAAACGTCACTATACATTGATGCACTAGCCAGGATTCGAACTCGGGACTCGTTAGCCTCAAGCTTAACGTATGAGCATTGAGCCGACTTCATCAGATAATCTCACCTGCTAATAAACTTTTTTAAGGCGACTCTCACATTGCATCAAATAAAGTTTTTTATCTACATTCTGTATTTGGCTTGCCAACTATTCGCTTGAATTTTTTATTGGCCAAATTAACCCAGTGATAACTATGGTTATGTTATTATAGTTACAAATGGTTGAAAATGGGATAAAAACAGTAAATTTGACACGTATCGTTTCGAGATATTTCGCGGCGATTCACAAAGCACAATTGTTTTACTAGATGTCTGTATAGTCCAGGACTTCCTCATATATTATGGTATACATTCGTATCAGCTTTTGTGGTTTTAGAACAATCTTGCTGTTAAGGTGCGTTCGTTCTTAAATCCACTTCGATTAAATCTATTGGATCACTTTAGATTTCATGTAATCGTGTCATATATTTTTTGCTCATAGAATCGCTGCTCTCGATTATGAAACCTGTCCTTTGTTATGGTCTTTAACCAGAAGGTTAAGTCCTGGGAACCTACGACAGATATCTGAACTACAAAGACGTCTCTGTCTCTCTTCACCAATAAAATGATGATTTATTGCAAGTGTTACTTATTCTTTATGTTTCAAGTTAACTAACAAGTCAAATATTGATTAAATGTTATTAGTAGACGTATTGTACTATCAAATCATAGAACACATTCTGACTATATTTGAATAAACCTTTAAAAACAAGTTGGAGGTAAAGTTACTTCATTAATGAGGTGAGCAATTCCCCTTGCGATAAAACGTTCAAAGCAGAGTGATTAAAAATGTATAATTATAATTATTATAAAACAATAATCAAAACTAAATATTTCTCTATGATGATGAGTTTAATAAAACAAAATGTTAGAGGAAAACGTAATCTGATTTATTACCGATAAAAATCTTAAGAATATACATACAATCTATTCTAATACGTCCAGTAAAAGCTGAGATATATACAATTTTTCAGTAGAGGAACATAACATTTTTTGTTTCTGAAGTTATCAAATAAATATGAAATGTAATATACAATATAAAGTCAGGGCAAATAATCTTTACTAAATCACTATCTGAAACGTTAAAGTAATATACAGCGTAATCTTCAGTTGATATCTCATTTTAAACATATAAAGACCAGAGTGCATTTATGTGGATAGAATGGAATGCCTTTGGAATGTTTGATAGTCTCTCTTTCAACACCCTTACTTGAAATATAAAGCGAGTTCGGCTATAGCACCCAAAACATGATTTTATGGCATAAACGATTTCCTTACAAGTACTTTGTCTGAAATACTATTTACATATTTCATGTATATGATGGACTAACAATATAGATATAAAAAGATATATTCTGAGGTAATCATAACAAGGTTAAACGTATACTATTTTGATTTTTTATTATGTCGTAGGCAGATATTAAAATTAGTCGTAAAAAAGACTAGTCATATAATCAAAAGAGGTTAGATTTCCTCTTTATTTTGACTATTTGACTGGTCTTTTTATACAACGTCTGATTTTACAATCTGCATAATAGAATTTGCTTTCTCGTATCACTTATACATATATTATATAACTGACACAAGTCATAGCAGATCCTATTCGATGAGTTGGTATTATTAATTTAGATATGAGATTAGATATTTAAATAGGTATGTAATTTGATAGATTTTAGAATAAGTGAAAATCACTCTCTGAAAATAGGTAGGTTCAACCAAAAATAAGCGAAATTTCAAGAGATAACAAGATTTCGAAAATTGTATTATTTAACGGTCTTAGTTATATTTTGAATACAACTGTAGCTAAAATAAATTTAGCACTGCTTATGCGAAAATAGTCAAACTGGATTAAAATTTAACTAACTTTTTACAGTGGCGTTTTTATGTAGTGATTCCTGCAGTTGTTGTATTGTTGTCCTTGTTCATTAGTGTTTTATCCGATATTAGACAATTTCTCTCACTTTGCGATTTTCCAACCTTAATTAACTTTATTCAGTGGCGCAATTATGTTTTTTCTCAGTTACTACAAACTTAGACTTTATTTACCATTGAAAATGGTATTTTTGATATCATTATCCAGCTTGGTGGAGTAGTTGGCTAGAGCACGCAGTGACAAGCGTGACTAGATAACCATTCCATCGTAACTGCGGGTTCGAATCCTGTCACCGGCACTGGCAATGTAGGTGGAAATATTTCAGGTTATTTATCAGTGCAACCCTCGCCCATGCAGCTTTAACTTTGAATTCGGGGGTTGTCTAATTTCTGCGGCTCATTAACTATATTGTATGACTACCGTTCTGATAACAATTATTGCAATAAAAACTAATTTGATTGAAAACAGAAAAATATTTCATAACATGCTAATATTAATAAAAATTCATGATTAACACAACTCCATTTAAATTAAAGTGGCAGCCGTATAAAATCTCATCTATTTTTATGATTACTTCAAGTAAACCCCCTTTTTTTACTACTCAACAAAAATAAACTTATTAGTTATTATTCGCAAATATCTGAAAATTATGGATAATGTGATAACTCCTAAATAATTCTACTTGTATAGTATATTAACTATATGAAGTATATCTAGGATGATTTACTGTTAAACGCATTTGTTTATTATATATACGTTTATTTTCCTGTTATTTAAATCAGGCAACAAATCTGATATTTGTAATTACATACCTTGTTTTTGTTGTATAGGTAAAGTCTTTGAATCCATTACAGCAGATTGCCTTCTTCTAAATTTCAAAAATATTATTTTCCAGGAACAACATGGTTCTTATCCTGGCCGTAATACTGAAAGAAACTTGTTCACTAATTCTATTGGAAATTGTATTGAAAATGACGGGCAAATTGATACTGTTTACACGGATTTTCATAAAATCTTCGATAGAGCTGACCATAAGTTATTGATATTAAAGCTTCAATATTATGGAATAATCCGCAATCTGCTGTTATGGCTTAAATTATATTTGACTAATAGGACACAAGTGGTTAAATTTAGCAATGCTTCATCATGTGAAATTAACGTTACTTAAGTTGTCCGCAAGGAGGTCACTTGTGGCCTATCTTTTTTTATTTACTAAAGATATCTCTACAAGTATTAAATTCTGTAAATATCTGTTATTTGCTGACGCTTTAAAACTATTCTTGAATATAAATATGGTTCAAGACTGTGAAAAAGTGCAACAAGACCTAAATTCTTTAACAAACTCATGCTTGTCTCATAATAGATATAGAGTTAAATTACAATAAGTGTAAAATTATCACATTCACTTGTTAAAAGAATATTGCTGTATCTGATTATTTTATAAATAACATTAAATTATAACGAGTACGATATGTAACCGATTAAAGGATCAAACTAAATACCATGTTAAGGTTTAATCTCCATATTGAGGATATTTTGAATAAATCTTTTAGACTATGCGAATTTATTAAACAACAAACACGTGGCAATTCTTTTATTTTATCATCTCTGGATTTCTGAGGTGGGTTGAAACCTTTGATGTGATGATAACACTGACGTAGTTTTTCACGAAACACCAACACACCATATACTGTACTCGACGAGCGTTTCGCCAACCAAGTTAGCATCATCTAGATATGATTAAAACTAACCCTATGCTGACAATGTATCCTATTTACACTTAAACTATTGTCGCGGTCAGGTGAACTGTGGCAGACTAACTAATAAGCGGGTTATTTGGAATTGAAGCATCCAGCTGTCTAGTATTTGTCACATTCCTAATTAATCTTAAATTTAAAGACACTTCAAAATTCCTCGACCTTTCAAAATGAAGGAGAACATCCAGCATGTGTCGATTCCATTCGATTTTCGATTCACCTGTGGTATTGGTAACATTTTTAAAGATATAGGTATGACAGTGGTTCATTCATCGGGAAACAAACTACAACAACTTTTAGGCAATCCACAAGACAAAATTGAAACAAACGAAAAATCGGGGATTTACGAAATTAGCTGTAAGCACTCTAATCAAAAGTATGTTGGACAAACGATCAATTCAAACTAGATTTAAAGAGCATATGGCCCATCTCAAATATGGTAGAACAAATAAGATTAGTGTTACCCAACATACGTTTGACAACAAACATAAAATAGATATTAGCAATTTAAGAATAATTAGGATTGTAACAAATACTAGATAGCTAGATGTATTTGAAAGCTTGGATATCACAATGTTTAAAAATAGGATGAATAGTGACAGAGGGCCAATCCCAAATAGCCCACTTTATTAGTTAATGTGTCACGGTTCACCAAACCGTGCCAATAGTTTAGGTATAAATAGGATATATTGTTAGTTTTAATCATTTCTAGATGATGCTAACTTGGTTGAAGATACGCGCGTCGAGTGCAGTATATGGTGTTTTGGTGTTTCGTGGAAAAATAAGTCAGTGTTTTCTTCTCTGGATTATTGTTGCACTGTTTGGTAACACGTTATTGAACATAACATTAATATTGTTGAAGGTGTTCGACATAAAATATGTAATTATATTTTATTTGAATTGTACACAGATAAAAATAACTATAAGCTTTTTAATGGAAAAATTGATTATTGCGAACTGTTCTCTATTTAACTTAAGAGTTCCAAATTATGCAACAAGACCAACAAAATGATTATAATCAAATCAGTATCGCATATACTACAGAGATAAAAATAACAGCTTTTTAATGGAAAAATTGATTGTTGCGAACCGCTTTCTTTGCTTAACTTAACAGTTCCAAATTATGCAACAAGAATAACAAAATGATTATAATCAAATCAGTATCGCATATATTACAGAGATAAAAATAACAGCTTTTTAATGGAAAAATTGATTGTTGCGAACCGCTTTCTTTGCTTAACTTAACAGTTCCAAATTATGCAACAAGAATAACAAAATTATTATATTCAAATCAGTATCGCATAAATTACGGATGGACTTCGTGCCAAATCAGTGAAATTATATCATCACTCATAAGCCAATAGTTTACCTAATCATTTTGATATTCTTACGTTTTCTTGGTATCAACTGAACAAGTTCACTGCCGTAGGTATTTTTAATGACTTTTTTATTTGACAGTACAGGATATGTATATGTTCCATACTGCACTTTCATGTTTGGCGACAAGAAGATAAGTCTGTGTTAGCTAGTAGATTTACTAATTCAATCGCGAAATCCCGATCATTAAAAAATCTATATAATTTCAGAGTAAATAAAAAAAAAACATTTATTATTCAAAAAAAAAAATTCAAATATGTAGAAAATAAATACATAAACCATTCTAATGTAAACATGACTCCAAGCATTTGACAGATCAGACAGATTGTTCAGATTTGCATTAAGTTCAAGTTCGATTACAAAGATCACGATCTCTGGCTCGTTTTCTGTACTCAGAAGTATTAGATGAGGTGTAGTTCTTATCACGCACAGAATCATCCGAATCAAAATCAAAGTTCTCACTGGGTTCCGAAATCGAATCACTTTTTAATGCATGGGTACGCTTCACGAATTTCTTCGTTCCTTGAGACAACAGATTCTAAAAAATATGTCTGCCACCTTCCAAGGTTCGAAAAAGACTGATTTTTCGGTGTAATATTATTACTACTGCCGTAGCCCGACAAGATACAGCATGTTAATACGAGCTCGTAGTTCCTGGCTGTACAGGTTAAATAAACCCCGTACATCTTTATTGAAAATTTGATTAGTTTAATCCCTAAGGAATTTAAAACCATCGTTGACATTAATAATGGTCAAAAAATGAAGTTCGTAGCGAGTTATTGATATTTCGACCCGCCAAAAACGAAAGTGCGATACGAGACATACATACATACAAGTACATCCGATAATTATCACAATCACACGACACACACACGGACACAGACTCTCGTGCGCACGCACGCTCACATACGCGAATGCTCACGCACGCGCGATCATTTACAAATTATCCATACACAAAAGAATAGTCAATAAACTAATAAACACACAATAAAGGAGCATGATTTGAAGCGAATTCTAACTCTATTTGCTTTATTTAATCTTCGCCACAAATAATGAAAAATAAATATAACAAAGATGTAGGTATTAATTAAAATTGAATGGCGATTCAAATCTTTAAAATATCAAAGATATTTTCTTATATGTATTGCCAATGTAAAATTTCTTTCTGTTTATGAAATAAGGTGAAAAATTACTTAAAAATATATCTCCTCCTTTAAAATATACAAGGTGCCCCATAATTTAGTACCTTCCTTCAAGAGGATGATAGAACTAGAAAAAACAAGTTGAGTTTTGAATATAAACATTTGTCTTAAATCAGTTCGTAAAGGAGCTACAACTCCTTTGGGGGGGGAGGTAACTACAACATAGTTTTATTAATTTCGTAATGTTACATATTTTGTCAAATTTTTATCTAAATATCATGATTTGTTGGAGTAGTTACAGGGAGAGTGAGGGTGAATTTCCGCTACAATTTTTTGTCCTAATTATTTTTAAACATTTAAAAAGGAAGAAGGCACCAATGTTAAAATCTGTGTAAAAAAAGGTGCTCTTACTAAGTTCCGATAGGAGCCATCGTTTTGGAGATATTTGTAGGTATTTTAATATTGCAATACAGGATAAGTATGCAATAATGAACGTAACTACATACCTCTATAAAAATAATTCCACAATATTTTCAACTACTATTTTGTAGAGCAATTTAAAATATTACTTTACTCAACGAAGCATGTAATATAACAAATGTTTATAAATAACCGATTTATTCTTTTATTCTTGATCATCTTCTGAACTTACGACAAAAACTTAAAATAATATCAAACAAAAAATTATTGTAACTAAAAAAATTTTGTCCTTAAATTACAAGCTTCATTGCGTAAAACGATATTTTAAGTTGATCTACAAAACAATAATTGAAAATATTGTGGAATTATTTTTGTAGAGGTATGTAGTTACCTTACATTATTGCATACCTATCCTGTATTACAATATTAAAATATATAACTAAGGCTGGTAAGTCGTGCGGCGGAATATTGGCATACGCATCATAATAAGCGCAATAAAAGAAATTAACTAGTAACAAAAGCAATAAACTGTTACAATTTATAACAATGTATGCACAACTTACTGTCTTAATTAGCGTGATCAACTAGTTTGGTTATCACAAACTGGAGAAGATCTGTACAAATTTTGCAGCATCAGTTATGTTTCTATGGTTGTCTCCATGAGTGATGTTCACTGTGGTGAAAAATATGCTTATATTTTGAGAACGACTGTCGACATATATTGATGTAATACAGGCATACTTAAAACGTATTTACGGATCTGGAGATGCACCATCAGTACCATCACAAACTTGTCTTAATCTGGTAAAACCGGTGTTTCGCTTTAACACACGTGCGAACATTTCTCTAACGCGCTCATTTTTTGCGTCACCTATAACGTGTAACAGTCGATTTACTTGTCCACTATTTGCAGTGACTCTACCGAGAACGCACTCATTTGTAAGTTTTTTATGACGTCATGTAATATTTTATAGTTCTTGTGAATAGTTTTCAAAGCAGTTTCAACGGAAATATCTTCGATTTTGTCTGGCTTTCCTTAATAGCTGGAGCCTCGTCAGGATTGAATTATAATATCACAGCTTTTATTTGTTGTAAATATTCAGCATAATAAAAAGCTGCCTGCAACCATGTTACCCAACCTGTACGAATCGGCTGTGGTTATGTGTTGACGAGACGACAGATCGAAAAAAAAATTCTATTGTAAACATTTCCACTGTTACTAAGTAGCAAATAACTGAGTGCATTGGTAAAACAATTATGCGGGTGGTGCTGGAGACGTTAGAATATGGTTGAAGGCGGCTTTTTATTATACTGAATATTTACAACAAATAAAAGCTGTGATACTACAATTCAATCCTGCCAATATTTCTGTTGAAACAGCTTTTAAAACTATTTACAAGATTACATGACGCCATAAAAACTAAAAAATAATGACGAAGTAAATCGACTGCTACACGCTCTAGGAGACGAAAAAAATCAGCACGTTAGAGAAAAATTTGCACGTAAAACACCGGTTTTACGAGATTAAGACAAATTTCTGATGGTAATGGTGCATCTCCAGATCCGTTAAGACTATTTTAAGTATGCCTGTAATACATCAATAGATGTCGAGCGATCCTTCTCAAAATATAAGCATATTTTTTTCACCAGTGAACACAGAGGCAACCATAGAAACATACCCGATGCTACAAAGTTTTTACAAATCTTCTCCAGTTTGTGATAACCAAGCTAGTTCATTAAGCTAGTTAAGAGGGTAACTTGTGCATACATTGTTATAAATTGTAACAGTTTATTGCTTTTGTTACTAGTTAATTTCTTTTATTACGCTTATTATGATGCGTACGCCTGTGTGTCGCCGCACATTTCTGCCAGCTCTATACATAACTTCAAAACGTTGGCTCCTATAGAAATTTTGTAAGATTTTTTATGTAGTTTTTAACATTGGTGCCTTTCTGTTTTAAATGTTAAAAAAAATAAGACAAAAAAATTAATACGAAAATTCACCCTCACCCACCCCAACAAATCATGATATTTAGATAAAAATTTGCAAAAATATATAACATGAAATAAATAAATAAATAGTCCAAATTTAATTTTCGCAACTTAAGACTTTTCGAATTTATTGGCAAATTACTATGTTGCATTTATCCCATTGAAGAGATTGTTTGTACTTATGCTCTGATTTAAGGCAAACGTTTATATACAAAACTCAACCCTGGACGTATATATCCTTGACTGAAAATCACTATCGATGGATTATTTATAAGGGATGTACTCGATTTTAGAATAATGTACTCTGAGAATTCCGAGGATCGATAAAAGCATAATAGACAAGCTACAAGACAATCAGTCAAATAGAAAGTGACACGAAGGCTTTTAACTTTTTGCAGGGTAAATCGTATAATATTTATAATACATAAACCTTCCAAGTAACTTAGGCATTTTAATTGTGTTATATAATCATTTTTTAACACGTGGTAAACTGAAATATGTTTAAAAAGAACAGAAGTTTTTCGCTTTTAATAATTTTAAAAAATTGTTTAATAAGTGTGAGACAAAAACACATTTTGCATGATAAATCGTTTCACAAAACCCTGATATCAAAAAAAAGCATGCATATATGTATACGTACTCGTATATTCTGTGTACGTATATGTAAGTATAACCACACAAAATATAAGAAAATAAATCAAGCAAGAAGTTAAAAAATTATTCGATGGCGGATGAACAATCAAATTGCTGTATGCCGACAAAAGTCTTCAGTAAATATCTTGAGATTCCATTGTTCAAATGCTATAATTCTCTAACTTTTGTTATATTTTATGCTAGTTCTATCGATGGTTTCTTATAAAAAAATATTGACAGAAGAAAATGAAGGTATTTTGCCTAAATACATAAATGATGTTTTTCAATTATTAGGTATATAGCATAATGCGTGTCTGCAAAACAAAAATGCGTGATTTTTTAAACAAAATTATAATGAAACAAATATACGATTTTGAGCTAATAATAAAAATGCTGATTCTTAAATAAATCCAAAAGTTAAAATTTATCTAAAGAAAACACACTAGGAAAACAATTGTAAAAAATTAAAATTAGAAAAATTTTGTCATGGAATCGCACTATAAATAATTTTTTTATACAACTGTTATACTATTGTATTATTATTAGGTATAATTATGAAAACTGGATAATATTCCTTTTCCCACGTTTAATGTCGTCACACTAATTAAATTGGCGTTGAATAAATGCTTCCATAAGAGATTTTCACTATCCTAAATAAGTAATACAAATTTAAAATGCATTCAACCTACTTTCATTTTCGCCTGTAGAAATATCTATGGTTTTACTTGGTCAAACATTACTCTATTAGATTAAGAATTTCTTTCTTACCTATTCAATAAAGACGTTTATTAATAAAATAAATGTAAATACATTTTAAAATTTTATTTCTATAAAAAATATAGAATCTCATTGCAAAAATAAGATTTTAATGATTTCAGTACATGCTATACTAACAAACACGTTTTTATTGTCATTTTTTATTTATGGAACTTTGATAATAATTAAATGATTTTCACACAGATATAAATATTCAGAGTTGAAAAGAATCGTAAAAATTGCACTTAAAAGTCGAGAATCTAGCTTCTCAAAAGACGTTTCTCGAACCCACGACTCGAAGATATAGTTTTGGAAAAATATGTAAAGCATTTGGATTGACCTTGCGCATCTACATATACAGGGCGCCATTCTCTTCGCGATTGCAAAAAATCGTAAAAAAACTATTTCGAAAATATTTTTATTACTATTGATTAATTTTAGGTTTACACCGCATTTACAAGCTTTTTTTTAACATTTATTTTATAAGTGACTTAAAACCCAGTGGAAAGCTGATTATGTCTAGTCAGGTGCTGCTAAATTGCCCACGAAATTATTGTTAATAAATAAATACTACAGAATTTTTTTAAACACAGCGTACCCGAAAAGTGCAGTGTAAATTTCAGCATCGAGGCACTTTTAAATCTGTTACAGATAGATGCATATACATCTCTGCAGGCCCGTGGAGAGCCATTACGGGCCCAGGGGTAAAATCAAACTGGCGGGCCCTCTTAGATCGAGACAAATCAAAAGTACTAATTTTCAATGGACATACACGTGCCCGGACTCCAGGGCTGGGGCCCCGTCTACCCACCTCCCTCGTCAGCCCTGCTTCTATGATATAAAATATGCAGAAAAGAATGGAGCAATTTTTAGTGAAGGAATTATCTGCATTGATTTGTTATAAAAGTACGCTTATTTTTGTACAGCGTTTCGTTGACTCCCGCTGCATGTTTCGGGTGATGTATGTGCACGTCTCGCGCACTTTGACCAATCAGTGACGTGCAGCAAAATATTGTAATTGCAAATTATTTTCATACGTTATTGTTATACTTATTCCTTGTATGTGAATATTATCATTTGTAATCATGGAGAAAACACAGACATTTGAAGCTTAATTTACTCGCGAACAAAACAATCATGTATTATTATTTTAACTTAAAATATTGATAATGTACAGAAAAGAACGTGCAACTAAATGAACTTAAATTTACTTCTCATGCATAAAAAATAACAATATAGAAGTAATGTACATACATTATTCATAATTAAACTCAATTAACACCTAATACATTTAACTTCACAATATCCACCTATTATGTATTCCAACCCAGCTTTGCTACAACTACATACATTTTTTTAAGTTTGCACTTACAAATTTGATTTTCAGAAGTAACATTGGGCCGAACACTTATAGGATAAACATATTATTCCTCAAGTCCCAATCAAAATTAATTGGATTGAGAATTTTTGGGTTTATCGCAATCGCATTTTTACAAAGAAATATTTGATGTGCAGCTTTCAAAATGTGTTGGTAAAAATATCTCTCAGTATGTGGTAAAGTTCTTATATCAGACTTAAATATAAGTGTGAAACAAGTCGACGATGTTACGACAAAAAGGCGTAAGTGACAATAATCCAAAAATGAGATTATTGTGGAAAACATATCGTTCGAGCCTTTCGTCTAACATTACGGTTGATTCCACCAAAAATTCGAGAATCGTTAAAATTGAAGTTGAAGATTCGTAATCGATAATTATAGTGTGAATAAAGTGAGATTATAAATTAATAAAAGGCAAAATCTAATAGTGGCATGGGCTGATATGCTTAGCTGTGATTATTTCGGCACCCTGACAAGGTATTTTTTGTTTAACTATTTCTAATTTTATTAAACAAAGATATAAACCTAGAATAACACATTTTACATGTTTATCAATTTTTGGCTCTCCTTCAAAATTTGGTAAAAGCCACTAACGCCAAAATTCTGGCAAAATATACTATTTTAAAGTAAAGTAATTAATGTCACCAAATGTACTTATAGTTTATTCGTACTTGAGAGACACATTATATACCTGGTGCCCCATTATATTTTGACCCTTTCTAAACCTATATAATTTTTGAACTAGTTGAGATAACGAAATGCTGTTTTCGCCAGTTTTCTTCTAATTTTGATGTTTCTTCCTGAGTATCCGTCTTTTTTGCTCATTTCCGGTTTAACCGGAAATGACATATCGTATTTTTGGGGATAGGGCAACTTTGTTATTTCAAATAGAACACCCTGTATATTTTTTCACAGCTGGAAAGACCATTAAATAAATAAATAAATATATTCTTTATTTAAGTAGACATGCATTACATGTATATAAAAGTCGTCAATATACAGATATAAAGAGCTATCAAACAAAAGATGATTTGATAACCAAGTCAACATAAAGTGTAAATTCAACGAAAAACAGATTAATAAAACACATAGTTATATATAAAAGATAAAAAAAAAACACAAATACAAACATAATACTATATATATATACACCAAACTCAAAAGGTCATGTCAAAAAATTCTTGCAAGGAATAAATCGCTTCTTGTAGCAATATTTCTTTTAATTTTATTTTAAACAATTTTAAGCTAGTAACTTCCTTAAGGTAACGAGGGAGATGATTGTATATCTTAATGGGCATAACCGTGACTCCATTACTGACACGGGAGAGTTTATGTTTTGGTACCAAAACATTGTTCGTATGTCGTAAGCTATAGCGTATATTGCGATCAGAGAACTGGGTAAATTGTTGGTTTAGTATGTTGGTTTTGACAAACAGGCAACATGATAAAATGTATAGTGCAGGCACCGTAAGTATTCCAGGTACAACAAACAATTCTCTACATGAATGCGTTGAATGTTTGAACTGCATAGTCCTAATTTTTTTTTTTTGCATAATAAAAAGATCATTGATTTTGCTAGAGTTTCCCCAGCAGAGAATACCATAATTTAACATTGACTGTACATGCGCAAAGTAATATATTTTAAGTACTCCTAGGCTAACACAAGATCGAAGTTGCCAGACAACGTAGCATCTAGCACACATTTTTTTTGTCAAGTCTTCAATGTGTTCAAACCAATTTAATTTGCTGTCAACAATTAACCCTAACAATTTTGTAGACTGACTATTTCTTATTGATGAGTTGTCAATCTTTACCAATAAACTGTGGTCGGGAGTGTTGTTAGTAAACATCAACATTTGCGTTTTAGTCCCATTAAGTTTCAATCCGAATTTGCTGCAGTAATTGGTCATTAGAGAAGTACACATGTTAGCCTTACTTGACAGCTCATGTATATTATCTGCCATCGAAGCAACTGCCACATCATTGGCAAATTGTGTAACATGTTACTTTTAAATGACTTTGCAGATCATTTATGAAAATTAAAAAAGAAGAGGTCCCAAGGTGCTACCTTGAGGAACTCCAGTTGGTACCAACTTAGCATCTGAGTGATACACTTTGCCACCTAAATTTAGTGTAACCCTTTGCGTTCTATTACTCAGATAGGATCTAGTCCAAGAATTAGGTACTCCTCTTATACCATAATCAAACATTTTATTAAGCAACAACTCGTGGTTTACCGTGCAAAGGCTCTAGACATATAAAAAAAAATTGTTTCCCCTTTCCGAAAATTCCACATTTGTCATCGAAATTATACAGAGTGATGGTTTTATAAGCTTTTAAATTGTATACTGCGTTTTATCGAAATGCTAGGAAAAAAATAATGATTCACATTGAGAGCCTTGATGCAATTGTGAGCCACGTGCCAAAAGTCTAGTTCTGAGAAAACTGAAAAAAAAAGGTTTATTCTTCACTGTTTTAAACAAAGTAAATTATCATAATGGAAACATATTATTCAAAGAATAAAATTAAAACTGTATAAGTAATAAAAAATTATACCGTCTAGTTTAATAAATATTATGAAAAAACGATGCATATGGCGTTGGCTCATTATTGGCTCAATTATCATAAAATATAAATTATGTAAAACATGACAGTTACACGTTTCTGGTGGTCACCCTGTATGACAGATACGACCTAATTTCAGTAGGAAGTATTCTACCATGCTATTTTATATATGTACAAAATTTGAAATAAAAAATTTTAAGTCTAACAGAAGTTATCGTATTCGCAAGAAACGGTACACATACATACTTGTACATACAGACACACAGACATTTTTTTAATCGCTACTTCAATGTGTTTATGTACAACTTTTTTTTATGATGACTATTAAAAATTGTTGTCCCGTTGATTAAATCTAATAGGTATAATAAAATAACAGGCTATTAAACTAACATAAAAATTATTTTACCTTCTATACGGGGTTACGATCGCTTCATTCTTTGCTCGGTGGTCAGTGATTACTGATTAGACAATGGAAATTTGTCATTATAATCAACTCCGCTAGAGAGCGCGAGACAATCACTCAAAACACGCAGCGGAAAACAACGTAGCGCTGTACAAAAATAATCGTATCTTTTATTATAACAATAAAGGAATGTAGATAATTCTTTCATTAAAAATTGCTCCAATCTTTTCTGCGCATTTCATATAATAGAAGTATGCATCTATCTGTAATAGAAAATTATAGATTAATTACTATTTTGTGTAATTTTGACAAGTTGTTTGAAGTAATTTTATATGAAATATTATTTAGTCATTTAAAAACACAAATTTGCTCTAATCATCACAGATTTCTACAGGGTACGTCTACTACTACAAATTTAATAAGTGTCACATAATTTCTAGCTGTGACTTTAGATCAGGGAGGACAGGGTGATGTAATTTCTACGGATTTTTCATAGGTATTCGACAGACTTGACTATGGATTATTGCTGCATAAACCATGCGATGTAGGACTTAGTGAAGGATTGCTTAACTTTCTATTCATATTTAAGCAAAAGAAGCCTATACGTCTAGTACCAGGGTTTTAAGTCTGTTGAAAGGGCAGCAACTTCAAGAGTCCCGCAATGGCATGTTCTAGGGCCTCTTTTGTTCATTATTTTCATAAATGACATCGTCTGTGAGGTTAGTTTTATTGCTCTATTATATGCAGAAATTGTCAATATCAGAGACTTTTGTATCAAACACTGCAACAATATCATCCACATACCTAGGCCAAACCCTGGGGAAATACTTGAATTCTTCTTTTACTTCTGTTTCGAATCTGTTTATGAAGCTTGTTTGATTCGAGTAGATCCTTAAGATACTCCAAGATCTGTGGTATCGAAACAATGAAACAATGAACAAACTTCAAAGGAGATCAAAATTTCACCTTCTCGTATGGATATTTTTCACCTTATTAATGAAATCACTAGAATTAATCACAGAGAAACTAGGTAGTACAATAGGTAAACTTTCGAACTCCTCTGTAAACCATTTGGATAGGTGGTAAGTCAGCGAGCCAATTGCTGAAACAATAGGATGCACCGACTTTCCTGGTTTATATACCTTAGGCAAGCAGTACAATCTAGGTACGCTTTGGTAAAATACGTGTAACCTATTTAAAGCTGAAGTAATAAGATTGTTGCAGGATTTAAGTATATTTCTTATTTCAGTAATCATTTTTGGTAATGGATTTCTAGAAAGATTTTATAAGGACCATTACTAATCAGGTTGTCTACCCTTTCATAATAGTCCTCTTTATCTAAAATAATAACTTTATTGCCCTTATCAGCTTTTTCACGCAACCATTTGATAATTTTTCTATAGTTTGCGGATTTTAACTTTATGTTTACTTTAGTGACAATATTTGTCGAGATTTGATTTCTGCAAGCTTCTGTGGCAAATATTTTAGAGGAATCAGGAAGATATTGAATTGAACTTTCAACAATCTCATCTAAAATGCAAGATAAAGCAAAATTTAATCCCCTGTTAAGGAGCTCAACATATTTTGGGAAGAGATATCGAAATATGACCTTCACCATTGAAATTCTGTCAAAAAACGAGGTGAAGAATGTATAATCTATTTCGCTCTATCTGTTTTAGAAATAATCATTTGCTTTCTTGAGCCTATCTCGTGATTCGGTTAACAGCTATTTCTATTTCAGTCACGCCTACCCTATGTTCCCCTTTTTGCATTTTCAGTTAGAGTTCAAGTTCGACATTACCACTTTTAAAAGGTGCGACGTACCTATATGTTTCCTTTCGACTATGTATTTTTAAATAACTTAGTTTTCTTTAAACAAGTTATTTCAGTTTTCTTTGAATAAGTACATTTTTTTGTACGTTATTATACCGTTACTTTAATTTTTTCAACTGAGATAAATATTATTGATATCAGATTTTTTAGCTTTAGAAATTTATCTTGGATACCGCTTCCTTTTGGTAATACTACAGTGTTGCTTTTACCTGTCCTTATATTCTAGTTTTTTTATTATCATTTATGTAATGTCGGCCTATTTCCGCTACCAAGGCTAATCACAGACGCCAGAATACGAGCTACCCCAACCTGAAAATATTGCTGAACCTCTTTGTCGAAGAGTAAGGACCTTTCACTTGACGACAAGGGTCTGTCTGCTATACATTTATTCCGAGGGATAGTATATTTTCCTACAAATTGATGAAATCATGATACAAAATATTTAAACTAAAATTTAACTCAAAAATAAAATATTTGTTACCATAACTACTTCCAAAAATAAATACAAAAATTAAAAAAAGCTCGCATTCTAAAAAGTGTCAGTTTAGTTACCTATACAAACTACCGTGTCTAAATGAAACAAATACCCTCCAATTTATTATATTTTTAAATAAGTTGTGTGTATACTAAGACACCATGTAATATGTTTTATTATTATTATTTGTTTTATTCAAGCTTAAAAGGCTCTAATAGTATGAAATGTTATATTTAGTTATTATTCTACGACCACTTATTGTTATGAAACTGAGACTAGTATCTGCTGGTTTACTTTCAACATCCCTCTCTTCCATTAACTGATTAAATAAAACGCTTTCTATAGATTAAGTCGTGTGTAGTATTAATTTCGATAGTAAAAATTGGTTATAGGGTGCATATAAAGCATTAATTATCATTATTTTTAGGAAATTATTGCTTTTACTCCAATCAAAAGTACAAAGTACATTTCTCATCTTTTTAAAATTCGTAAAAAAAATAATTTTTTCATTGCAGAAAAAGGATCTTCATAAGTAATGGCAAATGCCATCTACATATTATCTATTCGTTCTCTTATGTTAATTTATCGTTTATTTACATTCCTTCATATAACTTTAAAATAAAGCAATTGGATATATATTCTTATTAATAGAAGCTTTTGTTTTTAGGAACGATTGTCATCTTGTTTGAGAAAAAATTATCCACAAAATTTTTTATTTGCACTTTAGCGAAACCAAATATTTTTTGTTCACCTATCATTTTGAGAATATTTTCAATACTAGGCAAAAACTTTCAGGATTTTTATTTTTCTAATAAATTGTATCATCAAGCTGGTAGACGAAAGATTCGAATGAGAGTATGTTGCTAGTGTCGATTAATGGATATAAAGGAAATCAGGGAAAGGTTTTAGAGAATAATATGTAACATATTGACACCTGAGTTTATGAAATATATTTATCAGAAAAATAATACTAATTATAATAGGATATGAAATCGCCCATTATAAAAATGTGTTTGCCATATAATAATTTACAAAACAATTTAAGCAATAACTGTGATATAATTACTGATAGGCAAAATGTATTTAAGAAGCATATTGTAAACTATTTTTCTATTAATATGTGAATCTTTGTCTCATAGTTTTAAGTTTTTAGTTTGTAGTTGTATTATATTTTATTGTGTTTTATAAGCTTTCGTTGTAATTGGCCTGTACCTGTTGAGAATAAAGAAATAAATAAATAAATAAATAAATAAATGATTTATTATAAATCAAGGTACTACAAGAGCAGAAACATCGAAGTAGTTTTTGACCAATTTTTGTTTGTTTGAGAACACATACTGGATTGCATTTTGGAGGAATTGAAGTCAAAGAGATTTTAACTCCTCTGTTTGCAACATTATGGTAACATTTTCGAATATTTATTGTGAACAAAATCTATGCAATTACTTTAATTTTTT
Organism: Rhamnusium bicolor; assembly: GCA_029963845.1. NCBI lineage: Eukaryota > Metazoa > Arthropoda > Insecta > Coleoptera > Cerambycidae > Rhamnusium > Rhamnusium bicolor. The sequence goes on along the minus strand of JANEYF010003248.1, from coordinate 534,730 downwards.
GAATAAATAAATTATTTATATATTTTATTTGTTTTCATAGATGCCTTTGTTTTAATACATGATATTTTAAATTTTATTTGTTATTTTAAATTTAAACCCAAATATTTTATTAAATATGAAAGCTAATGATAATTGACATTGATATTATATATATATATATATATATATATATATATATATATATATATATATATATATATATATATATATATATATATATATATATATATATATATATATATATATATATATATATATATATATATATATATATATATATATATATATATATATATATATATATATATATATATATATATATATATATATATATATATATATATATATATATATATATATATATATATATATATATATATATATATATATATATATATATATATATATATATATATATATATATATATATATATATATATATATATGTATATGATATTACATATTTAAACTAATAGTCGGAGAGCTAGTAACGCGTGTTTCATGAAGTGTTTGATGCACCTTAAAAATTTTCAAATCCAGTATCTATGAGAAAAAAAGCCAGAATACCTGTGTCGTCTAAGCCCAACCCGGGACACCAGGTACTGCGCATAATAGAAAGGTGTAATAAAATTGAACCCGAAAGAAGTGTTTAATTCAGAGGCCAACAAACTTTAATCGAAATTTTAAATAATTTTAAAAATAAAATTTAATAAGGCAGACATTTTTGAGGGGGTTTAAATATAATTAATCCTCCCCCAAAGTTTTTTTTTTAAATACAATTTGAAGTGTTTGATTCACTCTGAAATTTTAATAGCCTCTTAATTAAATATTAAAAAAATTAATAACAAAAAGCCACACTTTTTCCGGGGTTTAATTACCGGCAAACATGAAAAAAACTCTTATTTAAAATAGAAAGAGATAGGTAGCGCGTGGTTGGCGGCGTGACTGAGAGCACCAATCACCGCAATAGCTCACTTCCTTTCTACGCTCTCATTAGTCATAATGAAAAATTTAAATTGAAATGTTATAGAAGAAAAAAAGGAGATTGTGTACTGTAGGTACTTTAAATTATATTCTTGACGGATTTTTAATGTGATTCGACATTTATTTAAAGTTGTCTCAGTAAATAGATTAACTTTGCCAGCATCTTTCTTTTTACACATCACACGCGATACACTTTTCATTTTTTCACTCGACATTTTATTTAAAATCGTACTATAAATTGTTAATAACAAATTATATATTTTTTAACAAATAATTTTCCTGATTTACACAGGTATTAAAAGAGAAACTTAAAACATGTGCTCACAACAACGAGGGTTAACGGAAAATAAACAATGTTCTGCCGGTACAGCTGGTAAAGGACACGTGACCAATAACCAATGAGAGCGTAGAAAGGAAGTGAGCTATTGCGGTGATCGGTGCTCTCAGTCACGCCGCCAACCACGCGCTACCTATCTCTTTCTATTTTAAATAAGAGTTTTTTTCATGTTTGCCGGTAATTAAACCCCGGAAAAAGTGTCTGGCTTTTTATTAATTTTTTTAATATTTAATTAAGAGGCTATTAAAATTTCAGAGTGAATCAAACACTTCAAATTGTATTTAAAAAAAAAACTTTGGGGAGGATTAATTATATGTAAACCCTCTCAAAAATGTCTGCCTTATTAAATTTTATTTTTAAAATTATTTAAAATTTCGATTAAAGTTTGTTGGCCTCTGAATTAAACACTTCTTTCGGGTTCAATTTTATTACACCTTTCTATTATGCGCAGTACCTGGTGTCCCGGGTTGGGCTAAGCCAACACAGGTATTCTGGCTTTTTATCTCGTAGATACTACATTTGAAAAATTTTAAGGTGCATCAAACACTTCATGAAACACGTGTTACTAGCTCTTGGACTATAAGTGAAATATGTAGGTATCGCTTAAAATAAAAAGGAAGTAAGTAATTTTCGGTTAAACCGGAGGTGAAAAATATAAATATGATACGAATTTATATTCAGGGGAATATCACATGTCCATTTCGTCTTTAATATAGAGGGTGTCAGTTTTTGCACTTTTCAGTTTCTCAGCCGTAACTTTTTTTATTTGACGTTTAATTGTTTCTTCTTTTCAAATTTGGTTTCTTCAAAAAAACGTGTAGTTTTGGAATTATTTTCCTAGGTGAAAAATCAAGCAACGAAATCGAGTGAGGCACTTAAAATGAGCACCCTGTAATATTTCAGACGGTCCAATACAGTGCCTGGCTTCTGAAAAAACCTGTCAGAATAGTGTGATCAGTAAAACTGTACATTTGATTAAATTTTGCACAGGTTAATATGAAAAAGGACGGCAATCGATACTAAGATAAATCAGTGTAGATAATAGAGATGGCAGATAACATTTCTGATTAATGAGTTATTTGAATACAGTTCTAGTAAAGCAGAAACCAAAAAGTGTTGTAAAAAATTGTACCACACTGAGAATGCACACTTTTACCAAAGTGTGAGTTGTTTGAAGTTTGAATTGAATTAGGTAACAAATAAAAAGAATGCCGATGTGTCCTCATGAAAAATTAAACAAAAAATATAATAATAAAATTTAGATTTTCACGAAATTTTACAATAATTGGACATAACTTGTGTTACGAATAACTTTTATTAACAAAAATTCTCCCCCTTTCATCGCCTACTATGATTTCTGGAAAGTTTGGAATTTATGTTATCACAGTATGCTGTTATTTTAAGTATGGGCGACTGTCATGTGGAAAATAAATTCGTTTTAGGAAGTTGCATATTTGATTAAAGTTTGAAAGAAATTCTGTAAGAAATTAAAAAGATACCAAGGTGTCTTTATGAGAAGTGAAACACATACTGCACGTATGTATATCGAATGTGAATAAAGTGAATTGCTCAATTTGGGAATTGAAGTTTCCTCATCATGTAGTAATTTTTTATGTTTAAAATTTTAAGAAGTGGCAAATTAAATATGTGAACAAAATATGTTGAATTTATGCAATAAATCTGATTTATAATCTTTCATCAAGAATAATTTTTTTTTGTGAATTGAAAAATAAAAAATTATTACCACTTTCCAACAGGTCTATTTTGTTCGTCGACGAACGTATACCTTTCTTACCTCTAGAACTTATGCAGGTACCAAATTTAAAAGCTTATCTAAAAAAAATATCGCTACCAAAATCCCTAGGCTGATAGAACTAGAAAAAAATAAGTTAAGTTTTGTATACCTATAAACATTTGCCTTAAATCAGTTCATAAGGAAGCTACAACTCCGTAAAGAGGGTAAATACAACATAGTTATTGCCAATGAATTCGTCTTACGTTGCAAAAATCAAATTTGGACTATTTATTAATTTCATAATATTACATATTTCGTAAAAAATTTTTTTGATGATTTGTTGGGGTGTAAGAGGGAATTTTCGCTAAAATTTTGTTTCTTTTTTTTAAACATGTAAAATGGAAAAGGTACCAGTGTTAAAGACTGCATAAAAATGTGCTCTTACTAAATTTCTATCGATAGGAACCATCGTTTTAGGTAACTACATACCTCTACAAAAATAATTCCACAAAATATTCAACTATTGTTTCGTAGAGTAATTTAAAATATACGCGATGAAGCATGTAATTTAGGGACAAAATATTTTTTTTTACAATAATTTTCTAATTAATATTATTTTTAGTTTGTATCTTAAGTTCAGAATATGATCAAGAATAAAAAATAAATTGATTATTCATAAACATTTATTAAAAACAAACCAACTCCAACAAATCATGATATTTAGATAAAAATCTGACAAAATATGTAATATTAATTAATTAATAAATGGTCCAAATTTAATGTTTGCAACTTAAGCCATTTCGAATTTATTGGCAAATAACTATGTTGTACTTACCCTGTTTGTGTGTTTGAACTTATTTGTGAAGGACCACCCTTGCTGGGCGTGCAATAACTTTAAAAACGAGCAATTAACTACTTAGAACTTTATTCTAAATTAACAATAATAATTCGGTGGGCACGCGTTTACATGTTTTAAACTTAGCTGATATGTGTACTGTACGACATCTGTCGCTGTCAAAACTCATAGACAACGAACTCATATAGGTACTAAGACGACGTGTACGACGTGCCTGCTGATGTTAAACTTATACTTCTCTCCTCTCCTCTGCGCCAACGTTCGCCGTGCCTTGCCCTTCTGCTTCGAACATCAGGCTAATATTGCGAAATAAACAGTGGCGGGGTACCAAACTAATTAAAATAAATAAGCCTCAACATACGCCGCCCACCTTGAAAGGTACTTTCAACATAAACCTTAAGTATCAAATATGCACAAGTAAATAAATCTTAACAAATGCTAATACATGAATATATATATACATAGAGTCTAGAGATAAAAAATCCTTGATCTAGTCTATGGGCAAAATACATATCTTTTTTACGGAACGTCTTAACAAATTACCACTGGCTAACTTCACAGTAACCACTCTCACTACACTATCTGCACCTGGATGCAGCTCCGTCACTCGTGCCATGGGCCAGCGAAGAAATGGTAGATTCTCATCCACTAATACCACAAGGGATCCGATTTTTAAGCCATTATCGGAAATTGCGTTCCATTTTGAGCGTTCTTGCAGCTGAGACAAATATTCTCGTGACCATCGATTGGTAATAACATTTTGAACATCAAGTTGGGGCGAAGCAGCAAGTGAGTCTCCAATCAAAAAATGGGATGGGGTCAAAGGTAAATAATCATCTGGGTCATTGGAAAGAGGCGTTAACGGACGGGAACTCAGACAAGCCTCGATCTGTGTTTCTTCATAAGAAACAACTGCGTCACCGAGTGTTCTACGTAAATGAAACTTTGTCGACTTTACCGCAGCCTCCCATAATCCCCCGACATGAGGTGATTTTGGCGGAATGAAATGCCAAGTTATTTGATCTTTAGCCAAATAATTCGATACGGTTTCATTATGATTTTTATCTACTAAGAGGTTGTACAACTCGAGAAAATGATTACTGGCCCCAATGAAATTCGAACCGTTGTCTGAATATATATCACTAGGCTTACCGCGCCGGGATATGAACCTTTTGAGTGCGTTCAAGAAACTGTCAGTGGTTAGATTCCCGACTAATTCTATATGTACCGCACGAACAGCAAAACATACAAAAATGCAGATATAGGTTTTGACCAATTTGCTCCTTCGAAGAGTGCCTTCCTTGACTAGAATAGGCCCCGCGTAGTCTATGCCACATTTCGAAAAAGGTCTACTAGGAGTTACTCGAGAAACCGGCAATTCTCCCATGAGAAAACTAGAAGGTTTTGGTTTGGCTCGAAAGCATTTGATACAAGAGCGAATAACCGCCTTAACAGTATTCTTTCCATTTATGGGCCAAAATTTTAACCGAATGATTGATAATAAATTTTGTACTCCTGCGTGCAAATGCTGTATATGTGCATTGTTAATAATTAGATAAGTCAGTTTGTGTTTCTTAGGCAAAATAATCGGGTGTTTTTGTTCAAAGTTAAGTGGCGAATTCGCTAATCGCCCGCCTACTCGGAGTAGGCCGTGATTGTCGAGAAAAGGATGCAAATTTAGCAGTTTACTATCATTTTTTAGTCTTCTTGACTTCTTTAAAGCGTAAATTTCTGGAGCAAATTCATCGTGCTGTGCCAACCTTATTAAGAGTCTGAGAGATTCTTGTAGCTCTTCAGCGCTTAGAGAACTAGTTTTGATTGGTTGCCCTTTTAAAGTACGATTTTTGAATCGACAGATATATCCTACTACCCTTTGTAATTTAATTAAGGTAGAGTAATTTTCGAAAATATTTAAATCTGATTGCCTTCTTGCGACTAATGTAATAGGTGTTACTTTCAATTCCGGGATTGTATTTATGGACTCACCTTTCGGCTCGCTAACGATTTCCTGATCGGGTTCACTATCAACAAGAAACGAGGGTCCGTGCCACCAAATGGTGGAATTTACTAATTCTTCGGGATTTATTCCGCGAGAAATGACGTCTGCAGCATTCATTTCGCTCTTTACGTGCTTCCAGTCATGAACCTTAGTTAATTCCGTGATTTGGACTACTCTATTTGCTACGAAAGTTTTTAATTGACTAGGATCTAGTTTTAACCAGGATAACACAATTGTTGAATCCGAATAAAATCTTGTTTTTGAAATCTTAATGTCAAGAGTTTGTAAAATAACGTTTGATAATCGTGCGAGTAAATGAGCTGCTAATAATTCGAGACGAGGTAACGTTTTTTAAGAGGAGCGACCTTAGATTTTGCGCACAATAAGCTTGAATAGCGCTCTCCATTTGAATTTACAGAACATAAGTATACGCATGCGCCATAGCCCATTTCACTGGCATCGCTAAATCCGTGAAGTTCGACTTCTGTAAATGCATTACAAAGTACTTGCCGATTGATTTTGATATCATTTAAACAATAAATTTGTGACACAAAATTTAACCAAGAATTTTTTAATTCGTTAGGTATGGGTTCATCCCATTCTAAACGCAATTGCCATAAACGTTGCATTAAGATTTTAGCCTTGACGATTGCAGGTCCGATTAAACCAAGTGGGTCATATATTTGCGATATGACTGATAAAATTGAACTTTTCGTGACAGATAAATTGGTTTTTGTGACTTCAACTGAGTAATTTAATGTGTCTGAGTTACTATTCCATACGATCCCTAATGTTTTTAGTTCTTTACTATCATGAATTAGGATTAAATTGTCTTCGTTTGGTTTATCTTTTACAATAGCGTTTATGATGGTGCTATCGTTGGACGACCATTTTCTTAGCTGAAAGCCAGCCGTTTGCAATATGTGAGTCATTTCGCGATAAACTTTTAGGGCTTCATCGATGGTGTCTAGGCTTGTAATTAGATTATCCATATAAAAGGAATTTTTAATGATTTGACACGTGCGCGGATATGCTATTTCATTTTCGAATGCTAATTGTTGAAGACAGCGAGTAGCTAAAAATGGTGCACTTGCCGTGCCATAGGTTACAGTATTAAGTTCATAAACACTGACTGGTTCTTGTTGATCATATCTCCATAAAATTTGTTGATATTTACGATCGTCTGTATGTACAATTATCTGTCGGTACATCATCTTTATATCGGCATTTAACACGTATTTACGTAATCTTAACCTTAAGACAATTGAAAATAGTTCATCTTGAACTGTAGGACCGACGAGTAATAAATCATTTAGTGAAACGTTTGTGCTTGATTTGGCTGAAGCGTCAAATACTACGCGACACTTTGTCGTTGTGCTAGAATGTCGAAAAACTGCATGATGCGGAAGAAAATATGAATTTACTTCAAGCGTGTCAACATCAAGATTATGTTTGAAAGACATGTGCTGCAAATCTTCATATTCGCGCATAAACTGAATATTCGTGTTTCAACTCTTCACTTCTTTGCAATCGAGATTCTATGCTTAAAAAACGCCTTAAAGCAACCGACCTTGAGTTCCCGAGCTGTCTAGACGACGTTTCTGAAAAAGGTAATCTAACGATGAATCGACCTTGTGCGTTACGAGTTGTTGTTTCCTTGAAATAATCCTCACACATTTGCGCTTCACGAGACAAAATTTGTTTTTGTGGTATTTCCTCAATTTGCCAAAATTTTGTTAGGTTTTGATTCAGAATTTCATTTGTAATCTCTGTACTAACATTACAAACGGTTTTTTGTTTTGAATTTTGATTTAAGTTTAAGCTACCTGTAAAGATCCAACCAAGACAAGTTTCTTGTAACATCGGCAAATTTTTTCCCTAATTTAATTTTACCGACACCTAAAAGTTCGTAAAATATGTTTGCCCCTAATAGTACGTCAATGGTTTTCGATACATTAAATTGTTTGTCTGCTAAATTTAGATTTTTTGGGTAATTAAAATAATTGCTTTCAAATTCCATCAATGGCAATTTTTCTGTTATTATTGGGAGCACTAAAAAGGATAGTTTTGTTTCGAATGAGTTAAATCTGGATTTTATTACAGTAGACGTTTTTTGTTTAATATTTGTAGTTCGTTGATTTATACCTGAGATCGATATTGCAATGTTTTCACGTTTTAAATTTAATTTATCACATAAATGTCTAGTTATTAAGTTAGATTGACTGCCTGAATCTAATAAGGCCGTACATTCATGCGAGTTTCCAAAACAATCATCTATTAAAATAGTTGCTGTTGATAAAAGAACTTGACCTTGACTACCGTAATTTGTTTCTCTTAATTGAAACGCATTTGAGACATTTGGTACTAAACATACAGAAGAATCGTTGTTATTTACCACGTGCGAAACTGCGTGATAACTTGATACTTGTGCCGGTGCACCACTAGCTTGTTGTTGATCGGCAACTTGACCAACATTTTCAGTCCTCGACGTTATAGCGTGTGTTATTTCTATTGAATTATTTCGACTTGTAGTATCATGAATATTTCTATTATTTGCCGTGTTATTTGTAAATTTCGTTTTATTTAATTTGTAATCGTCATTGTGTAATAACGTGTTGTGTTTAAATGAACATATTTTGCATTTACTGGAACGACATTCGGTTTTAAAATGTCCTGGACGGAGACAATTACTGCACAATTTAAATTTTTTGATTTCTTTATATTTATCATCAAGTGATAATTTTACAAATTCCGGACAGTTATAAATAAAATGAGTAGAATTGTTACATAAAACACAAAAAAATCTCTCGATAGCTGAATACACTTGTTGAACATTTTTTGATTGTTTGACATTTAATGAGAAATTTGTATTATTTGAAACTTTACTGACTTCACGATTTGTATTGTTCGATTTTTGTGAGTCGCTGTAGACCGCTTCTAAAGTAAAGAATTTTTTGGACAAAAAATCTGTTAGTTGTTTTAAAGTGGGTAAGGTATTTCCTTCTTGTTTATCTTCCCATTCGCGTCTTGTGCTATTATCTAATTTACGTAGTACAATAGGTATTATTAAAGTGTCCCATTGATCTGTGGGTAATTTTAATTTTGTTAAGGCATTAATATGTTGTAAAACCGAGTCTAGTAGTTTTCTCAAGGAAGTATGCGATTCTTTTGACACCTCCGGTAATTTAAATAATAGAGCATTAACATGATGATTTACAATCGCGCGTTTATTTTCATATCTCTCTTTTAGAGCATTTAGTGCCGTGATATAATTTTCGTCGGATATTTCATAATGCTCGATTATTCGAAGGGCATCTTGTTTACAACAAACTTTTAAATAAAGGAATTTTTTAACGTCTGATAAATCTTTGCGATTGTGCACTATCGATTTAAAAATATCATAAAAACTTAGCCATGTGTCATAAGTACCATAAAAACTTGGTAAACCTATATCTGGTAAATTCGTAAGGTTTCTTTCTGCTTGCGGAGATATTTTTTCAAATTTATTACTTGCCACTGAAGTGGCTAACCTTTCTACAATATTTATTTGCGACTGAATAAACCTTTGTGCATTACTTCTAACTTCATAAAAAGTGTTTTCAATTTTTTCACGTTCTTGAATTTCACTCGAATCTAAAAATTCTAGCCTAGATTGTATAATTTCAAATTGAACAAAACTTGATTCTATGTCCTTTAATCGTATCTCGAGCTGTGCAATATTCTCTTGATTTTCTGGTACCTTTAAAAAGTTTTCAAAACGAGTTAATTTAGCTTTAATTGTACCGCGATTATGATGCAACTGTTTAATTTCTGCTTCTACCTGTTCCATTTTTTACTTTACGTTAAATCGAGGATCGAGTAAACAAATCGAGAAATGTCTAATTATACGGAGATGAGGAAAATATGGAACGGACTTACGTTTGTGGAGCTCTAGCAACGTGTAACTTCTTTCTTTTTCAGTACTGTAAGCACCTGGGCTCTGCTTCGTTGGACAACAGGTCACTTTTCTTTTTACTTTTCGTGTTTTTTCCAAAGGCGTGTGAGATCAATCCGGTCGAATGAACCAAAATGTTTGTGTGTTTGAACTTATTTGTGAAGGACCACCCTTGCTGGGCGTGCAATAACTTTAAAAACGAGCAATTAACTACTTAGAACTTTATTCTAAATTAACAATAATAATTCGGTGGGCACGCGTTTACATGTTTTAAACTTAGCTGATATGTGTACTGTACGACATCTGTCGCTGTCAAAACTCATAGACAACGAACTCATATAGGTACTAAGACGACGTGTACGACGTGCCTGCTGATGTTAAACTTATACTTCTCTCCTCTCCTCTGCGCCAACGTTCGCCGTGCCTTGCCCTTCTGCTTCGAACATCAGGCTAATATTGCGAAATAAACAGTGGCGGGGTACCAAACTAATTAAAATAAATAAGCCTCAACATACCCCTTTGAAGGGTTGTAGCTTTCTTATGAACTGATTGAACTGATGAAATGTTTGTATAGGAAACTTATTTTTTTCTAGTTCTATTACCCCCTTGAAGGGAGGTACTTAATTAAGGGACACCCTGTATAATGTCTTTCATTCTTTCGTAACTCCTCAGGATTTTCGTTTTTGTATTATAACTGGAGAGAATCATTTCTTAAACGTAAGTTTTCTTTTTTGGCGAGACAAAATTTTTTTAATCTCAATATTTGTTTGCTTCTAATACTATGAATACTATTATTTCCGATGTCATCTTGCATTTAGGTAAAGTAAGTTGTTTTAATAGTTTCTGTGATAAAATGTATTTAAGCGTCGTGTTTAACTTATTAATTACTATCTACATATTATACTAGCGCATTCAGAGAATGACAGTGTAAAATGTAAGAAACTACACATATTTTATTATTATTATATTGTGTTTGAAAGGACGCTAATAATTAATTTATCATTTATTTTTCTAGAAATGCATAAATACGAAGCAAATAAAATTTCAGATTTTTTAAAATATCTACAACTCCTAAGCGGTAATAGATAAATTTCAAAATATTTTCGTTGAATCATTAATAATAGTTTACATTTTCCAACTAGTAGTGTTATTGTTCGTAGGACGTTTTTATGTAAAATGGCAATTTCCTTTTTCCTGATGTCCTCTGTAGTAAAAGAGTAAAAACGTTACAGTTGAGTCGGTTTCGGTAGCAAAGGGAGTTACGCTTTCCTGCTCTAAATGTATCGATCGCCATTGCCGATCATGTTATTATTCCAGTTTCGGTTGTGAATCTAGAGGGATTTAAATTTGGATTTGGGATTTGAAGTAATCCACCCCACAGAAATCTCTTTCAGCGCTTCAATGATTGCATTCAATTTATTGTTTCTGATACATTTGCATTCTGCATTCACATGAACTTCGTAGTTAAAAGGTCGTGCCAGATTTCATATTTTAAAATAATAATCAATAATTGTTTCATCTATTTAATTTTTTTTTCTTAACGTTCTTGAATAATAATGTAAATAATAATGTATCTCTATTAGCTAAGAAAGCTACAATTAAATCACAAAGTATGTAGAAGAAGTACATTATCCATTTAATAACATATATTAAATCTATACCCTTCTATACAATAACTGTAAATTAACTGTAATTCTTTTTGCATCCGAACATTATTTAACCTATCGTAACCATAAAATAATAAGACTTCTTTTTCAATATAATTAACATACAGCTTGGTAAAAACATTATTTTATATCATTTGGTAGACCGTTAAATATTTGATAACTCTCACAAAACAAACATTTTTATTCTATTAAGTTGTCATACTTTTCTACTACTGTATCATTATTTACACGAGTGTTATTATGAGTATCTCTAACAATACTTAATTTATCACATAAATATTTTGGAGCCAAGGCATACACATATTATATGTTTATGGAGCCAGGCCATTTTTATTTTAAATATAATCGATTTAAAAACTTTTTAAAACATTTAACATTGTGTCAGTGGGAGTATATTTATTAACATTTTACTACTATCCTCATAGCTTTATTTTGTAGCTTGAGAATTTCATTATTTAAACACTGTATTCCAAATGTGGAGCTATTATAGATTTATTTACTAATATTATTGAAAACATTGATAAGTAATTTGAAATTCTACGTCACAAATATTTTTTTTGCAAATTTTTTAATAATCTAATCACTACGTATTATATTTTAAATGCGATGACTCATTTGTCATAAACCCAAGGTATTTAATTTAAAAAATTATAAACACTTTTTATTTACTTGTTTAATTTTCACTTTATTTGTTATTTTACAACTAGTTTCATCCTATTCGGATATTTTCAAGTAAACTAAAATATACACACGCGCCAATATCCATTTGGCTTGATGACGCTCCCTTGGCCTTTTGGGAAAATTAAATTAATATTATGAGAAGTTGGCCATTTTCAAAAACATTTTTGAAATTTTGTAATTGACTATATTCACAAAAACTTTCTGTTGCATGAGTTTAAAACCACTTTTATAAAATAAAGATGAAAGTAAATAAAGTCAGTATGTAAACAGTAAAGAATATGCCATGGCTATATACATTTATTGAAATGCTGCAGATAGGTATATTATGGTTTCTTTTTTGTCGCTGTAAACGGCAAGAACGTTTCGATAGACCTGAAATAAAATATGAAATAAATTTTACGTTTCTACTTTTTGCGTTTTAATTTTATCCAAAAGAATAAAAAATCAAAGATAAAGAAAGATTTTTAAATCAAATTATATTTAAGGGCGGCATGCTCGTCAATTGCTCGTAATTACTGGTTACTTAATCTATAATATCGACAGAGCACCATAATTCAACCAATAATGGCGTCGTTCAGTAAATTGAAGTTCTTAATGTTATACCATATACTCGTAAATGTTATTTTCAAACTATATTGAGAAAGTTTGCATCACTTTAATATTTTAATGTGTTTTTTTAAAGCATATACTCACGTATTTCGAGGCAAATGATCAAAAGCTGGATTTTAAAAGCAAGCCTAACAGTTGCAAATTTAAGACGACTACGGTAAGGTCAAACTCCAAGCTACCCTGCAGAATATGACGTGCTTAGGTAGCCCGGCGGACCCGCGGTTACGGACGATACCTCCAAGTCACCCTGCAGAATTTTTACGTGCTCAGGTGGACTGGCGGGCACGCGGTTACGAAAGTACCTCCGTCACCCTGCAGAATTTTTACGTGCTCAGGTGGCCTAGAGGACACGCGGTGGCAAATGATAGTACCTCCAAATCACCCTGCAGAATTTTTACGTGCTCAGGTGGCCTGGAGGACACGCGGTATAACGCGGTTCTGATTCCAACCTTCGGCCGCTCTCCCGTTCTATGGAAGGATATGAGGCGGATACGTCTTAGCGCTCGCGGTTCACAAACTCTAAATAAGGTCCGAAAAGTACTCACCAGCCAAGTAATACCGAGTATTTACCAAACCTTTATCAAACCTTGCTACCACTTCCGTATCCTGGGCTGCTTCCTCTCTGGAGCGGTCGGTGTCGGCACGTCTGGTCGGTACGGGTGGCAGCAACGTACTGTCCTGGATGCTCTGAAAAATCCTCAAGCTACTAAACTCTGCCAAAAGCAGAAGTAGGATGAGAAGCGGTAGTCATGCGCGGAATATAGCAATACGTCACCCGAATTCAATTTAAGTAAAACCTATATCTTTATACTCACAACAAGATTACTTACTATGCTGGTCGGCGTGGTTCTTCAGTCAGCAGCTAAACGGTAACTGACTTGTTTGAAAAATCCTCAAGCTACTAAACTCTGTCAAAAGCGGAAGTAGGAGAGCGCGGTAGTCATGCGCGGAATATTGCGACTACGTCATCTTGTACCGACTTAGAAAAATTCGCAATTAAATTTATATACCTGTGTACCTCTATACTCACAAGATTACTTACTGTGCTGGTCGGCGTGGTTCTTCGGTTGGCGGTCAGACGGGAACTAACTTGTCTGAAAAATCCTCACGCTACTAAACACTGCCAAAAGCAGAAGTAGGAGGACGCGGTAGTCATGCGCGGAATATTGCAACTACGTCACCTGTTTACGGAATAATTCCGCATTAAATTTAAATACCTATATACCTCTATACTCACGAGTTTACTTACTGTGCTAGTCGGCGTGGTGCTTCGGTTGGCTGTCAGACGGGAACTTATTTGATTGTTTCCAGCCTCGGGATCGTTCACGGTAGGGCGGGCGCAGGAGTGCCGGGGGCAATATGCGCGCTTCGCGTTTCGCGGTCCACGTACTGCCTGCAACTCGGCATATTCGGAATGTCTATATAAACAGATTAACATGACCTATCTTATAATTAACAATTATACTATTATTAATGAGCAACTGACAATACTACTATTAAGGGCGCAGTACTACAATGTTTAAAATATCTTTTGAAACAGACAAATAGCCCCTAGTTACCTATATTTAATTCTATAAACAAAATCACTTCGTTACACATTTTATGCAAACTAGCTTTGCCTTCGGCATATTTATGTTTAAATATTAAAATACATATTAAGAATATTACAGTGGCGTATGTTATAATTATTGCAGTTCACAATTACAAAATTTTCTAGTTATGTAAAATTTATGTTTTATATTGTTTTTATATCCTTCCAAGGGATACGCCACTGATCAAATAAATTGTTATATTGTGTAAACAGGAAAAACTTACTGAAATGTCATGTTTTCAATGTAAAAAGTAAGTATTAAAATATGTTTCTTTTACATTAAAATAAACAGTTATATTAATCTCAGAGGTTAATATTACGAAATAGCCATTTTTTAAGCCCCAAATATGGACCCTCGAACTATTATTATTAACTAGGGTGAAACTAATATGATACAAAACTTAAAGAATTTGTTTATGCTATGAAGGTTGCTATAACAACTTTAATATAAAAATTATTAGGCGCATCTAATTTACGTAAAATTATTATAAAGTTTTCTGTTTGGTACATTAAACTTTGATTGCTAATAATCTTGAGGTTTATTGTATTTTAAACTTGACATTGCCTCATATAAGCCTAAAAGACTGACGTTATCCAACTGTAATCCGCAAATCCGGCGATTTAACAGTTTTCTACAAAACGATTTATTCACAGGCTTCGCATGTTGAAGGAATATTTTTTGGCGATTGTAATATGTATGTATAATTTGTGTATTAAGAAAATCCATGTGTTTCTCACTGATAGTGATTATCAGAGTGTTATACATCAAATAAAAAAGTAATTAAATGTCTCATTCAAATATATCAAAAACAACGTTCAATGTTCCAAGAGAAACAAAAAAATAAAAAAAATCAATTAGGAAAATAATAACTTTTTAAAATTTTAATTTTTGGACTATTAGTTATTTTTTGACTTTCAATAGTTCCCTGAAAAGAGTTTTGAATTACCTATCACTATTATCCTGTTACTCGAGATCAATTATATATGGCCAGTTACGAAAAAACTGGGGAAATTACCACTTCAATGGAGTCAAATTTCATATATCGGCAAAACCATTTCACTAATATCTGAATACAGGGACCTCTCAAAATTATGAACATTTTTTTTTCTACACAGTATTGATTCTCATGTCATTGAAGAGATCTTTAGATGTTTTATTGATCGAAAATTTTAAGCGGTTCCAATTTTATGCTTAAAAACGTAAAATTTTAAGCCTCCAAATTAGAAGATTCTTGTCACTTGAATAATAGAAAAATTTGACAATTACGTTTTTACAAACTTTAAGAAACAATTTAGTTACTGATGATAAATAGCTTACAATGGAATCATGATTCATGACAGTCCTCAAAGACAAAATAGATATAGCAGTTTTTTCAAATATACCGGGTGCCTACGATATTACTAGCCAGCCTATAACTTCCTTGTAAAAAAAGATATCGATTTCAAATTTTGGAATGTTGTATGGTTGATTACGGTACATAGTTTGATTGCTTCAAGATCTGATTTTCATTTCCGGTTTAACCGGAAACAGTATAAAATTTGTTATTTTTAATGGAACACCCTGTATATTATTTAAAATTTAGATTGCCCAGGAAATTGTAGGTCCAAAACATGTAGCATACCCTATATCTATCTTTGATAGTTTTCGAGAAAATGGCGGTTGAAAATGTTATATCAATCATAAATTATTTCATTTTCATATAAAACAAATGAATGTAAGAACAAATCTGTTACGGTTATTTAAGTTTTTTGGTGAGTAAAATTTGATAGTCATAAAAATTTCATTTCCGGCTGAACCGGAAGTACTACGAAAAGTGATTTTCAGGCTCAAATTACTTCGATATTTTTAATGGAACACTCTGTATTGAACCTTAAATTTACATTCTACTAACCTTTCTGGATATTTTTTGTCTGGTGTCCCCTGTCTAAACCTAATAGTTTATGAGATATCGGCGAAAATTAACCACTTTTTCTAGAGATAAATATGACATGTGATATATCGTTGGAAAGCTAATTTAAGTTGTGATCGAATCATGGAATAATTTACAGGGTGTTCTATTTAAAAAAATACAAGTTATGTCTATATCTCGAGAACTGAAGCATTCATAATTTTCTTCTTATCAGCAACGGATTCTACTCTAAATAATGCCTTAAGAATATGTTACTCGATTTTCGATTAGACACGTGGTAATTGAGATATAGAGGTCATCCAAAAATGACAATTTTCCAAAAACGCTCTGAAACTCGGTAGTCGAAAAAGATAGACGATCGCGGTTTACGCTATTGTTTGTTTCTTGAAAATCGAGCTCAGGACACCTATATTGCTTTTTGTCTATTTGCCATAGTTTTAGAGAAAACCTCAAATCCCATCTAATTTGGTGCATCCTATACATTTAAACTTATTTTTTTTATTTAAAAAAAATGTACATAAAAATACGTATAAAAAAGATAAACTTGGGGTTCGAAATTGCATAATATTTTATAATATAACACACTTTTTGAAGGGAATTTAACGCTCTATAAAAAAATGTTCTAAGCAATTTTTCTCTATCTGTTGCCATTTTCGCAGCGTTTGAAGTTGAATATTTAGAAACATCGATTTTCATCATTTTCACAACTTTAATTGTTTATACATTAAATTCTTGCTCATATAACTTACGGCAAAATTGACCATTAGAATTCAAAAAAAAACTGAATCGAATGGTATTGGTCGGGAATGGTTGGAAATTATCGTGAAAATGGGCCTAATTTTTGCTTAATTTGATTGGTCTATATGTTCTATAATATTATAAAGCTGACACGAACCGGACAACAACCAACTCAGTACTCAACTAGAGGTATGTGTCATGATACAATAAGTGTTTATTGTCTCGTGTATGTGTAGTACTGTTCTAGAGTATAAAGTGTAAACAGTGCAGCAATTTTTTTAAGTGCACTGGCTAGAGTACAGGAGTCACTCTCTAAAAAGATTTTGACGTTTACAGGTTATGTTCAGAATGTTCTTAAAGTACAGTTGAAATGTTGAAATGTTTATGATACGCGCTATAAAGCAATTTTGTTTAATAAAAGACTATTGTAAAACAAAAATGTTTTATAAGTCACGCTCATTCGGTTCATAATAATTATTGATCGTAAGGTAACGATAAATGACGTCAATTCCAGGTTTGACACTAGGTGATGTGTAAATATATTCATAGGACAATATCTTACCTTGTGGTTATTTCTGCGAATTCGATAACATCCAAAGTTAAAACGAAGAAGGCTGAAAGTACACTCAGCTACATATTTTTAACTAGCGATAACTAGAGTAAAAGTATATTACTAATATTAATGCATTCACTAACACATTTGCCACCTTTCAATCACAAGCATTGGTGGTTTCATCCACGCTAGTCCAGACATATTTATCATGGAGTTCAGAATAAATTTGTTGTTTAATATTGTCACATCTCTGTCATAAATAATTTTTTTTAGTGTCATTTCCGATGGCACCTGAATATTGTCTGCCCACTAATATACTTTTGCAAAAATTGTCTAGTGTATTATCTTTAATATTACCACTCACACATTTTTTATAACAGTCTGAAGAAATGTCTTTCTTAATGTTTGCTTTGACGTTGCACGAAAGCACTTTTTTACAGCTTACGCAATATAATTATGTGCTGTTAAATTGCAACTCCGGGAATCACAGCATCCCCGTCAAGATGACTGTCAGTAAGTAATTAATTGTTTTTTATAGTTGCAGGCCGTCCAATTACCTGATAAAAACTTTTAATTATTTGTTCCTATTTTTATAAAGAAAACAGATCTATTGCTTAGTACATAAGAATATTTTATAATGTCATATTGTTTGGGAATATTTCATTAGGTGTTTACAAATAATATTATATTTACGTAAGTCGTCTCTGGAAGTTATTGCTACCTCCCGACCTCTGGTAATAATATGATAGAGGCACAGAATATCATAACAAGATGTTGGCAATGCTGCCACTTTTTCTCTAATTTTTACGAGTTAGAATAAATTAACTTGTTTTTATTAAACAACAATGGGATAATTGCTGAAAAGTAGAGACAACGTCGACTAAACGTAACTTATCGATGCAATCGGAGCGCGGTTCTTTTAAAAATAAAAAATCACTTCTTGACTGACTATTGACTGGGACTTTAGTACAACGGAGAAAATATCTTAACATCATAGGACCTTACGAATAGTACAAGGATAGGACAATATTAGTGATATTTACTAAAGACAATCAGAAACGTTGTATGAAAAGGAGATAAGGAAAAAAAATATTTTAAATTACTGGGATCGAAAAAGAAAATCTTTTTAAATTTCTAATAACAAATTTGGAAACTTGGCATCACTGATTCTTTTAAAGTAATTGAACAGTAAAATATGTCACGTAATAGCTTTTCTGAACGTACTTTAAAAAATATTTTTTAGTTATACAAAATAATGATTAAAATGTTACTCTTATTATTAAAGATTTTTTATAAAAGTCATGATAGTAATATATGTATCTCTTTTGCAACGAAAGCGTTGTATTATACAATTATTCCTAACGGTCATATTTAAGAAAACAAATTCTGATTAAAATGAGGGTAGCCATATTGTAGGAATCATAAACATTATTCTTTAAGTAATGTTTCTTAACAAATATTGATTTTTAATTGAAAAATTTAATAACCGAAGGATTTTGAGGCCACAGGAACATAATAGGAATTTCGTTTTATTTGAAAATTTAATAAAATTTAAGAAAATAGAGACGTTTAAAAATTTTAATACAAATGCATATTAGGTCAGTAAAATTAATCTGGAAATTAAATTTTGATTTTGGGAACATGTTTCGGCTTTCTAGTCAAACTGCAAATTATTCTTACACCATACATTTATTTTACATGGAATTGCCATAACAAGTAACTATACCACAATTCCTCAACTAATAATTGCGATCTAAATAAGCTTTCAGTTTTAAGTAAACATGTGTGCCCTTTTAATTTACAGATAAGGGTTCTCACTGTAATCTTTGGTACTCTTTACACACCATTAAAGTGATGATATTGAAAATGTTTTATAGTATTTGTAATTTTGATTTAAAGCAGCTGTGTAAGAAACTTACAAAAGTTTTATAAAACTGATATATTATTGTCGTGTACTGATGTACGAGTATATAATGCCTCTAAAACTCACATAAAACAGTGAAGTATATAATTGATGTGAATTTATCCTATATACATCATAAACTAATTAAATGTTGTGTAAAACAGGCACCGTTTTATTTGTGCTTTATAACTGTCGTATACGAACGAAAAAAAACATTTTTGTGACAATTCTTTTTTAACATTTTGCTTTATAGAAGTTCTAACAACTCTAATATAACCACTTTGTCTTGTTGAGGTCCGACGAAATTAGATCCTTAGTGTCTTTGCAATTCTGCAAATTTTAGTTTTTCGCAGGAAATTGGATTTTAAGCAAAATGCCGGAGTTTAAAGAGGAAATATGTAATTTCTTAATTGGTAAAATTAAAATAACTCAAAATTTTTAAATAACAATACGTAATGATTTACATATCATTAGAAGCCCCTTGATGAGCTTTATCGACTACCTTTACAGTTTTGAAAATATTAATGAGTTCTCATTTTATACGTCAAGATGTTTTTTTATGTTTGTGTAAACCCTTGGGAGTCCGAGAAGTTCGGAAAATGACTTCAGTGGGTAAAACTTTACTGAAGAGGAAGGTTAATTTGCATAAGTGAAATTTTTAAAGCCTCCGGTGTAACTTAAATTGAAATAACTCATATCAATGCAAAAACCTTGAAATAGAATAATTAATAAGGTGCATATTTTCGGAATCTTTTTTTCGGGATCAATAAAACATTTAAAAACCTCTTCAATGACATATCTGACATCATTCAATATTGTTCGGTGAAAATAATTTTGGTTAACATTTTGAGGCGTCCTTGTATTCGGAGTTTTATCGACATATGAAATCTGGCTCAATTGAAGTGTTGAATTCATCAGTTTTTATCGCAACTCGCCATCTGTAATTGATCACGAGAAATAGGGGATGATGATCATATTCTCTGAATCCCCTTGTATATGAAATCTGAATTTAACACCCTTGTCTCTAAGGATGTAATCTGTACGAAAGATTGATAGATACTCATCTTTGAAATGCAAACAAACTCCTTTATATCTCTTTCGACTTAAATGCATAAAACGAAAAGCACAAAACGAAATAAGCAGTTCCTTGATATCCTGGATATTTTATGGCTCTCACAATGTTTCCCCATACTGTTACGGGATACTACTTTATATTCAGAGAAGAGGGAATTCCTGGACGTAATAAAAATTTAATTAATTTAAAAACATGCACCTTTTATCATCCAAAATTAATCCAAGGTTCTCTCTTTTACTTATCCCGATTTTTCTTTCCAGATCTACTACAACGTAGAATTATAGATTTTGTATCACATTTCAGAATAAAGGCGATTTTATATATAGTTGGAAGTTGATGACTACTATAAATGACATGTTCAAGCAGGACTGATTGGAGTTGCCTGGGTGATCACAAGGAAAATTTCCCCCTTTTTTGTGCCTGGAGGAAAAAATATACAGACATCGAAATAATCATCATTTAAATTTTACAAATCATGTATTATACAAGGTGAGTTATGAATAATGGGTCATAGAGTAACTGGAAATGTGCCTAGTTAATGAGATATACGAGTAGTGTGTTGAAACAATTTTTTTTAAATGATTTCTTGGATTCAACTCAAAAACTGCATGACAGATACAAGTAGGTTTCTTGTGGTGAGAAATCATAATTTCATATTAGTTTAAATCTAGTTATACAGGGGGTCCAATACAATAAATTAAATGATAAAAATGTGATCTATTTTTTTTTCAGAACAACTTTACAGACATTTTTAATTGAAATTATGATGTATCCATTTTCGAGATATTTAAGGATTAACAGTTAACTGAATACTACAAGTACTGACTTTAAGAAAAACTCATCAGTGCTGTGTAAACACCGGTACCCGTAATGTGGAAATATTGAACAACCACCTCTTGGTTGTGGGGTAAGAATCTCTAACTTGTTTACATGGCTGGAGCTAGTGCACTGAACCCAAGGTTTAACATCCCTTTCAAAAGATGCTTGAGGGTTGATATTGTATTCAAAATATTCCACAACCATTTTAAAAACTATTAAAATGATAAAAATGGTTAATCGACCAAAGATTTTTAACAATATTGTACATTTTTATTGATTTGAGAAATAATTACGTAAAATGTTCTAAATCCTTTTTTTTATCACTTTCTCATCAATCTATAGTTAGAGGATGTACTAGCATTCAGAAAAAAATCAAGTTCCCAATTTATAATTATAATTTTTTATTTAGGACAACAGTCTCTAATATTTATTTTGTATCTATATTTTTTGCTTCATAAATAAGTAAACACAACACAAGAGGAGGACACACAGTATCGTAAACAAGAAAAAAATAAACTATATATATGTATATACAAGGCGTTCCGTATCGTTATATTTAAACTTTGGGAACGACAACTAGGTTCAGTTCTAAGACAAAAAAAAAAACAAAAGTGGTAGGTCCATTTTTATTTGTTTCACAGTACAGAGCTATGAGTAAAAAAGCAGCAAAGCAGAGCTTTTCTATAATTTTCTTGTCTTATTTTTTTTTTTTAACATTTAAAACAGAAAAGGTACCAGTGTTAAAAACTGCATATAAAAGGTCCTCTTACTAAATTTCGGTAGGAGCCATCGTTTTGGAGTTATTTGTATTTTAATAGGTATGCAATAACAGAAGGTAACTACATACCTACATATAAAATTAGTTCCACAATATTTTCAACTATTGTTTTGTAACTACCCCAACAAATCATGATGTTTAGATAAAAATTTGACAAAATATGTAACATTATGAAATTAATAAATGGTCCAACTTTAATTTTTGCAACTTAAGACGTTTCGAATTTATTGGCAAAAACTATGTTGTTCTTACCCACTTTAAGGTGTTGTAGCTCCCTTATGAACTGATTTAAGGCAAATGTTTATATACAAAACTCAACTTATTTTTTATAGTTCTATCACCCCCTTGAAGGAAGGTACTTAATTATGGGACACACTGTGTAACTAACTAGGAAATCACAGAGCTTTAATTTTTCAGGAAATACTCCTTGTTTAAAAGATAAGTTTATTAGATATGAAAACGGTCGACAGATAAGATGTTTTTTTAGTAAATTATTTGACATAATTTATATTGAGATGGTTTGAGTTTATTTTTTAATGTTACTACATCTTGTTCATTTAAAAGTAAAAAAAAAATTAAATGTTGCCAAAAGGTACCGGCTGATATACTTAAGGTGGACACTAGATTTTCTGACTTCATTATTAAGATAAACGAAAATTTCAAAAACCAAACTCTATTCACTTAAACTTTGCAGTGTTGGGTTGGATTTAAGTGAGTGAAACGTCCAACTACGACCTATGCTTATGAAATAAAATAAACATGAAAATGAACCGCTATAGGAACTTTGCACTTATGTACATCTGCCTGCCGTCTGCACCAAGAATCAGCACGCATTTTATTTTCTAATCTGGCTAACGCTGCAAAGTTTAAGTGAATAGAGTATAGCAAATTTCGCTGTAGATTCCGAATCTGCTGAGAAAACTTTGATCGGATGGTAAATATACGAGAGGTAGTAAAAAAGTTCTCCAAAAATTTTGACGCCCTGTATATTATACCGATTATTTAATTTATTGACACCCTGTATATTTGTACATATTCGTATTATAGCATGTTTATTTTTTTTCAACGAGATGTAACTTTACGTTATAATTTGTCTACATATACGTGTTCAAAAATACATTTTTTTAAATTAGAAACAGAACATTTACAAGTATTAAAAGTAAACAAAAAACTGGATTTATTTTACCAATTTTCTTAAAACTACAATGACATTAATGTTAAAATTTACACATTGCATTAAAATAAATTACTGTGTCACCAACCGTCCCGAAAACATCTATTTCTGGGACATTTTTTCTCCGAGAGCAGCCCTTTTCCAGGCTAGTCCGGAAAGTTTAAGGTTTTTTTGACAATTGCTAATTGGCATGTGAGAATTAATCGAATAATCAAAAAAATTGTATGCGCAGAGAAATTTACATTTAAAGGATACCATAGCAATCAAGAATTAACGCGTAGTTCTGTCATCATTTACTATACGATTTCCAAGTTATACGATTTCTAAAAATTGGTTTTTAGCCGAAATTGTGAAAAGTAGCAGCAAGGGCGATATAGAAAACATACCAGATGAAAATTTTGACCCTGCGATTCAAGCTGCCATGCAGTTATTGCCCAACGAGTCAAAACAGAAGTATGAAAATGTCTACCATTTGTTCGAAATTTGGACTACTTTATGTTTACCTTTTTTATTTCGAGATGGTTACCGAAAAAATAGCGCTTGAAACTCATCCCGAAAGTGTTTTTTCTGGATTAGCAGGTTTCCGGAATCTTGTCTACTCGTCCAGAAAAATTTCACTTTTTGGACTTATTACGTAAATAACTATCTCACGCCTAGCTTGCATATTTTTTTTCGAGAATAACTTCAGTAGCCCATATCTCGAAAACGAATAATGATAATAGCATAAAGTAATGTATCGTTGAAACTAGAAATAAAGGATCTATACGAATATGTAAAATATACAGGATGTTAAAAATTTTTTAACCGGTGTTGTCAAATCTGGAAGTTGTTGTATTCCATATAACTACTGGATGTAGTACGGTCGATTCCATGCATGACATAGCGTTAAAATTTGAGGAAAATAATTTTTGACTACCCATTTATCAGATTTTAGGTATAAAATCTGATAAATGTTTTCTCAGCGGAATCGGTGTCTACGGCATAAGGTGAACATTTTTAATATTTTCATTTATATTAATAATAAAGCCAGAAAATCCAGCGTCTACCTTAAGTGGACCTGGTACATTATCATTCAAAAATTCAAATTCTTTTTTCTTTATTGTTTGTCAAAACTAATGATAATTATTAATAAATTATTAAAGTTATTTCCAATTTCATTATTGCTAACTGAATATTATTTTCCACAATTTTTTATTCGGTGTTTTTCCTGCACTGTTTTATAATGTTGCAAATGGCTTTTGTTTTGTTATTAAGGTACCTATGGACACGTATGGTTACAGTGAGTAAGAAATGGGACAGCTATTCTTGTACAGTTTTTAAATGCATGTCAATCTTGGCGTATTATTATTATGTAATACTGACGTCAGTGTTATCTTCACATCAAAGGTTCTAACCCACTTCAGGAATATTATGTAGCCTATTAATATTAATAATCCCAAGTACATAACTAAATTTTAGCAAAAATGTGTGATAAGTTGTCCCATTTTTTATTGACCAGAACTGTACATATCTTTTGACGTGAAGGCAGGTTCATGTACGCGCGTTCATGTGCGTGGTATACATATTATTATTATTATTATTATTATTTTCGGAATATCCGATGCCGGACAGTCCTCCCGTGACCTCCGACGCCTCACGGGAGTCGCGCCGGCGCATTAGCTACATCCACTACCCACATCCCGCAGGGTTAGTGACTGTAGATACCAGAATCGTGTGGCCTAAGCAGACGGAGAGAACTCAGAACGACCGCCTTCTGCTGTTGGCCTGCCAACCATTCGGCTGACTTTTGGTAGGCCAGTATGATCTTTAATACCGAGAGCAGCGTAGGCTTTATCCCTCCAAGTACACCGATTATTAGGACGACCATTTTTACCCAGTAGCCTGGGTACAGCACTTGAAGTTCGTACCGGAGATCGATGTATTTGGTCCATTTCTCCTCCTCCTTCAAGGTGATGTTTTTCTCCGCAGGTGCCGAGAACTCGATGACATACATCACCTTGAGTTGATGGTCGAGGATGACTATCTCAGGCTTGTTGGCTTGAATTAGCCTGACCGTTGGGAACGAGTAGTTCCAGTAAATCCGGCATTTTTCGTTCTCGACAATGGACTCAATATCTCCGGGGACGTAAGGCAGCACCGGTGTCAGGTCTACCCCGTACGAGTGCCTTAGATGGTAGTATAGCACTCGTAATGCCGCGTTATGTCGGTGGATGTAGGCCGAAATCGCGTATATGGGGCATGCAGATAATCAGTGCATGAGCGATTCCGGCGCCTGATGGCAGGTCCTGCAGTTGATATCAGGAACCTCTACATGTCATACGCGGCTACGGTAGACGTTGATGTAGTGTTGATAACACCATCTTGGCAGGCCATAATGAATCCCTCGGTCTCCGACTTAAGCCCGGCTGACCTTAGAAAGGCGAATGTCAGCCTGGTCGACAAACCCAGTGTTTCTACGTTCTTATAGAATGCTGCGGCTTATCGACGTGCTGCCGAAAGAAATTTTCCTGCTCGGCAGCTCTAATTCGGGCTTTCAGACGATTTAGCTGAAGTTCGGTGACTGACTCTACATCAGCACCTCGCCGGCCTCCCTCGCCTGATATCAAATGCGAGACCGAGTTCATCTGAGGCTCTTTTTGCTGCCTTGAACAATCCTGCTCCCACTCCTACAGTTTCGTGATATTTTACTAACCGCAACAGGGAATCTGAGCTCCTGAGGATGTTACATGCCATATTCAGTACTACTCTGCTATGCGTACACTCCAGGCTCAAGAGTCCTCGGCTCTCCCGTTGACGTGGGAGGTACACACGAGGAACGGACGATCTAGGATGAATACTTCTGTGAATATTCATCATCTTGCGGGTATCTCTGTCTAATTGGCGCAGCTCATCTACCGTCAACTTTACTACTCCGAAGGAGCAGAACAAAACCGGAACGGCAAGCATATTAGTTGCAGACACCTTGTTCTTCCCCGAAAGGTCGGAAGACCAAATCTTCCGGAGACGGTGTCTGTACTTGCCGCGGGGAGAATCCTTTATTTGTGTTACATCCTGGAAGTGCCTTTGTTGCACACACAGATATGTATAGGTCTCTCCGGCATCCAGATGTTTTAGGATGCTACCGTCTGCGAGCTGCGCATCTTCAGGGAATTCCCCGCATCGTCCTCTCTTGAGGTGGACGACTGCACATTTGTCCAACCCGAACTTCATACCAATTGCCCCCGTATATTCTTCGACCACCCTAAGAGTGTTTTGTAGTTCGCGCTCTCCGGAGGCATAAAGTTTAAGGTCATCCATATAAAATAGATGAGTGACATTATGCCTCCGTCCACATTGATATCCGCGGGTTTTGGGGGAGCCCAACAGACAACGGTAGCAGTGAGATGCCACCTTCTCTGTCGTGGCCCGCTGTGCACCTGATGTTATGGTGAAACTAGTCTTCCAGAGTGGCAGCAACTGTTCTATTCATCTCACTAGTGGTGCTGGTATCGCAAGATATTCGAGCAAGTGCAACAATAGCTCGTGCGATGTTGTATCAAATGCTTGCGGTAATCAATCCAGGCCATCGATAGATTCCACTTGTATTGCACAGAATCCTGTGTAACACAGCGATCTATCAGCAGGCTGTCCTTGCAACCTGCCATGCCCTTCTTGACACCACGCTGTTCGTGTATCTGCTGGAAGACCGGATCAACAGACCTCAGTGTCCTAGCATACAAGATACGTGTAAATATCTTGTAGCAGGAGTTGAGGCGTGATCGGCCTATAATTTCTCGGGTCGGAAAATCTCCCTTTTTGGGGATAAGCACAGTACGTCCCTCGACGAACCAGTCCGGAATCTGCTGCCCCTCGTTCAACTATGAGTTGAATACTCGCGCCAGACGGCGGTGAGTGGAAGGAAATAATTTCTTCCACCACCAATCGTTAATGCAGTCTGGGCCCGGGGTAGCGAAGTTCTTGATACCAACAAGTGCTTGTTGGACTTCCTCCGTACTGATTGCCGGGCACACTTCTTCTGGCTCTTCAGGTTGTCTGTGGCACAGAGCCTCGAATTGTGCAATTGCTGGAGTGTCGCTGTTGAATTAACGCGTCGTTTCGTAGATTCCCTCCTAGAAGGTTTTGACATCTTCTACAGTCGGCGGATTATCTACAACACGCTGTGGCTCTTTAAAGAGGCGGAAAGGTTTCGTACGGAACAAATTGTTTTGCACCATACTCCTTACCCCCGTCTTCAACGTTTTCTTTATTGCCATAAGCGATCGGATCCTATCTAGACAGTGCTGCTTGATGGTAAGCATCACTGTCAGATTTAGAATTTGGTGTTAACGTCTTAATCCGGCGGCTATGCGCCGGATTCTAAGAGTAAAAACTCTACCACTCGTCTTTTATTCCACCACACTCTGGATCCGAGAAGCGTGTTGTCTGGCCGACTGTATCTTGTCCTCGATTTTTTTGTATACGCCGCTTGGCTTTCTCGACCCCGTTATTGGTTGACATCTTACGGGGGACCAGTTGCTTCGAGCGTTGTACACGGCACAGTTGATTTACCAGATGTCCGCATCTTCTGGAAGTTCCACATCGATGATCGCGTCCATTCTAGCTAGGTCTTGTGGCTTTAGCTTAGCCCTGGTGTTAATGCTAACCCTCGTCTACACCGGTGAACTGTAAAGGATGTTCCCCATCAGCTGGTAATTGCCACGGTGGGACTGCGGCTGGCAGTTCTTCCAGCTGACGGGATGCTCTTACGTAACCGGGTCGCTACTCTCGCGGCAGGTCAGCAAGTCATCCCGAAGTTTCCACGCCCACTTAAAGCGTCCGTGCACATTGCCATTTCCGTCGTTGTTGAGACTATCCGGTGAGGCCCCTCCCGCCTGTCTCTGACCCCCATCCACTTGGAGTCGATCGTGAGGGGCCCTTCGTCTTAGGTCATACGGAACCAGAAGTAGAAGGAGTACCAGGTGGTTAGCCTTGGTACCCCCGACCGACATTAGTCAGGCAGAATTACCTCTGCCTGTCCAGGGTGCACCAACGAGGAGGTTGCCGACCTTGCACCCCTTTTTGGACTTTTTCTTCCTCACTGTAAACCATTTTGATTATTTCTTTAAAGAAATGTCACATCAAAAATAATAGTTGTCATTTTTATAGCTCACTTTAGTAATGTTAACTTTTCCATATTCACAGTAGCTAGTTTAACAAAGATATTCGACGTTTAATAACTCAAAAACGGTATATGGTAGGGGTAACATATGGTATATTTGTTTAATCAGGAACGAAGGATCGTTCCAAAAATATAATAATATACAGGGTATCCCATTTAAAAACATATATTATTTTTTTGTATCCCCTGAAATCTGCACGCTACTGTACTTTTGATAGCATTTTAACAAAAAATCAGTCATAACCACACAACTTTTATTTAAAACTTTTTTTTCTATAGGCAATAATTACGATGATAAGGGGTGGGTAATTTATAATGAATAAACCTGTACAAAGTGCATTAACGAGAAAGACAATTCAAATGAGTTCTGATTAGTGATTACATTACTAAATTCAATTCAATTATTAAAGCAGTTTAGCAATTTATTGAAAAGTATATTTTTAGATCTTTTTTTTTTTCATTCGTTCTTTCTACATAATAAAAATTTAATGTTATTTGATGTTAAACAAATAAAATAATTACTTAAATACTTGGCAAACTTCTCCACCAATGTATGGTGTACAACATACAGGAGAGTTCAAGAAAGCCATAAAACATTTATGTTTATTACGAATTTTGTCTGGATTAAATTTCTTCCTTAGATGTTTGCCATTACAGAATTCACTAGGACCACATGTTGGTGGTTTAGTTAAACATTCTGGCGAGCCATGACAACCTGTTCTCGGACAATCATCTTGCAGTCCATATCGCTTTTCACAGTCACACCCTGTATACAAAATGCTTGCTCTAAGTTCTCGAGATTTTGATTGCTTAACTCTAACAACTTCTTTCTCCGTATTATTTGATTCATCTCCAGCGCCTTTTTTTGCAGATACCCTATAACATACCTAAGAAAACAACAGTTATTAATTAATTATTACAAATTTTGAAACCGAAACCACTGATCTTACAGTGTATGAAGTATTTTATTCATAATTTGTGTTCTAAGAACATGCATTCAGTTTATTAATTTAGCAAATTTATTAGATAAACCCAGTAACAGCCTTGATAAAATGTATCAAAAGTTGAAATTTGACACAGTGCATGTAAACACTAAAATCAAAATATCATATAAACTTTTAAGTTATTTCGGTTTCTTGGATATCATGAACATTCAATTTCAAAACGCACTTTTGTCTACGACAAAATTGCGCCCAAGGCTAAAGGTTGTTCTTACACCTCTGTTCCCTTCTAGAGGAAACATATTTTATTTTTGTAATAGTAAACAAATATAATTCAAGTTAATCTTGATACATATTGTACATGGTGTCTCGAAAGTAACGCCCGTTCCCTTGGAGGCTGATTCAATAAAAATATATTTTTTTAATCACATACTTAATGTCGGCTTGGTTCCGCTACCAACGCCAAATACCGATACCAGGAGATAAGCTCATCAATGCTTTTGTAAGCATTGATACCCCTAACCTGAACATTTTAGGGGTAGGAATCTTTAACGTACTCAAATCGCTAATACATGGAACCCACAATTTTATATCCGTTGATGACGCGATAAAAATCACGTGAGGTGATTTTACGTTATAACGGTACAAATGCTCTTATGTGGAAATTTCAACTTGAAGCATTATTGCATAAACATCCTGTAGCATGTCGATAAGCAGCGTTATTATTTATGAGTGAGGTTTTCATAAAAATTTCAATAAACCATTATTCAAAATTTGAGAATCTTGGAAAACCTCAAAAATGTATCTCTTTTTGTTAAAAAATAGCTAACCGACTTACTCAACAATGCAACAATGTCATCGAGTAGCCTGGTGTTAAAATTATGTATATGACAACATTTAGATGTTGTTTGTATTTAATTTTATTTCTGTTGGAAATGGAAAGATTTAATGGTTTTAGAATAATGCTGACATATAGTGTTTTATATGTCAAACGTTTTCCTGCCCATTGTCTTCCCGATTCAGAAGTAATCAACCATATTGAATAAAGTCTTCTTGAAACAGGTGAATTAAATTCACGTACAAAACTTCTGGGACGTCTAGAGGCAATGATAGTTACTTAAGAGGAACGAGATCTTAAGGAAACCCGGTGTAAATGTAAGTACTCGTAAGTTTTTCACGATAACTAATTTGCATCGAAACACTTCGACGAGATGGCCTACATCCATTTCGTCCACAAGATCGCTATCAGTCACTAAGAGATTAGTGATGTCTGACGAGTAGTAGCACTGATCACCAGAGAGATACACTTATTACTCACTATGTCTGTCGTGCTTAGTCTGCTTTAGGCTAGTCTGGTTTGGTATTATTATTTGTTTTTTCCATTACTTATGGCATACTGAGAAGAACACAAGTTCGAAACTAGTCTATGACTAGTGAGGAATAGACAAATGATCTTAGCTACCAAACAAGACTTGCAGGTTTAATTCAATGCAGGTCGAGGCTTTTGTCCGCTGAGTAGTTGTTTCCTGTTAATCTTATTCAGTATACAGTTTAACCCACCAGGGTTAGAGGTCACAGCTCTTGGTACCTGCTTTGCAGGTCGCTATCAGTCACTTAGACATCAATGATATCTGATAGGTAGTAGCACTGACCACCAGAGAGATACACTTATCACTCACTATGTCTGTCGTGCTTAGTCTGCTTTAGGTTAGCCTGGTTTGCAATTATTATTTGTCTTCTGCACTACCTATGGTATACTGACGAGAACATAACAAGTTCGAAACCGGTCTATGTCTAGTGAGGAATAGACAAATGATCTTAGCTACCACACAAGACTTGCAGGTTTAATTCAACATAGGTTGGGGCTTTTGTTCGCTGAGTAGTTGTTTCCTGTAAATCTTATTCAGAATAAATTCCTAATAAATGGCTTTGCTTAATTTTTTTAACATTGTTAATTATTTGACAAATATCTTGGCAATGAAGGGCCATCAGACATTTCCGCACTCAATTTTTTTGATTTAATTTTACTTGTTGAATTGATCCCCAAAAGGACAGGAAACACCCTGTATATTTCATAAGTAGGTGCATATAACATAAATATGAAGTGTATCGTTTATTTATTTCATTAAAATAAACATAAATGTATAAAATTATTCGGGTATTAATTTTTTCTTGCCTTTTTTTTTAACGACAAACTTTGCACATTATGACGCCATTTGCGATTACCCCTGGATTTAGCCACTTACCTTTGCCTCCTCCCTGACCAGTTCAGTCAGGAGGAACTGTTTCTGTCAACCGATTAACATAATTTTGATGTTAAATGAATGTAAGATGTCAACGATTACATATACTGGTCTGACCAATTTCCTTGACAGTATTAGGATGATTTTGATTAATAATCTGATCTTCTACTAAGGATTGGACTGAATGTAGAAAATAACCCACGTAATTATTAATTCACCGCATCCTAAGAAGTTAACGCAATTATAGTTCGTATTTTTAATTGGCTTATATTTAACTGATCATATCAATATTTTATTGCATCTGTCAAAGAAAAAGAGAAGGAAGTTTTTACCAGTAAAAAATCATTTTTGCACAGCATATCGTTGGTAAAGTAACTTCAAAAACTATTTGATCAGTAACTATGCTATTTGACCAGTTTGTTTTTCATTCAATTACTTGATCGAGGATTTAATTATGTTTGTATATGTAATATACAAGAAATTATCAGTATGTTATGGCCAGCAAATAAGAACAGTTTGCTTAGTAAAATTTGTATATTAGCTTAAAAAAAATAATAATTTAGAACTGCAAAATTAATAAAAACAATAAAAGGAAAATTTATTTAACAAAAAAAAAAGAGGATTTCTCGACTACAGAAACATATTACACGATATTTTCAATTCACGACGCCGCCCGGTACTACTTTATACAATTAATAGTAAGTAAAATTGTATTTTTCGACCACAAAAATCTTAAAAACAACATATTACACAACATTTTTAATTTAATCCCCCGCCATTCCGTCTCAACCCCGCCAATCATTGCTTTATGCAAAAATATTATCTTTAGTCAATAATTATTCACTGACTTATAAACAAAGAATAAAACTCGACAAACGTAAAAAAAAACATATTTATGCCCTCCTTCTCTTACACACTCTCAGCGCGGGTAATTGCTCAAAAGAAATCCGAACCAAATTTGAAGTAAATACCTCCAGAGACAACCACCTGGTTGTCTCTGATACCTCTAACCGATAGCTGATCGAAGTACATTTTTAATTATCATTTAAATAGTTGCATTTTTAAATTACGACATAGATACAAAAGTAGTTGCATAGCACTTCATTCAGCACAATTTTGAGAGTTTACAACCAAAAATATATAGAAGTGTATTTTCTATGGGTTATTAGAGTCAAAAGATCAAACAATTGAATATGTGATATCTCTGACATTCTTCTGAATGGTGACATAGAATTTTACTATTGACATTCATGTGTAAGATATTTACTCTTCTTCTCCCTTATGATAGAGTTAGTGGCGAAAGAATAGAGAAATCAGGGTCATAGCGGTATAAATTGAATATTGTTTAAATGGGTAAGAGGGAAACGTCTTGGGAAAAAAACAAAAGGATGCAAAAAGCGTAAATTACAATTTTCCTCTTTATCTTCTAACCAGATACTATGCTTAAATTGAATTTAACTAGTACTGTGGTTTGATTTATGGATATTAACTTTATTGATATCATATCAAAGCTATAGAAGTAATTGTTACGACACTATTTAAATATACAGATCGAACCAACCCACTAGAAACACGACTAGCAGTATGCGCAGTTTACAGTCTACAGTCGCTGTTGTCAGCGCGTCAGCGCGAATGTTAGAAGGTACTTTTACAGTAGTTTAGGATATTGCCTTTCTTCAAGAAGGAGGTATTTTTGAGCATCTAATATGAATTATTTATTTATTTATTTACGTATTATTTTATTTTTTTAGAGTTGAATTTATTTTTCTTTATTATTTATGCGAATATTAATTTATGTTTTTAGAATTACTTTGTTAAAAAAAAAAAATCAAAAATTTAAATGTGTGCTGTTCTGATATTTTTTCACAATTTTAGTGTTTTATTATCTGTGGAGCCTTGGAAGAAACATTGAAATTGTGTAACATTCAAATAATTTTAGTAAATATGTTAATATTCAAAGATTTATTAGATGAACAAGCAATACTCTCTATCGCGGCTTTAGTGATACTCACAGAACAACTATAATAGAAATGGTATTTCCTAAGAAAGAGAAGGAAAGGGCTGTGATGTTTCAATATTCGAGGCGCCATGTTATTGCACAGTAAAACTGGCCGCTCCTTGAATCGTACTTCTAAATTAAATTCAGATTTTCAGTTTGAACAAAACCGGTACCTCTTTAAATGGCAAACACAATTTTCTTTGACAGAAATTGTGTTTGCCTTTTAAATATCGGTTTTGTGTTTTGGAAAATGTATAAATGAGACATGTTTTATGATTTTTATTTATTAACCATAATTATGCATATATTATTGTACATTCATGTTGGCATAATAAAAAAAATTATCAAAAACAAAAAATAATTGTTTTAACACAGTAACAAAATACTTATAATACGTAATATAAATATAATTTATAGTAGTCACTTTCCACTAAAGTTTCCGTATCAAGATACGCTGAAATGTATTTTGCAAAACCGATCCGAAGTTCTTCATTCGCTTAATGTGTATATCCAGCTTTACATGCAACCCTAAAAATACAAATTTCCAAAACCACAAAATACCTACTGAAAAATTAGGATTTACATAGTTATTTGTAAATTAACTCGTTAATATTACGTCATTAACCGAGTCTTATAAAATTCTTTAAAATTTGTATAAAATACAGAAAGCTCCGTTTGGTTTGGTACATCCTTATGGGTATGGCAAATTGCTACTTTTATTTTCTTAAGAATTCTGCTAAAAACAATATGCCGTTGCTCTATTCTCTACATCCTCATCGTTTGGGCCCAGATTAATTATTTACCTTTTCACTTTGTTTTCAATTAAATCAACTGAAATATAAAATAACGTAATTGTATATATCACAGCCAACATATGTTTTTTATTGTCAATAATTTCAATAGTAAAGTAATATAAATAAAAACTATAATTTTACTTATGAAGAAATATGGCAGATACTTATACTTACGATTAATTCAAAGAACAGAATCCAGCTAATATAAACAGAATAAGATTCTATACGATAGTCACAGAATTTCAGCATAATATTGTTACTAAAGTTATTATAATATGTAAAACAGTTAAAAAATTAACAAAATGACAAATCGTTTATGAGTATGACAGCTGTTTTTCTAATTCGGGAGTAGGAGTAGTAATCTTCCGGTTAAGCTACCAGTTAGGAACATACTAATTATTTTTTATTAAAGTAACGCCTATAAAATTAACTACACAGAATATAAAGAAACATATAATGAAATATCATTTATAATTGGGATTTAATAGCTAAAACACAAAACATGTAGATTAGAATTACGACCGGTGACAACCGCTGGTAATCGATAGTCGTTCTAAAGGGGATATTGTAAAGACAAAAATGTTGACGTATCAGCAATACTAGTGTCAGACCCGTGGTGATTCTATTTTGTCTCGTATGTATTATGCATGCATCTCCCAGTAAGCGTATTGACACAATTGTTAACTTTCGTTGGGATTTCGTTTTCAGACGGGCAACTGTAAACTGCGCATACCGCTAGTCATGTATCTAGTGCAATATAATTGAACCGTAGGATAATAGATAAAAAGACTCAGGGTTTCATCAATGCTTAGAACTGGAAGATAACATATAAAGAAATAACAGCTGTTTCTTTGGATATAATCTATTATTTCTACAAAAAAAAATGAAATAATTATTGGGTATTACATAATCATCGTTTCAAAATTACCATGATAACAATAATAAATACCTATAGTTTTTTATATTTGAAAGTCATTCTTATCTGAATGCGCTAATATAAAAATTTTATGTAGATAGGGATCATAACAGTTTCAATAATTTTTTTGTAGAAACTATTAAAACAACTACACAATTTAGAATCAAGAATTGCATTGAATTAAATAACAGTATTCTATGCAATTCTTGCTTCTAGATTTAGTAATTGTTTTAATAGTTTCTACGATAAAATGTATTGGAAGTGTTCTGTTTGATTCACTATCTACCTAAAGCCATTATACTAGCGCATTCAGATAAGAATGTTTTCTTAAATGTTTTCTTAACCGCCTCTCAAGTCACCGAAGTAACTCCCAGAAAATCCTAGGATTTTGCGTTGAGTAAAGAGAGACGAGGCTATACAATTTATTGTGGAGTCTGAACCAATATAACAATATAAAATAAAAAAACTATAGGTATTTATTATTGTTATCATATTAGGTTTGAAAGGATGGTTATGTAATACCCAATAATTATTTCATTATTTTTTTCTAGAAATACATAAACACGAAGCAAATAAAATGTCAGATTTTTTAACATTATCTATTATTTATTGATAATCATATTCATTGGTAAAATATATGTCTGATTTGTTTGTTTATATTGATTTATTTTGTATGGTACCGTATTAAAAAAAAGAATTTAATTATTCTTTTAACTAGCAGCAATTCAATTACGCAAAATAGAAAAAGTTTAGATGAAGAAATTATGCAGGTACAATTTTTTGCATTAAAAATACTGTTCAATAAAAATCACCCAAAGAAAATGCATTTTCACATAGAAGTGTTTTTTCCTCCGTAATATTACACCATTTTGAAAATATATTAAATGTATGTACCTACTTGTAATATAATCTTTTTGCAGTAATATAAAGATCGTACATCAATCTTTCATTAAAAATAAAAGGTCCATCAGTAAGATAAACATGATGGATAACGACACTCGAAAACAAACCCATACAATAATAACTAACAAACACGGGAATGAGTATAATGAAAGACTGCATGATTTAACCAAAGGAAAATATCTTTATAAAAAAGTTTTAAAATATATTATTAGTTTTGTTTTCTTTTTGAATACCAGAAATATCTGTTTATTTTTCCTTATTCCACCATAACATTAAATTGGTTTAAATATACGTAAGTGCAGAAACATACAATTTTAAAATTCTCAGTTCTACTATCTAGCAACTATATTAAAATAAAAATATTTATAACAATTTTAGGAAAGAGATATTTATTAGGTGTATGGTATAGTCAATAAAAAACCTTAGAAGAATAAATAGCAGAAATACCTAATTCAAAGAATATTTCTATGAATAAACTAAAATAGGTATTGATTTTGTATTGGGGAACAAAAATATATTTCAATTAAATTCAGGCAATGTATATTTATGAATATATTGTTTGTGCAATAGAAATAAAATCTCACCATATCATTCGGTGCATTTTCAGTCACTCTTACAGGAACAGATAAATCCTCTTCAAGTGTTTTAACCATTTTTTTTAAAGTGCATAATAATTTTGCTTTATTGTCACCTCCATCTTTTGGTGCGCACACATGAGCCATATTTTATTTTGTTAGTTTTAATTTTCACTAGAAATTTTGTATATTACACAGAAAATTTTGAGGGTTTGTCCTAAATTGAAATTATGACTTAAATTTGACTTATTTGTCAAATTTACATTATTGTTAGGTAATTAAAACAAGAAAACATCAAATACTTTATTATATTAATAAATTATGAATATTGCTACCTCATTCTACTATCAAGTAATTTCCATGGAGATATTCAAAAATATACAATGTGTCCCAGCGGCGGCTGGTGGATATAGGTTATACAATTTCTCAATATTAGAGCATGGAACCAAAACAATATTTTAAGGCACGACTGTCAGTACTGATTGACGAAGCTTTGCAGAAAAATAATTGAAAAAAAAAATTGAGAAAAAAAAGTTACAAAAATGCGCAGCCTCCCAGATTCCTTCTAGACTATTAGGAAAATATTTGTAAACTATTTTTTTTTCGTAATCAGAAGGAAAATTTATCACTCCGTTTTTTTGGTATTCCAGAATTTTGATTTTTTGTAAAGTTATGACACTTTGAAATTTAAGTTCTTCATTGTGTAAATTTCAAAATATCATAACTTTACAAAAAATCCAAATTTTCGAAAACCAAAAAAAAAAACGGGAAGATAAATAGTAACAATAAAAAAAATAGTTTGCAAAAATTTTACTAATGGTCTAGAAGGAAGCTGGGGAGGCTGCGCATTTTTGTAACTTTTTTTTCTCAAATTTCTTTTAAATTTATTTTTCTGCAAAACTTCCTCGACTGCGTCCCATAATTAAGTAATTTTTTTCAAGGGAGCGATAGAACTAGAAAAAATAGTTGAGTTTTGTATACCGGTTGTAACAGGATCATGGTACACCCCCTTTTCTCCTTTATTTTTGAAGATAATTGATTGAAATTTGGGATATCCTATATACATAATAAGCGGCACTTTTTGACATACATGCAATTTTTTTCCGGTTTCGCTGGACGTGACACTAACTTTCGATTTTTAAATGGAACACCCTGTATATTATTGCATTTTTGAATTCTGGATGATATTCTGAATCCGACGATACCAAATAAAGGTCATTTCAAACGTCAATATTTTTTTTTAATATAATTTTTAGTTTTCAATTTAAGTGTGCCATGACGCTTCCGATTTATTCTAAATGACCCGTGTAATGCTAGAAAAATCGAAATTTCATCAAAAATACTCAATTACGTGATTTATGAGCAAATAAAGTTCATCAAAATGGTTCTTGGGGCCAAAACTCAATTTTTCCAAATGGAACCATATTGGTACCGTGGTACCATTTATTAGTACTATTAATAAGGAATTTATTCATTATCGTATTAAAATGTGCGATAAATACAAACAAAATTACAGCTAAAAGAAAATAAGAAAATACAATTTTGTTCTAATTAAATGTTAAGAAGTAACTAACTAAGGTGGCTTTGGAAAAATGAAATATTTAGCTCGTCAAACATTTGTTGGTCTTTTTTATTGTGTCTTTAAAAATTGTTTAAAATTCTTGTTAATTGTGTTCAAAATGCCGCAAATTTATACAAGAGATGAAAAAGTGGACATGTTAATTATTTATGGGGAATGTAGAAAAAATGCCGTTGCGGTTAGACACCTTTATGCCGAACGATATCCTGATAGAAAATGTCCAGCGAGAAATTATTTTAATTGTCTTGAAAATCAATTCCGAAATGAGCCCTGAAGAAAATTTCATTCTTGACGAAGGAACGGAAATTAATGTTTTGGCTCGAGTAGAAGTTGATAAGACTGTTTCTTTAAGGCAAATTGGGTTTGAATTAGAAATCAGTCACCAAACAGTAAGCCGAATTTTGCACAAATACCACTATAAATCTTTTAAATACCAATTGCACCAGCACTTGTACGAAAATGATTACGAACGTAGGATGGAATATTGCAATTGGATTTTACAAAATAACGTGCCGCCAAACAATGATTTTTGGGAATGATTTTATTTTCGAACGAGTCTAGGTTTACAGATTTGGAATTATTTAACCGACAAAATACAAAATATTGGTCACAATAAAATCAATTTTATTACAGGAGAGTAACTTTCAAGTGCGGTTCGGTTTCAATGTGGCTTGGAATAATCGGTAGTAGAATCATTGGTCCAATAATATTTGAAGGACCCCTGAGTGGTGCCAGATACTTGGGATTTCTACAAAATGAAATTGAGGACAGCTTAGCTGAATTACCTTTCCATTTACGACAGGGAATATATTTCCAACAAGATGGCGCTCCTCCCTATATTCAAGGATAGTAATTGATTACCTTCAACGGAGATTGGG
Source organism: Rhamnusium bicolor (assembly GCA_029963845.1). Taxonomy (NCBI): domain Eukaryota; kingdom Metazoa; phylum Arthropoda; class Insecta; order Coleoptera; family Cerambycidae; genus Rhamnusium; species Rhamnusium bicolor. The sequence goes on along the minus strand of JANEYF010003248.1, from coordinate 495,401 downwards.
AGAAAACGAAATTTCGACGAATGGTCCTGTGAGATGACCTCCAAGGTCGCCTAATTTAACACCCCTTGATTTTTTTGTTTGGGGTCATTTAAAAAATATTGTCTACGCAACCGCCGTTACAACCCGTGAAGACCTGGAGCTACGAGTAAGACGCGCAATTAATAGCATAACGGCCCAGCAATTGGCGAACGTTCTTCGAGAAACAGCTATGCGAGTTCAGAAGTGCATTAACGTTAATGGACAACATTTTGAACAACTGTTGTAATGTTTTGTGTTCATTTTTTTGTATTCCAAAGCCACCTTATGTATAACAAGGTAATTAGAACAAAATTGTATTTATAGCTGTAATTTTGTTTGTATTTAGCGCACATTTTAATACGACATATGAATAAATTCCTTATTAATAGTACTAATAAATGGTATCACGTACCAATATGGTTCCATTTGAAAAAATTGAGTTTTTCCCCAAAAACCATTTTGATGAACTTTATTTGCTCATAAATCACGTAATTTAGTATTTTTGACGGGAATTCGATTTTTCTAGCATTACACGGGTCATTTAAACTAAATCGGAACTGTCATGGCACACTTCAATGGAAAAGTAAAAATTATATTATAAAAAATATTGACGTTTGAAATGTCACTTATTTGGTGTCGTTGGATTCAGAAAATTATGCAGAATCTAAAAATGCAATAATATACAGGGTGTTCCATTTTAAAATCGAAAGTTAGTGTCACTTCCGGCGAAACCGGAAGTGAAAAAAATCACTTGTATGTCAAAAAGTGCCGCTTATTATGTATATAGGACATCCCAAATTTCAATCAATTATCTTCAAAACTAAAGGAGAAAAAGGGGTGTTCCTTGATCCTGTTACACCCGGTATAAATATTTGCCTTAAATCAATTCATAATGGAGCTACAACCCCCCTAAAAGGGATAAGTACAACATAGTTATTTGCCAATAAATTCGAAACGTTTTAAGTTACAAACATTTTTTTGTCTTATTTTTTTTAAACATTTAAAATGGAAAAAGGCACCAGTGTTAAAAATTCCATTTAAAAGGTGGTCTCACTAAATTTCCATAAGAGCCATCGCTTTGGCGTTATTTGTATTTTAATATTGCAATACAGGATATATATGCAATAATGGAAGGTAACTGCACCCTCTACAAAAATAAATCCACAATATTTTCAACTATTGTTTTGTAGAGCAATTTAAAACATCTCCTTACGCAAAGAAGCATGTGATTTAATGACAAACAATTTTTTTTTACAACAATAGTTCTATCACCCCCTTGAAGGAACGTAATTATAGGATAATAATATATGCTCCATGTGTATGTTTCTTCACTTGGAAATAATAAATATTATTATTTGTATTGGAGCTGCATTAAGAGATAAATGAAATAAAAATTACTAACAGTATTTCACATTCTGTGCCAGTTTTATTATTATAACTAGTACCTACTTGAGGCTTTATGATGAAAGATTAAATTTATGCGAATTATGCATCATTGTTTGTATTACATAATTTACATTTTACAGCTATCTAAGGGAATATATTTATTACTAAGCATCCCAAGACAATGTTATACTGAAATACTTCTCACAACACTCTGAGTTCGATAAAATCTCGGTATACCATGTGTCCCAAATTCGACGCTCACCATTGCGATGTCGGAAACAGCCACAAGATCGGTTAAACGACATAATTTTTAGCAAGTTTTATACTGATTCCAAATCCGTTAAGAAATCACTGCTAACGGAAATCGTTTTTGGGATTTTCCAAAAAATTTTTGTGATTTCTCTTTTTGCCTGTAGCCAAGAAATCCTTGGTCAGACATTACATTATTAGGACACTTTTTGGAGGCTAATATGTTGGTGTAGAAATAAATGTTTTTATTATGGCAGCCATATTGGCTTTTCGTTTTTCAGATTGCGCTTAAAAAGAGCTTTCAAATGATGTATCACATGTCGAGGAAAAATTGTTTTTCAAGGGACTAATTTAAGAAGTTATCCATTGGTTAATAAAACAAAATAGTAGGCCATGGAAAATCTAAAAGTTATTTTGATTTCATGGATATATCTAAACCCACCATTATTAAAAATAAGAGTAACATTAACGTTACCAGTTTGACATGTTAATATATAATAATTATAAATAATTTTAATTTTCTGTTAAAATACTGAACATAATCGATAGGAGAAATTTTTTTAATAACAGCAAATTTAACATAATAGAAGAAATGATAGTAAAGAAGTAGGAAGATTTATAAAACTGTTCAATATGATCTCCATTTAGCTGAATACATTTTTGGCATCTACGCCTAACTGAGCTGATTACTGTTCCAAGAGTATTGGTATTTATTGTGCCGAAAACGTCCCCAATTCTGTCTTCCAAAATATCGATAGTTTCCGGGCTTTCAAAATCAGACACTTCATTTTTCACCACACTCCACAAATAAAAATTAAGAGGAGTTATATCAGGCGAGCGAGCCACGATACTGGTCCTCTATTTGAAATTATGCGGTTACCAAAATTTTCCTGCAATGTCCGTTTGCAGGACAGACATCTTATTGGAACCACAATTCATTTTTTTCTTGTTCTGTAAAAAGCTGTCTTATCTCGGGTAAAACTTGATTTTCTAGAAGTTGACGATAGGCTGCTCCCGTTAAATTGTTGTGAAAAATGAATGGACCAATTAAATGGCGATCTAAAATTAATAATTAAGTAAAGGGTTATAGGCAGATCATAGGAGTAGAATAGGAAGAGAAAACGTAATACCTATCATGGCGCACCAAACAGTGAATCCAAACCTAGTTTGGAATCTCCATTTCGTAGTTATATGCGGAATCTCTGTGGCCCAATAGAGATAATTGTGCTTCATCGGTCCATATAACTCTCGATTGAAAAGATTGTTCTGCGCATTTCTGATTAAACCAACGAAAAATTCAAGTCTTCTACCAAAATTATTATTGTTTAAAGTTTGGACAATCGTAGGTTTGTACGAATGATATTTTCTTTGTTTTAATGTCTTGTGTACAGTTGTCTTTGGAATATTTGTAATTTGTCGCACTGACATGGGGGGATTATTGTTAATAGCTTCGAGAATATTATTTGTGAGGTCAACATTTTCAAAATCATACCGGTCTCTTTTATTATCAAAATTCCCGTAATTTAACAAATTGCTTACAATTCTTCCAAAAACTGTTCTACGTGGTTGCATTTTCACCGGGAATGTTTCTAGATAGGAAGCCGATGCGTTTTGCGAATTTCTATTTACTTTTAAATAACATTCTAACATATCAAATTTTTCTTCATTTGAGAATTTGTGAGCCATTTTGCAATAATTACACTCTTGAACAGTAAAGTATTATTGAACAATTTACAATAATGCTACTACTATTTATTGAACAAAGTGTCAACTAACAGTAATGCTCATAACTTATTTTAAACCACAGCCTACTAAATTTTACTGAAAGTTATGTGTGATTTTGGTCGTTTTTAGAAAGGCATTTTTAATGACCGTCTAAAAATTGATATTTTTAGAAAATTGTACAAATAAAGCAATTTACAGTTGATTTTAAGTACATTTTAAGTAGATAGATAATAAATGGTCACCGTCTGAATAAGCAACTTCCTTGTCTCTGGCTTTACAAAAACATTCTGATTTTCCATGGCCTACTATTTTGTTTTGTTAGGCAATGGATAACATTTCTTAAATTAGTCCATTGGAAAACAAGTTTTCCTCGGCATGTGATACATCATTTGAAATCTCTTTTTAAGCGCAATCTGAAAAACGAAAAAGCCAATATGGCTGCAATAAGAAAAACAAAAGTTGCCTCGGATATTTCAAAAACAAAAGAATATTGAACATTTGTTTCTACACCAAAACATTAGAAGAAAATTTGAAAAATGGTTTCAGTTAGCTGTGATTTCTTAACGGATTTGGAATCAGCATAAAATTTGCTAAAATTTATCCCATTTAACCGACTTTGTAGCTCTTACCGTTTTCGAGATCCCAGTGGTGAGCATCGAATTTGGGACACACGGTATGTGTTGGTAGACTTGGTAATACATCATAATGGTACGCCTCCACATTTCATTTATTATTGAACTTATCGAAATAAAATTAGGGGAGTATAAACTATAAAATGTATTTTTTGGATACAGCAAGCAATATGATAGTACTTTAGGTTTATCCAGAAATTACCACAACTTTCGATTTCTAAGGCCAGGTTTTTCAGTTGCGATTTAACTACCACTTGGCGTTCAACAGTACTATATTTTCATAAAAATTTACAAAATCGTAATACAAACTATGCCAACAAAAATTAATTTATATATAAAATATTTATTATTATAACTACTTTAAAAATAAACGTAAAATTAAAAAAAATCGAATTCGAAAACTGCGAGTTTAGTTAACCGACGATTGAAAAACTAGGTTTAAATGGCTCACCTTATATATTTTTACAAATTTCGATTTAGGGTAAAATTAACCATAGGAGTTTAGTAAATCCCCTAACCTGATGTCACATTTTTCTAGCATTTGATTTGTATCTAGTGCGTTGGAATTTCAAAATTCATTCTAAGGGATGTAAGTTCTAAGGGAAGTATTTCAAAAATTGAATAGTGTAAGCCGTTACTTAGTGATAATAAATCATGATGATATAATAAGAAACACAATTTACCCTGTTTTTATCACTATTTTATTATAACTTCACGTTACTGCAGTTTCGGCACTTAATGTGCAATTTTCACACGATTCTCTTGAGAATCGTTAAGTGCTGAAACTGCAATAGTGATAAAAAACAAAGTAGGTAAATTGGAAAAATATCAGTTTTTTTTTTCATTTCATTAGTCTCTTTTTATGATACTTTCAAAATCGGACAAACCACATTCTTAACAAAAATTTTTCTTTTAAATGGGAGGATGGTGGCTCATAGTAAGTAACCAGTAAGTAAATTATACATATTTTCTGAATTCATTGATATCCAATATTCATGTCATATTGATGCGATTTGTTTTAATTTTATTTCATTTAATTTACTAACAAAATTTGCATTGAACGTTAACATTAACATGGTTACCTCTGAAATACTAATTAATGCATTATAAAACAAAATAATGAGATGACAGTTTATTATTAAGCGCGTTCTCACAACGACTTTTTTGTTTTGTCTCACGTTGGTCGTCTGCTTCTGATTAGACATTTGACGCAAAGGAGTTGAAAATAATCAACTTCTTGGAGCAAGTCACCAATCAAAAACAAGTTACGCGAGACGCAGGAAGTATAAAGTCGTTGTGAGAACGTAGCTTTAATTACCTACTTTTTATTCGTTTGTGATATTGCTGAACATGAACTACACAAATATCTAAAACACTGATGATATTGATTTATGGCGAATGTAGGAGTCGATAAAATTCTGTGCCTGCACTGCGAATATATGCTGAGAGATTTCCCGAAAGAGAACATCACTGTCGTCAATAAAGTCAAAGTTAGAGACAAAAATGCTGCGAGAGGCAAGTGTTTAAAGATACGAATTCATCACAAACGAAAAGTTGGGAAACAACCATCAACTACAAGCTATCAGCTTTCGTTAGAGAAATGTCCGAAGGCTAGAATCAAACAGGGAAACATGTAACGAAATTGCAAGCAATTTCATTCCAGTTTGTTGTTGTCCACGATGAATTAAGTTTCAGCCAGTCTAGTCCAGATGGCGCCACTGATTTCTACTGGAACAGTTGGTTTTGCAGATTTTTGCACTAAATATCTATCTGTCTTTATTTCTCATACTGTACTCTCAAATGTTTGTCTCTTTCCAAACTATAATCGAGTTTAGGTAGCAGAACACTACAATGCTGCTTCCTTCTTACTAGTGTAGCGTTCTGATGGAAACAATCTCTAGTTCAACGGTCTGGTAAAATTTATATGTTTTCTGGTATTATCATTTGATTTTATGATCATCATTATTTAAAAAGTTGCTATATTGATTTAAAGTACCTTTGAGGTAATTTTCATAATAATATTGTACCGTAATTATCTTAATTTACGCCTTTGGCGAATTTGCCATACGGTGATCAGTTCACCTTGGTTGTTCTTTGGAACAGCCATCATTAATATTGATTAGTATCGATTTATCGTTCCTTGTTGGCAATTTATCTAATATCCCTCTGATATTGTAATAAGTTCGTGTGCTAATTTAAACTAACTTTCGGTTATTGTAAATTTTAGATTTACTCGGCAACGCATGTCGCCATTTTGTATCGTAGTTAGTTGTTTTCTGTCTTCGTCTGTTGATGTTTTAGGTCACTTAGCTACGTTGGTAGCGCTCTGAACAGTGGTGACTAGTGACATTTGGAGACACCTTGTTGGACCAAACCTATTTGTTTATAACCTTTGTGAAAATTATCTAATGTGGTGAATTTGTTTTGTGGTGGATTATTTTATACCAGTGCATATATTTATCAACCAGATCTCAGTAACATAAGGTTTTTCTAAATTTAAAATATCGAATGCTTACTTGAACGTTTACTTAGTATTTAGTCTGGAACGCTGCTCTAGTGGAGCCTTGCCTAGTTCTCTGGCAAAGATACCTACCTAGTTATTTGGCAATTGATTAACTTTTGATTATCTACAGTAAACATATAGTCAAGTTATATATCTTTAACTTTATTTGCAATTCATTATTCCCTCTCTCCGAGGAACTAATAAATAATTTAATTTAACGTTACCTTTAAGTTGAAAACTATCATATTGTTATATATTTAGCAAATATTTATTTACGTTATCTTTCTAGTTGTCTGTCTGTATACAGACATTCTAAATTCTATTTTCTTGAAGATTAACTTCTTTTTAGTAAAAAAATATCTTAACAGTTAGTGAATACCTATTTCACTTGTTTATTATCGTAGCTACACCTAGTTTATTTGTTGGACTAGTATTTTTTCTATTTAACGTAACTTTTATTGATACTTAAGTTAGTTGATGTCTTCAACTTCCTAAAATATTGTAGGATACCGATCCTAGTTTGTTTAGTTTGCAATTTACTCTGTAAATTTGTGTTAACTCATATTTTGTCTACGTAGCTGGACAATTCAAACGTCACCGCTTTTAACTTTGTTTTGCCTATAATACTGGTCTCATAAAACTCTCCCCTTTTTATGTAAATACCTGGACCAAGAGAAGAGGATAACTGGTGGATCGAACTGATCATTATATACTGGGTGGAGCAGGAAAATGATATTTTATACAACTGGCATTTTTTCTCAAGGGTAATTGCAGTACTGACAGTGGTGAGTCAAACTGACACCGAACCCATTAAGAGCTTAGCCGTTGGTGGATTCTTCGCTGGACTAACCCATTGGAAGTTACGTAAGATCTTCGTCCCCAGTAAACATTTATATTTGCTCAGAAGAAATTTGTAAGCGATCAGTCATTTTCTTTTTTTTCCTCTTTCAATATATCATTTTTTTTGTGGTTAGTTGTTGGTCTTCAACCACGTAGGTTTTTTTGACTTGTAAATATTGGACATATACTAGTCTTATTATACTTTTTATTAAATAATATCTTTTTATTCAACTTCCTTCCCAACCGAATTCAAGTTTTAACGTTATCTTTATCTTTTAAAGTAAATTTTTCATTATTTGGTACCTGCAAAAGTCCAGGCGCCCAGCCTAGATTTTGGTGAGAACTCAAATCAATCTAAGCCCTTATGCACGATCTGCTCACTGAGCTACCGGTCAATAAGTACAACCCCCAGCCTATTGTGTTATGCCAGCAATTGTTGCAAACAGTAAGAAGAATTTTGAAAAAAACATAAATATTGTGCATTAAAGTACAATCTTCACCAACATTTATACGAAGGAAATTCGATATGACGAATTGATTTTTGCGGGTAGAATATTAACAACTAAATCACGAGACAATAATTTTGCCTTTAACATCCTTTTTTAAGATGAATCTCGTTTTACAAATAATGCGATGTTCCACCGGCAGAACGTGAGGTACTGGTCCCAAGAAGATCAAAGGTTATTGAGACGAAGGAGGTTTCAAAAAATATTTAGGATAAATATGTAGGTGGGCCTTTATGGAAACATATCATTGGACCAATATCCTTCCAAAGTACGCTGACAGCACAAATGCATCTTGGATTTTTACAGAATGAAATTTGGCAGATTCGTCTAGCACAGTACCGATCGTTGCATTTTCAGCAACACGAAGTATCATCCCATAACAGCTACGATGTTATGAGTTTTTAGGACCTACGGCCCTACAACACATTACAAACCACAGTCCTATAAGATGGCCTGCCAGGTCAATTGATTTAACTCTATTAGATTTTTTCTGTGGGGCTATATCAAGGGACAGATTTATAAAACTTCCGTGATGACTATCGAGGACCTCGAGGATATAATAAGAAGAACTTTTAATAATATCACTCCACAAATGTTGAGGAACGTAATGAATAACACACTTGTGCGAGCAAGAAAATATATTGTTTGTGATGGGAGCCAATTGATAAACAATATTTGTAAAATTCAAATTGTTTGTGTCATTCATGTTTTTAGGTATTTAAAAATGTTTTAGTATAATTCATAACAATAAATGTTTTCCAAAACTTATTGACAAATTTTGTATGATTTTTAAACAATGTCCAATTTTCAGTGCATGTTACAGTAAACGAGAATGGACTTTTTTCTTATTTATCTCCTAATACTATAAGTAGTAATGCAAAGATAACTACTATTAAAGTTCAATAAATATTTTAAAAATCAATTTTTTGTTATTAAATTAAATGATATAAAATTTTAAAAAATCGCAAAGATATTATATGGATATTAATTAATTCAGAATAAAAAGTATAATTTAATGGTTAGTATGAGCCACCACCTTCCCATTGAAAGAAAAATTGCAAAAAAAGTGGTTTATCCAATTTTGAAAGCTTAGTAAAAAGGCCCTAATGAAATGTAAAGAAAACTGGTATTTTTCCATTGGAACTCACCTCTTGTAGAATGAATTTTGGGATTCCAAAGTACTCTAGATGCAAATCTTAAAATGCTTGAGAAAATTGAACATCAACTAAAAGAATCACGAAATTCTCATGGTATACTCACAATTTTGCTTTAAACCGAAATATGGTAAAGATATACAGGGTGCGCCATTTAAAAATCAAAAGTTGAGGTGATTTCCGGCAAGACCAGAAGTACTACCATATTGCCTTTTTAACCAAGTGCGTAAAAATGATGAACCATCATGGGTATGGGAAAATCGACATCATAGTTGGTTTCAACTTTAATCCTTACAAGTAACGACAAAATTCTACCAACTGCATTGAAAGTAGGATTTTTTCTAATGTATATGATTCTACATTATATATTTTTTAAAAGAATACAGTGTGTTCCACTTTGAGCAGACACACCCCTGTATTTTGGTTGTATTTAGGCGAATTGAAAAATTCCTTTTTTCAAATTGTGGTACTCAACGAGATATACCTTTCTCAATTACGATTATTTTATGTTGTGTATCCATGGCCTATTGGTGGGTTAGATTTTCAGATACTATCGAATAAGCAAATAAAAAATAGTGGGAAATTATGAAAATATGAAAATCAAATGTACACATAAAGATACAACTGTTCCATGTTTTACGGTCCCCACACTGTATATCACTCACTTAGCAGAGTGGATGTATTGTGCTATACTGGCTGTTCTTTATCAGAGAATATATATAACATCTAAAAATTTATCAAGAACTGTTCAGCAGATATATTCTTACTGTAAAGAGATCGTGGCTTCAAGGTGGCTGATTTTTTTTTACAAATTCCATAATAAACTCATGTTATATTTGTAAACATCTTTAATATCTACTGAAAAATAATGGCTATGATGTATGAGGTACGAAACAGTTTAAAATATATCACATCCGCATGATACTCCGTGACAAAATTCACGAGAACGTGAGTAACTATGAAGCGGATGTGGTTATGTGTGTTTACTTGGGGTTGGTTATTTAACAATTTTAGATAAAAAATGTGATCGTTTTTGTTATACAGAGCCCTCATAAATGATTAAGAACCACGTGATACAAACTTTATTAAATTATACTATGCATTAGTATCTGCCAGCGTAACACAAATCACTTAAAAGAGGCCGATATTTTTTTACTTATGAATATTTAATTGCTTAGCAATTTGGCGAGGGAGCAATTGTACAATATTTTTTTAATCAAATTTTGAAAGTAATCATGAATGTATAAATAAAAGTTATACGGTTATCAAACCTTGAGTGGTATTGGATAATTCCTAGAATAAATTATGCGAACATAACTAAGCATATTCATCAAATTAATCATTGTTTTATAATATATATATATATATATATATATATATATATATATATATATATATATATATATATATATATATATATATATATATATATATATATATATATATATATATATATATATATATATATATATATATATATATATATATATATATATATATATATATATATATATATATATATATATATATATATATATATATATATATATATATATATATATATATATATATATATATATATATATATATATATATATATATATATATATATATATATATATATATATATATATATATATATAATATATATATATATATATATATATATATATATATATATATATATATATATATATATATATATATATATATATATATATATATATATATATATACAGGGTTATTCACGGAAAGCGGGTATTAGACGTTTCTGGGGATCTGTCGAGTTTAAAAATCTGAAAATTCGTATAAAGAGGTTTTTGGATATGGCGAATTTAACGAAAATATTTTCAACTTTGTGTCACTTCCGCTTATACCGGAAATATCACCAAACTTTGTTATTTTAAATGGAACACCCTATATATTATTGCATATTTGGATTCCTCATAAAAATTTAGCTTGGGTTTGTGTACCATAATGCAGCCTTAAACCTACTATTTTCCGAGATAATTAATATTTTTGAAAATTTTGACGATTTCCATCCCTCGGAAAAAAATCGATATCTTCTATCATGTTACAGATTAAGAAATTTTCTTTTCAAGCTAATACAAGTTCCTTACGGTCTAACTAAAAGTGTCCTATGTTTTCACAATTTTATACAGGGTGTTTTATTTTCACAGTCGAACATTATTTTAGTTCAAACGTCAAAAAGTCATTTTTTTTAAATGGAACCCCCTGTATATTTTTACAAAATCTAATAGATTATTGAATTCTGCATCAACTGATATTACCATTCCCTATACCTATCTCTCTTGGTTTTCGCACCATAGACGAATATTTGTAAAATGTACATACAAAGCACTGTTTGTTACTAAGCAACACAAGTTATAACTTGCTTCCTTTCTTATCATAAAGGAATATAATCATGTGGATAGTTGATAATTATTTGTTAGTTATCAAGAAAACAAAATCAATAAACATCAAAAACAAAAGATCATTTTATTATTAGATTTATAAAAAATACTTTGCAACAAAAAATTTTCAAAATTAACGAATACATTGAATAAATATTTAATGCAGCAACTGTTCAAAATGCCCTCCATTTTGCTCCAAACAAGCCAATATTCTGCGATTTACGGCACTTACCGTGGCTCGGCGAATTTTGTGGGAATCTAATTGCTGAAATGCAGCCCGTACTCTATTCTTTAGATCCTCTTTGGAAGTAGCCAGGGTGGTATAAACAATATTTTTGATTGTACCCCAAAGGTAAAAGTCTAAAGGGGTCAAATTAGGGACCTTGCTGGCTATCTCCAAGGTCCTCGGTATCCAAACCACCTATCTTCAAACAATGCTACTAATTCGTCATACACTTCCCGTGTATTATGTGGGCCGCAACCATACATAGAATTATAAATATTTAGGGGCAAACTATCAATAAACGTTTCAACTACTGTTCTCAAGATTTCCATGTATTTGTTACTATTTAAATTTTCCTCGTAGATATGATACTTAAAAGTGTTATCTACCAATAAGCAGAAAACGTTAAAACTAAATTTGGTCTGGAAATTCGATTCCCGTACCACATGAGGATTTTGTGTGCCCAGTTGTGCAAATTTCGCCTGTTAAAAAATTCCTTCTTTGGAAAATTTAGCCTCATCAATCCAAATAATCCTTTTAAAAAATCAGGATTTTCTTGAAGACGTACGATTATCTGTTCACAGAAATCAGTTCTTTTTCGAAAATCTTCGGGCTTCAATGATTGTACTTTTTGGTACAGAAAGTTATGCATCTTATGCTTCTTTAGAATTCGTTGAATATACGAATATGAAATTCCTGAATCCCAACTAGCACCAGGAATAGATCCATGCGGATTTGCATAAAAGTAAGCCAGAACATTAATCTCATTTACTTCGTTATCTGTAACTGGCTTCGGTATTGTCTTTGCGGCTTTAACTTTGCCAAATTTTAAAAATTTAACCTGATTCTTCGGAATTTATTGTTTGTCATTGGTGGTAATTGTCGGTATTTCTCGTTGAATTCTCTGCACGTTCTACTAATTATTTCTTTATTATTTCCATAAATAGAAAACAAATCTAATATTACAACATTTGTATAAACGTTTGCCATTATTTTCCACTAATTCGCGTAAGTGATGCTACGCACACAACAATAACATGGTGTTGACAGTGGTAAAAACAAAACATTTTTACATTTGCAGCCTAATAGATGACATTCTGAAACAGTGCTGATGTTGTACGTACATTTTACAAATATTCGTCTATAGTGAGAAAACCAAGAGAGATAGGTATAGGGAATGGTAATATCAGTTGATGCAGAATTCAATAATCTATTAGATTCTGTAAAAATATATAGGGGGTTCCATTTAAAAAAAAATGACTTTTTGACGTTTGAACTAAAATAATGTTCGACTGTGAAAATAAAATACCCTGTATAAAATTGTGAAAACATAAGGACACTTTTAGTTAGACCGTAGGGAATTTGTATGAGTTTGAAAAAGAAAATTTCTTAATCTGTAACATGATAGAAGATAACGATTTTTTTCCGAAGAATAGCAATCGTCAAAATTTTTCAAAAAATATTAATTATCTCGGAAAATAGTAGGTTTAAGGCTGAATTATGGTACACAAACCCAAGCTAAATTTTTACGAGGAATCCAAATATGCAATAATATACAGGGTGTTCCATTTAAAATAACAAAGTTTGGTGATATTTCCGGTATAAGCGGAAGTGACACAAAGTTGAAAATATTTTCGTTAAATTCGCCATACCCAAAAACCTCTATATACGAATTTTCAGATTTTTAAACTAGACAGATCCCGAGAAACGTCTAATACCCGCTTTCCGTGAATAACCCTGTATATAATATATATATATATATATATATATATATATATATATATATATATATATATATATATATATATATATATATATATATATATATATATATATATATATATATATATATATATATATATATATGTATATATATATATATATATATATATATATATATATATATATATATATATATATATATATATATATATATATATATATATATATATATATATATATATATATATATATATATATATATATATATATATATATATATATATATATATATATATATATAACAGAGAGAGGAGTTAGACACTAAAGGCCACAAAGGTGCGACTGGCTCCCTGTCAGTGGTTTTCCTTTAGTGTCTTGAGTTTTGTTCATCATTTTAACTCAGCTACACCGTGCTGATGAAGACCAATTAGTCAGAAACACGTGTCCACGGTTTGCATCTGTCTGCCATTTGCAATTTTTGCATTTTCCACCGTGCAATTTTCTTTATGCGGGCGTACCCGTTGAATCATTGTTTTTTTTTACTGTAATGTAATTAAACCCGCGTCTAACTCCTCTCTGTTCATATTCATTTTCCTGGGTCCGGAATCCCACGCAGGTTGCTATAGTTGCCCGCGTGTGCGATGCTTGGGACGATGCTCCCATACCGGAGCCATCCAAGTGGAAGCCACAAAGGTGCAACTTGGCTCCCTGTCAGTGGTTTTCCTTTAGTGTCTTTTTTGAGTTTTGTTCATCATTTTAACTCAGCTACACCGTGCTGATGAAGACCAATTAGTCAGAAACACGTGTCCACGGTTTGCATCTGTCTGCCATTTGCAATTTTTGCATTTTCCACCGTGCAATTTTCTTTATGCGGGCGTACCCGTTGAATCAGGGTTTTTTTTTTTTCACTGTAATGTAATTAAACCCGCGTCTAACTCCTCTCTCTGTTCATATTCATTTTCCTGGGTCCGGAATCCCACGCAGGTTGCTATAGTTGCCCGCGTGTGCGATGCTTGGACGATGCTCCCATACCGGAGCCATCCAAGTGGAAGCCACAAAGGTGCGACTGGCTCCCTGTCAGTGGTTTTCCTTTAGTGTCTTTTTTGAGTTTTGTTCATCATTTTAACTCAGCTACACCGTGCTGATGAAGACCAATTAGTCAGAAACACGTGTCCACGGTTTGCATCTGTCTGCCATTTGCAATTTTTGCATTTTCCACCGTGCAATTTTCTTTATGCGGGCGTACCCGTTGAATCATTGTTTTTTTTTACTGTAATGTAATTAAACCCGCGTCTAACTCCTCTCTCTGTTCATATTCATTTTCCTGGGTCCGGAATCCCACGCAGGTTGCTATAGTTGCCCGCGTGTGCGATGCTTGGACGATGCTCCCATACCGGAGCCATCCAAGTGGAAGCCACAAAGGTGCGACTGGCTCCCTGTCAGTGGTTTTCCTTTAGTGTCTTTTTTGAGTTTTGTTCATCATTTTAACTCAGCTACACCGTGCTGATGAAGACCAATTAGTCAGAAACACGTGTCCACGGTTTGCATCTGTCTGCCATTTGCAATTTTTGCATTTTCCACCGTGCAATTTTCTTTATGCGGGCGTACCCGTTGAATCAGGGTTTTTTTTTTCACTGTAATGTAATTAAACCCGCGTCTAACTCCTCTCTCTGTTCATATTCATTTTCCTGGGTCCGGAATCCCACGCAGGTTGCTATAGTTGCCCGCGTGTGCGATGCTTGGACGATGCTCCCATACCGGAGCCATCCAAGTGGAAGCCACAAAGGTGCGACTGGCTCCCTGTCAGTGGTTTTCCTTTAGTGTCTTTTTTGAGTTTTGTTCATCATTTTAACTCAGCTACACCGTGCTGATGAAGACCAATTAGTCAGAAACACGTGTCCACGGTTTGCATCTGTCTGCCATTTGCAATTTTTGCATTTTCCACCGTGCAATTTTCTTTATGCGGGCGTACCCGTTGAATCATTGTTTTTTTTTACTATATATATATATATATATCTTTTTCAATGTGAGGACTTAAACGAAAAAAATAATCCGATGTGGAACTTTATAGTTTAACAATAATGCTACTTAATTAATAATTTGTGCGTATAGCGAGCACGTGTTTACAACTAAGTTCAAACTTAGTTTTATAAACCTTGATATAGCCCCACAGGAAAAAATCTAATAGGGTTAAATCAGTTGACCTGGCAGGCCACCTTATAGGACCATGGTTTGTAATAAGTTGTAGGGCCGTGGGTCTAATAATTTATAACATCGTAGCTATTATGGGGTGATGCTTCATGTTGCTGAAAATGCAACGAATGCTAGACGAATAAGCCAAATTTCATTTGGTAAAAATCCAAGATACATTTCCTCTGTCAGCGTATTAGTCTAATGATATATTTCCATAAAGACCCACCTACATATTTATCCTAAATATTTCTTGAAACCTCTTTTGTCTCAATAACCTTTGATCTTCTTGGGACCAGTACCTCACGTTCTGCCGGCTGAACATCGCATTATTTGTAAAACGAGATTCATCTTAAAAAAGTATGTTAAAGGCAAAATTATTGTCTCTTTATTATTTGTTAATATTCTACCCGCAAAACTCAATTCGTCATATTGAATTTCCTTCGTACAAATGTTGGTTAAGATTGTAATTTAATGAACGATATTTATGTTTTTTCAAAATTCTTCTTACTGTTGCCCTGTTTGATTCAAGCCTTCGGCCATTTCTCTAACGAAAGCTGATAGCCTGTGGTTGATGGTTGTTCCCCAACCTTTCATTTGTGATGAATTCTTATCTTTGAACACGTGCCTCTCGCAGCATTTTTGTCTCTAATTTCTTAAAATATTTACGACAGTGATGTTTTCTTTCGGGAAATCTCTCAGCATATATTCGCAGTGCAGGAACAGAATTTTATCGACTCCTACATTCGCCATAAATCAATATCATATATTGATTGTATAGTTGATGGCCAATTATTATGATTATTAATGTTTCTTCTTGAGGACTTGGTAATATAATTGATGGTGTTCTCTAACTAGAGATACAGTCTCATCATATTCAAAGTAGAGTATCCCATTATGTTTATTATTTATTGTTCTCTTACCCTTATTTTATGTTTATAAACTGTGTTAGAGCGATAAAAACGATTCGTTGTTTTGTGTCTTCTTTAGTATGTGTTCTATTTTTCCTCTGATAGTTTTGTTAATTTTAACAGTCATAATATGCTGCATTATTTTTATAACACAATTTAAGTTGTTCTTTTTCCAGTCAGTCAGAAGAATAATAATAATTGTTATAATACCTGCTGTTCGTTTGTTGTTATTTTGTAGTTAATAGGAAGATAGCATTCTATGTTGCTAGAAGCATCAATACGTGATTATCGCCAAAATAACATACGTTGCATTAAAATCTTCTCTACTTGCATAGATGAGAAAAATAATGGGGTCGTTTCAGATCTTTTATTTTCAGAACAATATTTGTTCTGACAAATAGTGTAAAGTATATTCATTGTTTTATATTTAGAAGTTATTTAAAAATATCTGATGTGACCAGCACATAACTTTCTTATACCAGTATATATCATCCTGATGTAAAAAACTCATTCTATTTAATTCTTCACTTACCTCAATTAAATTTTAATTTCGTACCTTGAAATGTTTTATTAAAATTTTTAATTAATTAATTATCAGCGTCATTCGATACTGTCAGTAATAATTCATGTCATATATTTTAATAATTTCTTCTTATTGACATTGACATTTTTGTAACTAAATTAGATATTTCAAATGTCAAACCGTTAAATTTATCCTAACCCCATTTTGTGAGGTCAAATGTATAAAAAATGTAAGTTTACATCAACTTTATTTAAGTAATTGGAAAATATATTTTATTGGCTTGATATAGTAGACATGATTTATATAATATTTCTTCAAGGATATATTTTTTTGTAATGGCAAATACAAAAAAAGTTTGGATCCCGTGGACCTCCTTTCAGCTGGCCAATTTTACACATCAGCGAATTTATCATTGTCTTTGGCCTCTAGAACATGTGTACCAAATTTGAAATCTTTATCTCAAAAACTCTGGCTGCTATCGCGTTACTACAGACATGCAGACAGATTTTTTTTTCATAAAGTTATGTTTTTTCATTATAATTCGTCGAGATTCGCCCAGAAATGCAATAAAAATTTTTAATTTTTTTTCCCGAAATTGTACCTTTTCTCTTCTTTCATTCATTGTGTCTCCTCTGGTGGTACCACATTCACCAAATTTAATGTGTCACCTAATATGTTGTTGACAACCGGAACTGCCAAGTTTGGGAAGTCTTCCATTAGCATTTTTTGAGTTATCGCAGATACACACATACACAACACACACACGCTGACAGATATCATTCGGAAAATAGTCAGAATGGATTCGGGAGGGTTCAAAACGTATAAATCAATCAAAATTTCGACGTCGAAAAAAATCACGATAACTATACTTCCTTATATTAGGTATAAGAAATTAAAAATAATAATTTGTATAAATGTGTAATTGTGTAAATGTGAAAATTATTTACCATTTGGCTTTGCCTACTGGCTGCATGTATAATTGACGCTGAAGATGAAATTTTTACCCACTAATTTATTTATACTATAAAACACGATATCTCAGTGTATCTAATTACTTTTTTCTGTAGCTTAATTTGTACACGGTAAGTCACATAAATGTTAACCCCCTGTTACTTTTGTTATCTTTGACCTAAATGGTTCATTCAAAAAATAAACCTGTTAACATGGATGATATCCTATTTCAAGTACAGGAAAATATCGGTTAGAATTGGAAACATCTTCTCTGAAAAATTTGAAACCCAATTTGATGTTCCGCAGGGATCTGTATTGGGATTCTCTCATATTTTTATTATTTATCAATGATCTACCAATACATATTTTTAAAAATTGTATTATAATGTATGCAGGTGATGTTACCCTCGGATTTGTTGCAGACAGTCCAGCGGAACTCCAAGATAAGCTTAACACTATTTCCAATCAATTTATTAACTACAGTTAGAAAAGCGGTTTAATTGTCAATGCGGAAAAAGCAGTCGCCATGAATTTTTACAACAAGAAAAAAATTAATCAATATCTTAATACAAAAGTCAAAAATGTGACAATAAAAATCTCATCTTTAAATACATTTTTAGATATCTATTTTGATGTCGACTTAAGTTATAAATGCCACATTGATTATGTGTGTAAAAAAAATTAATAGTAGTCACTACGATATACTATATTTAAAAAACGATGTCGACACAAAAAGTTTCATTAATATTTATCATGTACTTGTTAACTCTTTCGTATAATGTCATCTTGTTGGGAAATATTAATTGTAATAGAAAATTTATTTCTCAAAAAAGAATTATAAGGCTCATTTTTTCATTGAAACTACAGATTCGTGTCCATATTTCCGGAAATACAAAATATTAACTTTTTCATGTCTTTACATTTATAACTGTATTTTATTCGCAAGAAAAAATATTGGGGCATTTGAAGCTAACACCACCAACTATAAATATTGCACGAGACATGGTTCTTTTATAAAATTACCCAAACATCATTCTTGTTTGTATGAAAAGACCCCATCTTATGCTGGAACCAAATTATATAATCACATACCTGAAGATATAAAGTCAACAATCTCATTGCACCAGTTCAAGAAGTAAAAAATTAAAATTATTTTTGATTAGTAAATCTTATTATTCAGTGAGTGATTCATGGATGATGTGTGATAAATAGTTCTGTGATATGATAACTAACTATTATATATATATTTGTGTGTTAAAACAAAAAACGTAGTGGTATAATAGATTTTTAGTTATTCATAGGACGCAAAGTTTGCATTCGTCTATTAAACAATTAATGGAATTAACGAAATTAACAGATATAATTTAATAGCTAGGGGAGTGTATGATTAATGTCTCAGGTTCAGATAAGCGCTACAGGGAAAAACATTTTTAAGAACAGAACAAGACTTCGTGAAATCGTCAATATAAAACCACAACGTGGAAGGTATGCAAGGCGCCCAAGAAGTGTAAGAAATGTGGAAGTAGAGAATATTTTGGATTTGTATCAGAACATCTCACTATTAGTACTAGACAATTATTATCTGTCAGAACAGATGTCTCCCAAACCACTATCCTACGAGTATTACACGAGCAACAGTTACATCCGTTTCATATTCAACAAGTTCAAGAACAATTATGGTTCAGATGTATAAAAATTGCTGAAGTTTTTAGAGTGTTTTGTAATCTGAAAAACCGTTAACTTTTTGTAGATTTTAGATTTTTAAATAGTAATTGGTCTGTTTCAAATCACTACTGTGATACAGTTTATAGTATAGCTCTATAAATTCAATACAAACTGAAAATAGTGCACAGGAAAGACAAAACATTTATTTACTGACAATGATTGGTTTCGGAGACATGATGCGTACTCAGCAAGAGGTAATAAATTTGATTTGAATCTAAATTTAAGGAATATGGCCAACAGTAAGTGAAGATGTTTAGATTAATGTGCTACATTGTTAGTTCAAGAGGTCACCCTAGCAGTATTTTTGGAAGAGAGACGAGTTAGTGCTGCTTTGGGAGACTGTCAATTGGACGTTAGGGTGAGTGGCGACTGTTCACAAGGCAGATGCCTATCACCCCATCTATGCTGTCTAATAATGGATGGTCTCTTGGAGCGCCTAACTTCGGAAGGATTTTATGCGCAAGCAAATACGGATGACGGCCTGGTCTTAGTGACCGGCCGCTTCCTAAACGTCGTTTGCAACAGAACGCAGGCGCAGGTAGCTTGTAGAATAATAGAGAGATTTTATGGCGAAACAGGTCTCTCAGTCAATCCATCTAAGATTGATATCATCCTTCTCACCAAGAGAAGAAAATGGAGGATTTAGGGCACTAACCATGTACGGTAAACCTCTCACGCTTGCGCAGGAGGTTAGATACCTGGGAGTGACCCTAGATAGCAAACTCTCATGGGGACCGCAAATCGACAACGTCCTCAAAAAGTCGACTGCAACCTTCTGACAATTGCGCCGAGTGGTAGGTAGAAACTGGGGCCTCAACCCACGGATCCCACATTGGCTGTACCCGGCGGTCATCAGGCCGAGGCTCCAGTATGGATCTGTGGTCTGGTGGCTGAGCGTGGACAAAGCGATTATGTCCCGAAAGCTGGCAAATGTCCAGAGACTAGCCTGCCTAGGGATCACTGGCGCAATGAGGACGACACCGACAGCTGTTCTGGAGGTTCTGCTAAGCCTGCCAACGTTTCCTTCGTGGATAAAGATGAAGGCTATGGCGGCACTAAGAATGCGGGATCAGGGCGCTGGCAGTGTTCAGGCAGAGCTGAAGGTCACGCAACAATTGCTGGACTGGCGGAGAAGGGAAATCTCTCTCTCTCTGTCCTAAAGGTGAGAGAAGCGAAAGATCAGCTAAAGTTGGAAAGGAATGACACTCTCACTCTTCCCAGTAGGGAGGAGTGGAATGAAGGAAGAATTGACTTCCGCCCGGACTCTCTGGTGTGTTACACAGATTGATCTCGGGTGGCCACTAGACCGTCTTCCGGGGCGGGAATATATCTGGAAGGCAAAGAAGTACAGGAGAGCTTTGCTCTAGGCTCGTACACCACGGTCATCTAGACAGAGGTTTACGCCATCCTAGCGGTGGCGGGTAAGGCTAAGGTTAGGAATGAGGTGAAACAGATAATATACATCTGCTCCGATAACCAGGCTGCTCTAAAAGCGATGTGCTCCCCCAGGACGAGATCAGTTCTCGTCCAGGAGTGTGGGATGCCCTAGAAAAGCTGCCTAGGCATAAAAAAGTGAGACTGGTGTGGGTCCCGGGACATATGGGAGTTCCAGGTAACGAGAAGGCCGATGAATTGACTAAACTCGGGGCATAGGAACCCTGTCTCGGGCCTGATCCTATGTTAGGCATTTCAAGAAGGCAGGTCACAACGGCCCTCAATGAGTGGGTCTATGAGACACTGAGGAAGTACTGGAGAACCAACAGGGCCCGCAGGTAAGCCCGAGATTTTGTGACGGGGGGGCCAAACAAATCGAGATCGGCCTGGTTGCTGGGACGGAGTCGGAAAACTTTGAATCTTTTAATCAGAGGTCTGACAGGCCACTGCAGACTTAGGAGGCATCTATCATTGATAGGTATTGAGAAAGATCCTACATGTCCAAGATGCAGGAGTGATGAAGAAACATCTTACTGCTTCCTGGGACAATGTGAAGCGTTTAGGCGCTTGAGACACAGTATCTTCGGTTCTGAGGAGATGAGCTCCCTCGCAATGAGTGACATCCTGACCTTCATCAGAAGGTCGAAAAGTTCGATGAGGGAGCAAGAGAAGCACATGGCTAAGGGGACAGCTGGGGCTTGGTAAAAAGGGCCCGTCTGCGGCCTACTTACCAGGCGTCAGCCTCCCTCACCATTACCATTACCATTATCAAGCACTCCTATTGCAAACTGTTTTTTTTTTGTCTATTTTTGTTTATACTCACAATTGCTTAATATCATCTTCGGTTTGTATAAAATTAAATAACAGATTTTTATGTACATACTTATACCCTTCCGATTCCGGGCTGCAATCTCTTCTTACTAAATTATACCCTTCTGCTGCAATAATATCACTACTTATGGTGGGAGAGAGTCATGTTTTTATTAAGTAGAGAAGCGTGTAGTTGGCTAACGAGATATATTCTTTAAATTCATTAACTTAAGCAAAAAGGATCTAATATTTAATTGTGTTATAAAGACAAATTCACCCATATTTAATAGTACTAAACGAGAAAAAAAATAAAGATTAACATAATATGCTGGAATAAAATAAGTATATTTTACTAATAATAATTTTTTAAAGAATGAAAAATAATTACAATTTTATATCTAAGTACAGTAGTTTAAATCCATAGAATAGAAACATCATAATTGGTCATCAAAATTTGGTAATTTTCTAGTTTCCACTGTTAATAATTTTTTATCAGGAGGCTTTGTTTTTTGTGGTACTAGTGGATCTGTCAGAAGAGACGGTTCTAGACCTCAAAAAAGTGAGGAGGTCCAAAAAAGTAAAACCAAATTTTTAAAAATTTCGTTAGCAACCCCGTTTGTAAAGATTTTCAATAACTATTTTTATTTTTGATTATTTTGTTTTCATAATAATTTATGTTTATGTTATTCTGTGGACAGGGCTTTATTTCGCGACGAGCGACACTTTTCATTTGAATTAAATTTCAAAGTTAAGATTTGCAATAATTATGTTCTCATGCAACCCCACACATATATTTTTATAGGCAGAGAATTACTCTCAGAAAATACAAAAAAAATTACCCTTATTGCCACAAAAAATAATGACTTTAACCCCATATCTTCTGAAATAACTAATACAAATTTCAAAATGATTTTAAAATATGCACAAATGTATCTAATTTATAACCTCCAAATTTATTTTTTTGCCGTTTACTTTGAATTTTACGTCGCGTTTGTACATCATAACTCCTGACAATTTATTGTTGCAAACTCAATTTATTTATTTAATTTATAAATGCAACCCAAGAAGTAGGAGGGTCTGGACCTAGCGAATTTTAATGATCTTTTTACATAATTCGTATCACAAGTTTGTAGTTATTAGTGTTTTGATATCCAAGAGACATCATAAATGGTTATACAAATGCTGTAATGGAAGATATATGCGTTTGGTATACGGTCTTGTATTGGTAATGCATTGGCATCTTTATGAGTAAAGGTATGCTCAACGCCCAATACCCAATCATCAAACATTTAACAATATTCAACGTCGTCTTTGGAAAACAGATACATTTGCAAAAGCACTGTTGTTCTTGGAAGACCTATCACAGTTAGGACACTGGAACTAGAGGAAACTGGTTTCCATGAAATTAAAGAGCGGAAACCCGCACAAGAAAGGTTGCTGCCGAGTTTAATGTAAATCATAAGTGAGTATGAATAAGTTTAACAGGTTGAGTGCCAAGTGATGGCAATGTGGTCTCGCACATGATTTTGCTTTACCAGCCGCGTGAAACAAATGTGGACTCTCAAGCACTTGTGTGACATTTGGCTGCGTAAGTCGACTATGGTCTTACGTAACTGTGTAAAACATATGGGATCATATAATGCATGGCCTGTCGGTCTTGAAACGTTATTTGGCCTGTGCACTGGCGAGACCAGAGTGTTACCACGCAGCCGAGAAATTAATTTTAAATATTTAATTTTTTTAAAACAGGCAAATGATAAACTTAATACTATTATTTGTTAAAAGTTGTATAACAAATATAAAAAATTAAAATAAACGACTCACATAACAAATATAAAAAATTAAAATAAGCTTGATTCTTACAAAATCAATATAAATGATTCACTTGGTCGTTTTATGGACAACAAAAAAAACAATGTAAACAAAAGTGTTTCCCACAAGCTTCGCATTTATTATTGTCAGCACTCTCTGATATGTTAGAACATGAAGAATCCGTGGTGACACATTGGTCTTACATGGCATTTTAGGACAAATAGCCAAATTGGTGGCCGCGTGAAGCCAATGTAGCATCACAAAAAAAAAATGAAATTTTAGGTAGTTCAGATTATTTTTTCTTATCACAAACCACTGTTTGTGTGTTAGGACTCTATTATCTAAGTGTTTTAGCAAAAAAAAAACGATTGGCCTGTGGGATCCAACTTTTTTATTTTAAGGTGGCACTCAACCTGTTAAGGGACCAGCAGTTATATCTTTTATCGTATTTAACGTGTTTTCACATACTTTTCCACAACGAGTAGCTTTCTGTCAATTGTCGATTCAAATAGTTACACAAAATCCTCATTTAATAGCTAAGATTCTTTTTACTGGCGAAACTAATTCCTCAAGAAATTCAATTATGAACTACCATAATTATCTATAGTTTGACGAAAATTCGCACGAAGTAATAGAATCTCGTTCTCAACATAAGTTTTTATTCAATGTATGGGTTGAGAGTATTGATGACTGCTTATTTGGATCTTTACTTTCAAATGGTGTACCCTACTACAATTTCTTTGAAAACGAACTGCCTGGACTGTTAGAATTAGAAGATGTGACGATAAATATGCAATCAGTATGCAATACCCCTGAAGTCTTTGAACCTGTGTGTCAATCAATGCATGCATGCATCATGGCTGAAGGTAATCATTTTCAACAACTGCTACAAATTCGTAATTTATATCTTTATAGCTCCTGTTCTTTTAATAAATTATCAATATTTTCGCCTTTTCATAAATTTTTCGTAATGTTTTTCCAAATATTTGAAAATGTTGCATTTTTTGGAACAATTCAACAAAACATAATTTCTTGTCAAATTTTAATAAAACTTTTGTCTATTACATTCTACACGATTTTACGGTCTGAAACAGTTAAGCGGAACTACAAAACCAGTGATTTATTCACAGCTCACTTGTGTCGCTATCGGCTTTTTACAAGAGTAACTTTTTTCGTTATTATTCTTTGAGCAACTTGTTTTCCAAAATAATGAATAATAAAAAAAGTTATAAACAAAAATTTAGCACGAATGAACCATATCTACGCTACTGGTGAAATGAAAAAATCTGAAAAAAAATTCTCAAAAATAAACTTTAATCTAAAAATAGTAAATACCTGTTAGGTTAGATTTTCACCTTTGATGGTTCTCTAGTTATATGAAAAAAAAAATAGTTTTCCTACGAGCCTTTCAAAGGATCAAAACGATTTTGAATATACCATCCGAATGTATTCAAAATTTTAAGGTTAAAGTTTCGCGCGCACGCCCGGTACCCTACCTATTACACGGGTTAAAAATTTTTTTTCATCATTAGATTTTTTTATGTTTAACAGTGAAATATTTCGCTGTAATTACCAAAGTTTGGTTTTCGCAATTAAAACCTATATCTACTTGTATATCAACAAAATGTTTTAACACTCATATCAATTTGTGTTACTGTATTTTATATTGATTAAATAACATAATATCACCATTTCGCTGAAAGTTGTTATAAAACATGATTTTCCGAAGATATATTGTACCTATGTAATACTTGCAGGTGGTAAAGAATCAACGTACACATTTGTTTAATAAAAATTTAAAATTTTAGGTCTAATAAGACTTTCAAACTTTTTATGTTCAGTTCAGGACAATGTGTAATAGATTTTAATGTAAAATTCATTTTGTGCCCATTATTAACATACTTTGTCTGGTTAAATATACGAATCTGGCGAAGATAATTTATATTATAATTAAATTTCTATATACTTTATATTCGGCATTTCTTAAACGTTGAAAAAATTAATATACGAAGGATACCTACAAAAATAAAAATTTCAATATATAATGTCAGTTTACCTCTTTTATTTTCCACAGTGTATTTGACCTAAAAATGGTGTCAATGTTGTGTTTTCCACACATTAACTTATATAGCCCAATAATAATAAATAATCGAAATAGTCTTAACTTACCTAAGGAAATTAAAAATAGAATTCCTCCAGTGGGTTTAAACATTATTAATCCTTGACGGCTATAATGGTTCGGCGGTCACTATCACCTATTTCACATACACTAGGGGTTCACTAGTAACTTAATAAAAACAAACAATAATAATTGACACTTAAACATTACATATCACTTACGGACTACCTGCAACCAGGTGAGCGTTCAAACGCGGCAAACTTACTGCTCTTTCAGCTAGGACCTTTCTCCGGGAATGGGCGGGAATATAAAGGCGGGTTCTGGAAAAACACGCCCATTATCCTGCTACACTTGCAGGAATTGTGCGGAGAATTTTGCAGGATAAGGCATAGGAAGTTATATTAACAGTTAATCGACTTATACTGTGATTTTAACATCTCTCGTTGGATTTTAAGACAGTAAAATATTTAGTCATGTTGGATTGATGTCCTTTAAATATTTCTGTAGCTAAGTTGTAAATGGTTCTATTTAAATGTCCAAAATATCCATTTATTAAAACATTGAAAGAAAACATAATCATCCTAGATGCTTTTATGAATCTAGCTGAAATTAGTTTCAATCGAGCGTCGCAGACTGCGCATACCGCATACATTTGGCATAACTAATGTTTAAAGCTATGCAAATGCTTATTGTAAAATACAATTTAGAATCTAATAAAGTAGAAAATATGATTTATTTTACCATTAAAATGATGAAAGTGATTTTAAAATTTTAAGGTTGTGTCGTGTACGAATAAATACTACGTGGTTACGTTAGGCAGCGATATATGTTTCGGAAAATTCTTTAGTTTTAAAAGTATTGAAATTGTGACAATTAACATGACACAATTTAAAATTTCTGCGCTGAAATTTAATTTGCTAATTTCTAATAATTGTTTTATATATCTAGAAAGTATTATTGTCAATAGATTAAATCTGACTTTTACATCCACGTCTAAGATTAGATACAAACGGAAATCATTTGATTGTTTGATACTAAAGTGATTCAGTTATGATATGAAAAGATGAAATGGAAATAATGTCACAGCTGAAATTTATTTCAGTTTTGGAATTTTATGATACACGATAAATATTTGGGTAAAGGAAATCAGGAGGTTGTATCGTCAGTTTTCTTAACTAAATCTTTTGTAAAAAATCTCTCCATTTTGATATTTCACATAATTTGAAGAATGTTTCTAAAGATGGTTCAAAAATACTGCAGGTGATTTATTTAATTTTGGCACCACTTTAGTTCTGAAAATAAGAAAGTTATAGCATTTAAAATAAGATGATAGGGCTAGAAATATAGAATTTCGTTGTTAGTGTCAACAGAAATTATTAACAGTCCTTTAAAAAACTTTTGCTTAATTTTGAAAAAGAAATTTATGGCTAATTGTAGCCAACTTCTTGTATGTACCTACATCATATACATTGATATTTTTTCCCAATATTGGTCCCTGGACGAGTCGGGTGTATACATCATCTACTTACATCCTCAAAGGATCCATGTTTCGAATTATTTTCAGGATTTATCCAAAATTTCTATTAACTGCGATAATTAGTGTTGCATTGGTGTTAATTCTATCGGATTCCAAGATGTGATTCAGACTCTACAAATCCTAACGTTCAGGATACTAATTTGGTAACCTAAGAAACATTTTTCAAGTTGTATCTGGTAAGTCGGTTTGAGTATAAATATAAAAATTTATTACTACATTTTGTCATGCTTGTTCCTCTAAAAATAACAATAATTTAACTTAACTATTAACCCCATATTGACAATCAAACTTTTAGAGGAAGCATCTAAGCATATAAAACACGTAACTGTCAGGAAAAATTACTGTTGCATTTCTATTGCATGAGATTGTGGGATATGTGAAAATGTACCTATTAGTATTTTACCTTTTCCGTGTCGCTTTTTGTAGATTGACTTGACCTGATATTATCTAACTTTGCCATCTACTTAATTCTATAAAGCGTTCAGGGTTTAGTATACAGTATTGTTTTAAATGAAATAACTTTGTCCATCCAGACCGTTTGAGCTGATTGTATTGTGCAAACATATTTTGCACAATGCAACGGCCAGGTAACTGATTGGAGGTAGGAGGTTCACACCTAGTGAATAATAAGATAGTGCAATAAGTGAAATTTATATTTACAAAAGGGGTGTGTAGCTTATTTAATTTTGCTTTAAGTCCACAAGGGTATTCAACGTAACATTTTTTTTGTGAAATATTTATTATAAAAACAATAAAGAATTAAAATAAAGTTCCTGACTGAATTAGGAAAATTAGATGATATCATATAATAATGTGTGCAAAATATAAAATATATCAGCGACAACAATAAATGTTAAAATGAAACCATTTACGTACAACTGCAAAGGAAATTATTATGGAGCGCGAACATTATTTTGAGAACTAATTTGTTGGGCAACCCGATAGATATTACATATGCAACTACAATTATTGTTTAATAAAAATCTGGGAATTGCGTTCTATATCTGAATTTGTTGGAATTAAATTTATTGTTTTCTTTTAAAAAATAAATACGAAACGTGGACCATTTCATCTGGTTCTCTTCTTTTTTTTATCACTCTCCAACAAGTTACAACGCAAAACATATGTCACCCAACAGTTTTTAGAATTTAGTGTTTTCGATTTATATTTATCTTTTACAATACATACTTTTTATTTTTTCTATCGACACATTTTTCTTTTCTCCATTTTCATTATCTGAGTTATCTAATGCATTTTAATACTAAATATTTTTTATACGTGTAGGTATTTCCAGTAATTTAGCGGATGTGGAGAAGATGTTCCTGTCTAGATTGTGGCTATAATATATTATTTTCTACCATACATTTTGATTATTATTGCTAATTTAAATATAGCATGCTTCATAATCTTAGTTAAAAATTATTTAACATATGGTTAAACTATTTTTATAGCAATTGATTTATTAGACTTTAGCTAGATTAAAAGTGTTTGATTTATTAATGTGAATTCTAATTTTTCAGATATGTATGTATATAAGCGTATTATTAAATTTAAAAACACCCCCACTAGGTACACAATTAGGTAAATTAGTATCCATAGGCGGCCGTATGAGAACATTTTAAAAGTACATTTTTTTCAAAACAAACATTAGTAATATAAATAGGGAAAATCAATGACCAACTATTCTTTAGTACTGGAAAAAAATTCACATATAAATGAAATATTTTAAACAAAAAGAAAATTTTGTTTTGAGAGTTGTCTGTTTTCTTTATAAAAACTGTAATATATTGCTTGGACATTCATTTCAAACATGAGAAATTAAATTTATGCATTTCCATACTATATATCCATCCAATAGGAAAGCTATGAATATCCACTCCACATCACAAAATACAGATCTGTATATCGAAAAATTTTGTATTTATTTATAAATTAGACGAAGCTCTCAGCCCAACATCTTCAAGCAAAGCTCCATCCAACTATCCACCACGAGTCTAGTGCCTTTAAAAGCACATAGATATAAAAATTTTTAACAAATATAAAACAGTTACGTCTTATCTTGTTCAATATTATGTAGTTATAATCCTCAAATTAATGATTAGTAGATGCCAATTCAGGTGATATGCATATTTAACTATATAAAATTGTAATAAAATAAATAATTCGTTATGCAAGTTTTTATACTTGCGTTCGATACGCGATAGAGATTAAAATGAATATAACTGGACCTTCCAATGCACCTAAAATAACTGAATTGTCGTCTCTATTATTAACAAGTCAAAATCAATTGGTAAATATATTTTTTTTAGAACTAACGGTATTGTTACTTACCTGCATACCTGTAGAAATTGATCTACTGACATAAATTAAGGTCAGCGATAAATTACTTGTTATATTTACTTTCTTATGCGGCCACTGACCTAGTCAAGATGAATGCAGAGTAAACTGTTAAAAATTCAAGAATCAATTTTTCTCGAATTTCTTTTTTTTAATATTATCACAATTTCTAATTTGGTCACGTGACTGAATATTGAATTTTACTGTTTTAAATTGCCGTTATAAACTATTAGAAAGAAAAAAGTTTTATATAAAAATTGTAGATTTCATAAATAAATCACTAAGAAGAAATAATGTTTATCTGTGACTGATGATGGTAGCGAAAATAATATCTAATAGTAATTAATGTTTTGTTTTTTTGCATTTCCCCCTGACAATATAACCTAACTTTTTGACATACATACGATATAAAGATAATGTGGTATTATATTGAATAATTTACTATGTCTTTGTCCTACTACAAAGTAGTACAAACCGTGGAAGACGCCAAGACATTCATAACCACAGTTTCATATCAGTGGGAGGCAAATGGCATTTTGTTTTGGTGACCAACAAAAAAATTCAAAATGTATGTTTTCAACCCAGACAAAAATTGGTCACAACCATATATATGAAAAAAAAAACAAACACTTGTTGAAGCTAATTGGTTTGAAATTGAAATAGAAATACTGTTTCAAAAATGTTAAATCTATTTTGTAAGACATTTGGTTAGAAAAAATTTACGTCTACCTTTTTACAACAAACAAAGCACATTGATTGGCTGTCAAAGTAATAAATAATGCTGGTAATTCTATCAAAACTTATAATCGTATATGATATAATTGGTTAGTTCCCATCCCCCCTAGAAAATTGCAAAAATGATTACATCACCAGAAAAAATTAAACGTATACTTAAAACACTCCCCAACCTCAAAGCGCCCGGTCCCGACAACACTCCCAATATTCTTTACAAAAGTCTTCCTAACAAGACTATAATACAGTCAACCTACATAATTAACGCATCGATACGACTGCAGTACTTTTCCAACAGCGTGGAAACCTGCACTTATAGTGCTTTTCTTGAAACCGGGTAAAGACCCCCTTTCAACCCACCAGCTATAGGCCGATTTCTCTGCTTAATTCTATCGGGAAAATAGCAGAGAAAATGGTGCTAATTAATTTCAATAAAATTATCAGCAAAAAAGTTCTGATACCAAATATCCAATTCGGTTTCAGGAAAGGACGTTACACCACGCTGTCGCTGTTCAGAGTCGTGCACGACATCATCAGCGGTTTCAATTTAAAACACAACATGAAGATGTTGCTATTGGACATAGAGAAAGCATTTGACACTGTTTGGCATGGGGGTCTCCTCCATAAACTTTAAAACTTACACAATCTTCCAGATTATTATGTAATTTTCATCAAATCATATTTACCTAATAGACAATTTGGAGTAAAAATTAACAATACAATTACCGATATCTATTACATAAGGGCGGGCGTATCGCAGGGTACGGCACTTTCACCCACGTTATTCAACCTATACTTAGCAGACTTCCCCATCCACCCCTGACGCAGATTATTATGTACGCTGAAGATACGACTATCTACGCACAATCCTTTTACGCCCAGACTGCGACGACAAAATTACGATACCACCTAGACATAGGTACCCACGAAATACTACGATAAATGGAAGATAACAATAAACGAAACAAATACAGACTGTTACATTTACAAAAAAAATTTACAAACTTTTACTTCCCTCAAAATAAACAACAAGACTATTACGGAAAACAAAACGGTCAAATACCTAGGACTGACATTAGACCAGCGACTTTTTTTAAAATACACATCACTAAAACAATCAAGAAGACATACATGAACTTACATAAACTGTATCCCCTCTTTAACCGACGTCCCCAACTGACCACTGACAACAAGCTACGTACGGTTGCGTTGCCTAGAGCCGCATGTCAGATACTCAATATCACCGCCTTCAGGTGACGCAGAACAAATTACTGAGACCGCTAACAGATACACAAGAATCGACGTCCTACACGAACACGCTAACATACAACCGATGCGTGAATATATTATTGATACGGCTTAAAAATTTCTAAAGTCAATTATCCACGCATTGGACCTAACAAGACACATAACAGACATACGTGCACACTACAATTACATTTACACGCACAGACTGTTACATGAAAATCTTGCATTATACTACGACGTTAACTAACACTAACACACCACGCAGAACGACAGACACACGCCCCTATCCATTATCCATATCATACAATAACTTGTACATACTTCCACCCCACCTACCTTCCTCCCTATCCCCTCTCAGGGATTAGGTTCGCCTTTTCCCTCCACCACCAATCCATAAACCTAAACTATAATTTAAATTTTTTTTCAAGCAAGTCTTTAGTGGCTTTCCTGCATGGTTACGATAACCATTGTATGTAAAGTCTACGTATATTTTAATTATTGTAAATTGCTAATACTAAATACTTAAACGCACTGAATTGTCTTCACAGGAAAGTGCCGTCTACTCATCAATAGTAAGAGTAAAAAAATACAGCAGAGTCACAACACCGGCCACAGGGACGCCTGGCGGAATTTGTCGCCCCGTCGAAAATATTTTGCATTATTATTAATAAAATATTGTATGTTCTTAATTTCAGTTTGTTTATTTATTTATGTACTAAATAAAATAAATAAAATAATTTAGACCTAAATAACTATGTAAGTAATAGGAAAATTGGAATTGGTTATGAAAACGTTTTGCTGAATATAAAACAGATTACAAAATAACTTTATTTGTAATAATTTGCTTTTCAAAATGTTGCATATTTAGCAATTATGGCTGAAAAATAACAAACTTGATGACTAAAATATTCCGAAATATTTTTTTAGTAATAATTTAGTCAATCTCTTGGCTGCCACATCCAACATAATGATCAAATTGATGCTGAATCACTATAGCATTTCTGTACCTGAGAGTAGGGATAACAACGATACATCGATGGTTTTAAAACATCGATGCAACGGACCAAAAACATCGATGTTTTGCCTTCGATGTCTGGATGACGATACATCGATGTATCAGTATTGAAAATTGGCCGATGTTGACCAATATTTGCATCCGGGTTAGTCCATATCAAACTTATCAGGCCATTTTACGCGACCATCTCCGATTTTGGTACAGTTATTCAACTTATGAAAAAAACTCAAAAAAAACTAAATTTTAGATTTTTTCAGCCAGTAGTTCTTTTTTTATTGATTTTTAAAAATCGAAAAATTGACAAATTTCTCTCAGACGTATCTACAAAATACGCAATATCTCAAAAACTGCTTACTAGAAAAAAACGAGTAATGGCTCATTTTAGGTCTTTTAAATACCTTTCATATGAGTTATCACATAACTTTTAACTAAAAATTTTTTTGAAAATTTTGAAAATTTTTTCTTTTTTCAAAAATCTGAAGTCCATTTTTAATTTTTTTTAGAAAAATGCCTGTGTTTTTTCAATGATTTAGCAAGACACTCACCAAATTTTAATATGCAGAAATAATAGGTTCCTTGTCAAAAACATTTTTCAAAATTTATATCAAAAAAATATAAAAAAAACCCGGCGGTAAAAACATTAACGCCATTAAATGGAAATAAAATTAACTTTTTTAGGGTACTATTACTTCATATTATTATATGTGAAGAATTTTGAAAAATAGTTTTTTAACTGTATGACCTTAAATGACCTTGATAACTAATACTTTTCGATATATATATTATCTATGCTTAGTACCCTCTTTACTGCTCACTGGTCTTGACTTGTCTTTACAAGTTCATGGAATAGTTGGTGAGCCTTTGATTCACCTGATTCATCGGTTGTTCTAGCTGGTTGTTTTAACTTGTCAAATCCTGGAGGAATTCGTTTAGGCTTTATACACAAAAGTAAATGTTATAGGATCATTTCTGCAAAAGCCTTGGAAGTTTCAACTTATAAGAAGTTTATTTATTTTATTTTAAAATGTCGGAAACTACGGGAAGTGAATGGAAAATATTTAAGTTAAAATTGAATGCTAAACATTCGGGAAAATTAAGAAATGTGACTGGGTGGATGTGCAATTACAAGAACGTTAGCAAAGGAATGAAAATTTGTGATGGTTGCAGATTGAAACTTTCATACGAAGTTAAGAATGCGGAAGTTGAGAATGAAGCGGGGTAAATAAATATTTTGGTAGAAAAGTTTAGAAAAATGTTAAAATCAATGAGAAAATAAAATATCTTGAATGCACTATATTTTTTTTTGTTTATTTGTTTCAGACTATCCACTTCGGTGCAGCAAAATGATCCTGACTTTGTAGACGAAAATTATTCATTTGATGTTTTAAACCGGAACTACTCGGAGAATCGCCAATTAAAAGAAAAAGAGTTTATAAAGGAAGGAGGTAGAAAAGGTCCAAAAATCCATTGCCGCAGCATTTATGAAAGAAGATGCCGTAACAGAGCAGGAGGTGCAAAACAAAAGTGAGGAGTGTGAAATAATAAAACAACTGAAAAAAAAATTTTCGAAAACAGACGAAAGAAGTGAAAGAATGCTGGTATTATCCTGTCTACATAAAAGTTGGAGTAGATCACGAATTCAGGAGGAGTTAGGGGTGACACAATATATGGCCAGAGCTGTAAAAAAAATGGTGACAGAGGTTTTAGTGACTCTCAAGACAAAGACAGGAAAAACTCTTAGCGACAGAGTGGTCAAATTAGTAATCGATTTTTATAATAGAGATGATGTAAATAGAATGACGCCGGGGAAAAAGATTGTGTGGTCATCAGAAATACGGACGGAGAAAAAGAACATGTACAAAAAAGATTAGTACTAGCCAATCTAAAGGAGATATACGCTTTATTTAAAGCAGAAAATATAGAGGAAAAATTCGGTTTCTCTAAGTTTTGTGAACTTCGACCCAGAAACTGCATTGAAGCAGGGAAAAGTGGTACACATACGGTATGTGTATGCACCATTCATCAAAATATTAAATTAATGATCGAAGTTAACTAATATTTTAGATGAAGATAACATGCCCTTAGTTAAAAATTATCGTGATTGCTTATACAAAATAATGTGCAACCCGCCTTCAGTGCAGTGCTTTCAGGCCAGTGCTAACAATGTCCGGGGCTAGAGCCTTTTAAAAAACATTAACAGAGAAATTAGAAGAACTTATTGATGAAATTTCATATAAGAAGTGGTTATCTGTAGATAGGTGTACGATGAAAACAGTTGTAAAAAAATTTACTGATGATCTTATCAAGCTAAGGTCTCATTCTTTATAGCAACAATGCAAAGAGCATTACATGACATTAAAAGCTCTCTAAAACCTGGAGAAATTTTGATTACCTCTGATTTTGCAGAAAACTATTCATTTGTAATGTAGGACGAGGTCCAGTCCTATCACTGGAATAATAGCCAGGCTACCCTACATCCATTTGCAACCTTTTTTGAAAATGAAGATAAACTTGAAAATATGAATTACGTGTTCCTGTCAGAATGTCTTAAACACAATACTATTGCGTTTAATTTATTTTTCTCAAAATTAATACCAGATTTAAAGGAAAAGATTCCTGGGCTGAACAAAATCTTTTACTTTTCCGACGGAAGTGCTGCGCAGTACAAAAATAAAAAAAATCCTTAATACATGCATTCATAAAAAAAGAATTTGATGTCGAAGCGGAGTGGCATTTCTTTGCTATTTCCCATGGCAAGAGCGCCTGTGATGGCCTTGGGGGCACAGTCAAAAGGCTGGCTGCGAAAGCTAGCTTGCAAATTATGACGCCATACCAATTACTTACTTGGTGCAGTCAAAACATTGGAAGCATAAACTTCAAATACTGCTCTGAAGAAGACTACAAAGAGCATGAGACTTTTTAAATAAGAGATTTGCTGATGTTTTAACCATACCAGGAACACAAAAAATTCACGCTGTAATCCCTATTACAGAAAACACATTTCAAGCAAAATCATTTTCATCCAGTTTAGATGTTCGAATTTGCCAACTTTTACCAGGTGGTGATATTTATTCAGAAGATCTGCAAAATCTATGGTCAGGATTTGTGATAGTGAAATATGACAGTGCATGGTAGTTAACCTGTATCATAGCAAAAAATGTTGACTATGGGGAGGTCAAAGATAGCTTTCTTCATCCATGAGGACCTGCTCCATCATTCTATTATCCAAAACACATTCTAATTGTAGATAATAATACACTTTTAAAAAAAGTTGAACCCAACACAGCTACTGGTAGGACTTATACTCTGAGCAAAGAGGAAATGGCAGGATCGACAACAATTCTTGAGAGAAATTTGAAAAAAAATAAATTAGATTTTATTTCTCTTATCTTAGATTGTATGCTTTTACATTATGTTTTGTGTTTAAACTAATGAAAAAGAAGATTTCAAAAAAGGTGCAGTTTTTGCCTAATACCTCTGTTTCAAAT
This sequence comes from Rhamnusium bicolor, assembly GCA_029963845.1. Classification (NCBI taxonomy): domain Eukaryota; kingdom Metazoa; phylum Arthropoda; class Insecta; order Coleoptera; family Cerambycidae; genus Rhamnusium; species Rhamnusium bicolor. The sequence continues at coordinate 459,197 of JANEYF010003248.1, read as the reverse complement.
ATATTTTTTTAACAACAATCCATGACTTCTCCATCTCAAATTTTCTTGTATAAATGGGTAACATTCTGAGTAAAATCATATATTTTTTTTCAAAAAAAATTAATAATGGATTTTTGAAAAAAGAAAAAAATTGTCAAAAACAACATTTTTAGTTAAAAGTTATCATATGATAACTCATATGAAATGCATTTAAAAGACCTTTAAAATGAGCCATTATTTGTTTTTTTCTAGTAAGCAGTTTTTGAGATATTGCGTATTTTGTAGGTACGTCTAAGAGAGAAACTGGTCAATTTTTCGATTTTTAAAAATCATTAAAAAAAAGAATTACTGGCTAAAAAAATCTAAAATATTGTTTTTTTTTTGAGTAAAATAACTACCAAAAATCATGAAAATCGGAGATGGTTGCGTAAAATGTCCTGGTAGGATTGATATGGACTGACCCATCCGTTTGATTGGCTTTATCACCGAACTTTGTAGACTGCAATTACTTATAGACGTTAGACATCTATCCATTGATGTCGGAACTTAACTACACACGACACAACTTACACAAATTATTCGAGTACTGTAAAGATCTTTAAGAATTATAATATGTTCTCTAAAATATAAATATAAATAGGTAAATATAAATATAAACAGGTTTATTATGTTATTATTGTTATCTTCTTTTATTTTAATTTGTTTTTTTTACATTATTGTCATTTTTATGCAATAAACCAAACTAACAAACTCTTGTTTCTTAAAAAAAGTTAATAGATAGAATAACAACATATTGCTTTGCTATAATAATCTCATTTGTTTTATCTATATGAAGAAAAAAAATTAAATCTATCAGAACTTTTAAAATGTAGAAACATCGCACATCGCTGTTTTTCTATCGATATATCGATCGAATCAATGTCTAAGTGACGATATTTTCTATGTTTATATATCGATGTTTTCATTTATTTTGCCAATTTGTTTTGTTATATAACTAACCATGTAAACTATTTCACAAATTCCAACACTGACTTTGGTTGTTGTTGTTGTCATTAAAACGCCTTTATGACATCGTATAATGCTAATGCGATATATAATACCCTCAAAACGTTTCGCTAACCAAAACAAAATGTAAGATTTAAATTCAAAATAAAAATGACCGGACTGACCATTTAACAGCCAAATTAAGGTTACGGAAACGTTGTCAAAGAACAGGTTTAGTTACCACAGCATATAAGTTATATTGTGCAACTTGCGTATACACATGCTGCTAGATAGATAATAGTAACATCCCATTTTTACCTAAATCTCCATAATTATTGAATGTCACTTTACCATTTATCATTCCTGCTAAAGCAGCAAAAATACTATATTTCTCGCCCAGTAATGTTTTCCCTCAGATCTTTAAAGTTTTAAAGTTAGTGAGAATAGGTACCCCTTTCAGACCCCCCCTCCCCCGGCCACGCCATTGTGATGCATTTGCTTTGTCCTTCATGAAATAGCGTTCAATCAAAAATCTGTTTCGGATCATCTTTCGAAAACATACTATTCATTACCATGAGTTACAATATATTTTTTCGTAATTAATATAATTTTTAGCTAACGCAGAAATGGAAAAATGGCTTCATAAAATAAAAAAAGTCAATAAACACTATGATTTACAGAGCTGTACACCTATTAACGTAATGTTTTAATGCACACCCGATTACTAAAGATTACTAAATGATAGGGTTGTCCCCCTTTCTACTATACTAATGCGTTGAGGATATCACAAAGGCTTTAAACGGAGTGTAAACTTCCATTTACATTACCGATCACTAACTAAATGAATTTACGTCTGGGGGGAGGATGAAATAATTTTGAATATATAAATAAATATATTTAACTGAGATGAGATTGAGTTTAACTCAATTAAAATTATAAATATTTATCATTTGCAAGAAAGTTGAAACAGTATTTCTGACAAAAAAAAACATGAGGAGAACACATTCTCTTAATGTTTTTTTTTTAGAAATCCTGTTGTTTTTTGAAAAATTCACCTTTTTTAAAATTTTGGGAAAATCATATATTTTTCTTTTCATATATATACCTGCTCTTAAAATCTGAAATCGATGAGTTTTTTAAGTTACGTTTGTTTAATATTTGTTATGCCTCCGAAAGTGGTTCACTTCAGAAAGTATGAACTTTCTGAACTGAACCATTTTCGGAGACATAAGCTATTATTATTAATATTTTGCATATTTTACGGTAAATTTTACCTTGTTTGTAAAGATTATCAATAATTATTAAATACTATTTTTTGTCAGATTTTGAGATACAGTGTATCGCATTTATGATGAAGACTAACCTTTTCGGTGTTTTTAGTAATAGAGATTTAAATTTTTGCACAATCGAAGAACCGCATGAGGTGCATATTTTGATGTAGGTACTCAACTCAAATATAAGTTGTAAACCCAGCTTATTGCGACTTCACGACTATGGTCAATACTCGATATTTTTGGCTGCTGAAGATAATGTTTTGCGCAGTTTTGAATTTCAGTTTTAAGTAGAGTGTCTTGGAAACAAATTAACTAATTGAATTAAATGTTAACTTCAAATGTTGCATATGTTTTTAACTGTTGTGTCAAAACAATAAAAAAATGCCTCTTCAATGTTTAAGTTCAGGAGAAAAAATCCAGTTAGACTATTTGATGATGGATAAATTAGCAGAGAAGTTGTACTGGAATTTAACAGAAGACATCCGATGCTAAATCATATTCGACATGAAACTGCAGCCGCCGTTAATGCACTTTTTAATGAAACCGGCAATGTGTCGAGGAAACTCCCAAATGACCTTCTACATTGAAATCGAGGATATCCTAATAACAATTGCTTAGCTGCAGATCGTGTCAATCCTTGACAGATTTGGCTCTACAACTGAATTTGTCTAAAGACAAAATTAGAAGATATTTTATTCGTCATAAAATAAAGCCTCAAAAGCCACGTTAAGAAAAGGTGACGAAAGTAGATACTGCGCCACAGAAAACCTTCATTGGGTTAGTAATAGCAAAGACCAGTACTCGCAGAAGGTTAATGTATGGCACGGTATTTCGTGTGACCGAACAAATTGATCCTTTTTTCTTCATTAACATGTTAAACGTGCACGATTGTTCAATTATTATTTTTATTATTATTAAGCACTCTCCACTATCCTTCATACTACCATGCCGAATTAGACCATTATTTAAATTATAGATAATAAATATAACAGATTTGGAAATAGAAATTACTCGTGGCGCATTCGCCATATTTTAAAGACCGTTTAATTTGTCAATTAAAAACTTTTTATTTGTATGCTTGAATTGAAAATCATTTCTTAATTTTTACACACAAACTGAAAAGTGTTTTTCTCCTAGACAAGAACATTGACATAATTCACTCAATCCGTTCACTCCATTCATTCCTTTCGTGTCGTTAATTCATTTATATCATTCGCTTCAATTACTTCATTTCCTTCATCCATTTCATTCATTCCATTTTCTTCATCATTTCTTCGCTTTATTAGTTTCATCGTTTCATCCACCTCAATCGCATCATTTGTTCCATTCCTTTCATTCATATCATTTACTGATACCAACCAGAAATTTTCTACATAGTTGCGGGTTCAAATCCCGTTACCGGCACTGGCAATGTCGGTGAAAATGGTTGAATATCTACATTTTTCTAACCCCCTTCTGCTTTGGCTGTGGATTTCGGGGGTTGTCTATCTTCTGTAGTGTTTATTATATTTATTATTATTATTTGTTTCATTCATTTCATTTATTTCATCAGTTCGTTTTTATATTCCATTTTTTATCAATAGTCATATATTTTTTTAAAAAACGACTGTTTCAAAGTAAAATTATAAAAAACACATGTAAAGCAATATTTCATATTTTTTAAGTAAATTTTTAATTCAAAAATTTTATAAGAATGTTGAGAAAGATAATAACAGACACATTTATATTAAAATAAAATTTCTGTTTCATCAATTATTCTTTGTATGATTATTCTATTATATTTCTTGCGTTTTCGAAATCAAATATGTTGTACTTATATTTGTATTTCATAAGGCAACAGGAAATTTTGGCCTCAACTGATGTTCAATTGTTTGTAGTTATGTTGGATATGTTGCTGATTTTTGACTGCACTCCTTAATTATTACTAATTGACTAACAGTGTAGGGTACTGTTGAGAATAAGGTTTACAAAACAGTACCTGGCAAATGAGAGGAATTTCGTGAAGTTCGTAAGGCAAGCCTGTCGTAAAATTAGTATACCAGAATTAAGGTCAATCATAACCGCAAGAGAAATGCATTATAGTTGAGAGTGGGCTATTTGAAAGATGCTACAATCGATAATTTTCGTTAGTTCATTGTTTTAATATAGTTTTTGTTTAAATTTTTATTGAATGAATAATTATACTGTTGTTTTTCCATTTGTTTCTAAAGAGTTTTTTTGTTTCCATGGAACTCCAATCAAAACTGAAATTAAAACTTTGACTGTACGTGCAACATTATCAAACTTACTCATATCTTATTTGGTCGAAAATAAAGGTTACGTCCGCCGCACAGTGGTCCCAAATCCCAAAAACGTGGCCAAAATATGAAGGCGCTCTTCAATTACAAATGAAAATTGGTATTCTAAGGTTAAAATTACAAAAAACCAAATGACTAATCTAATATGGGGGACGCATATATTTAAAAAATATCAGAATTAACCGAAACTTGGTAGTTAGGGCGCCTAGGCGACGTGGATGTTCGGCTGGTCACGAGCATGAGCGTCCGACGAGGACACTTTTGTATTTTTAATGTTAATAAATTGTTTGAATTGAATTGAATTAAGGTCGCTGATTATGAATCAAAAGTCAAAATTACAGAAAACAAAATGGCATACTATTTAAACTGTCTTTTAATGTAATAAAAAATTTCAATCCTGGACAACTGCATTTCTCTAGAGCCTGAAACAAAAATATACGTGTACTGTTAAATTATTTCACATGCATACCAATAATTTTATTACTATTATTTATAATTATTTTTGAAAAACATTTTAATTTGATGAAAAGAAATTATAAGATGGTAATAAATTTAATTTCCCACGTGATACACTATAACATAATAAATAATACCTTGTGATATAAGGATTTTTATTTATTTTGAGATTTCCCTAAATTTCACATAAACATGTAGCCTCCAGAGGCAAAGTAAAATGGTATGAACTATACACTGTAAATACTTTAATATTTTATAAAAATGGTTCAAGTGTAATATAAAAAAAATTACAAACCAAAGCCACAACTTTATTAAGGTTTGTAAATTATAGATCATTTTTATAAAAAAAATAACAGATAAAGATATCACATTTAAACAAGAGTGACTCTTTATGTAAAGAAGGACGCTCGTTCAGATTTTCGATACATTTTGCCCATAACTCTACAAGCAAAAAAAATTATCAAAACAGTAGAGTATAACTAGGGTCCTCTATGAGCAACGTTAAAATTAGTTCCAAATTCGTATTTGTCATGCCAAAAAACATAAGGCTGTCAATTTTTAAGTTGATATTATGAAAACTTATTAAAAAATTATTGAAAAATTTCAAAATAAAATCTAACTCTTAAACCAGCAACATTTGTATAAGGCATGTTGGGTTCAATCATCATATTTTGGTCTATAGTAACGCCAGTTTCGAGATTTTTCATTTTTAATGAACCACCATGTATAAATGAACTAAAGTGCAATTGCACATAACAGTTTAAAAACTTTTATTAAAATTAGAGTGGCACCTAATAGCAGCTAATTTTTGTTGATTTTGTTAAATTATAGTATTAACTAAATGACTGATTCGGTTTTTTTTATGTAAATCCACGTAAATCAAAAATATATTTATAATTTGTCAAAATTTAAACAGTTTTATTTGTATATTTATAATGAAATGATAAATTTTCATTCTGTTTATACGTCATTTTTTATAGATTTTACAATTTTTCACATTTTCAGATTCTAAATTTGTATTTTATGCATAAAAAAATGCAAGAAACGTATTTAATCGTGTTTTATAGATTTTTTCAATTTTTTCAACTGCAATTTTTTGCTATTTTATCGGTTTTTTGCAATTTTTTGAGATTTTGAGGGATTAATGGGCCAAATATATTTCAGATTCGGATTCAGCAGATCAAATTACATAAAAAATCCTCTTCGATCCGGGTCTACAAAATTTTTTTCATCAACATAATCACAATTTTTTGCCATTTTTAGCAATTTTCGAGGGTATTTTACAATTTACTTAGATTTAAAACGGCTTATGGTCTAAATATACTTTAGATTCGTATTCAGCGGATCGAAATACATAAAAATTAGGCTTGGTTTAGATCCACAAAAATTTTTTTATTACCCAATTTTCGCTATTTTTTACGGTTTTTCAATTTACTCGATATTTGAGGGTGTACGGTCCAAACTGACTTCAAATTCAGATTCAGCGGGTCGAAATACATGTCGGGAGGTAGGTGGCGTCAAATGTACAAACAACTTTTTTTTTGTGTGCCGGTGTTTTTTTAGATCAGGATGATATAATACTGGTATAAGAAAGTTATGTGCTGGCCACTAGGGCTGGGCGAAGTCATAATCGATTATCGATTATTTTATTGAAAAATAATCGATTATTTCGATTAATCGATTATAATCGATTAATCAAATAATCGATTAATTAAATAATCGATTAATCAAATAATCGATTAATCAAATGATCGATTAATCAAATAATCGATTAATCAAACGATCGATTAATCGATTATATGATTAATCGATTATTCGATTAATCGATTAATCAAATAATCGTAAAATCGAAAATCGGTTATAAGCGATTAATCAATTATAGTCGATTTTAACCAGCCTTAATCGATTATTCGATTCTCTTGCCTACCCCTAATTTACAGAGCTGTAAGATTCATCTTCGGGTTATTTTCAATTTTATTTACATACTGTTTATTTATATGATTATAATACTATAATAATTGTATTAAGTAAAAAAATAGATAATGAGGATGTAGGACTGGGCGATTGTCAAAGTCATAATCGATTATCGATTATTGAAAAATAATCGATTATAATCTATTAATCGTTTAATCAAATAATCGATTAATCGATTAATCAAGTGGTCGATTAATCAAATTATCGATTAATCGATTATATCAGAAGAAATAATTAATTGATCGATTAATCGATTATTTTTCGATTAATCGATTATTTTTCCCAGCGCTACTGGCCACATCAGATATTTTCTTGATGCCTACCAGAGTGTACAATGACTGTTGACATTTATGAGACCCATGTCTAAATAGTTCAATACCCAACCTGTATATCCGACTATATTATTTACCACAAAAGATATATAAAGGGAACTCCGTTTACTAGTTAGTTCATTAATTTTTTTTTATACATCATGAATTTTAACAACGATTTATTAAATAATTGTTATAATCAGATGAATTCGTTTGCTTTAATAAACGTTTAAGCCTGATTATAGTTGGCTTGGTATTTTTGAGAACAGAATTTTTGAACCATATATTATCTGATTTACTTCAGTTAGTTTCCTACAGTTGGCGAATAGAAAGCATGCAAACGTATGTGATAATAATTTTAATACAAGACACGCTGCATAGTTCCAACTAGATGTTGCCATTTACGTATTGAGCATTTAGAACAACTTCTATAATTCATAACAATTTTTTCTGCTCTGTTTCAATGTTTTTATTCAAATTAAAATGAACATGATAATAATTAACTATTAATAAGTATAAAAATCGTAAAACTATTCTGTTACCATTAATATTATAATTAATTGTTATTCTTTCATGGTTCCTGTAATTTTTTTTATTATTAATTTGTATCAATTCCACTAATGTAAAATTGTGTTCCTATCAATAAAAGGTGGAATATATTTTGATTCTTCTTTATTCTGTGTAGACACCTCTGCATTCTTTAAACTTTTCCATTATCAAAAATCAAACTTGGAAAGTAAGGCAAATATTATAGTAATCAAGTAAAATAAAATAATAAATAATGAAAGTCTAGTGAAAATAAGTATTGCAAGCGAAAGGCGTCAAATGAACCTGAAAAAAAAATAACACTGAGTAATTAGAACATTTTCAGAAATTTTAATGTTGAATTCATTAGATCGTGTAACAAGTATAAGATTAGTTCGGGAAATAGGTAAAATTAAACCTCGAAAGAAATGAACATCAACAACCGTGGTACAAGAAAACCTATTTTGTCATTTTTTATTTAAAATTCATTGATAAATTTAAATTTTTTATAATTTCGCCGAAATGGTCATTGGTTAGATTTTCTTCAAAATATAATTCAAGCTCAAAGACACGCCCCTAGCTAGCAAAAGATCGGACCCGTTCCTTCGAGTTTTCAATGCAGCTTGATAGCAATAGTCAGTTTCACCTTTGGCTTACTAAAAATTAAAACGAATTTTTTTCTCAAAATTTTATCGTCGTCCTGTATCTAGAAAAGGAATAAAAAACTACCATTAATTTTTGATGCTCTATCAGCTCTTGATATCCTACTTTCAAAATCTGATGTGGCCAACACATAACTTTCTTATACCAGTATATATCATCCTGATGTAAAAAAATCATTCTATTTAATTCTTCACTTACCTCAAGAAAATTTTAATAGCATACCTTAAAATGTTTCATTAAAATTTTTAAATAATTAATTTTCAGCATCGTTCGATATTGTCAATTCATTTGTGTCATATATTTAAATAATTTCTTCTTATTGACATTGACATTTTTGTAACTAAATAAGACATTTCAACAAATGTCAAACTGACAAATATATCCTAATCCCATTTTATGAGGTCAAATGTGTAAATAATTTCAGTTTACATTAGCTTTATTTAAGTTCTTGGAAAACATATTTTATTGGCTTGATGTAGTAGATATGATTTACAATCTTTCATCAAGAATATATTTTTTTGTAAAGGCAAATACAAAAAAGTTTGGGTCCCGTGGACCTCTTTTCAGCTGGCCAATTTTGCTCATCATCGAATTTAACATTGTCTTTGGTCTTTAGAACATGTGTACCAAATTTGAAAGCTTTATCTCAAAAAATGTGGCTGCTATCACGGTATAACAGACATGCGGACATATTTTTCCATAAAGTTATGTTTTTTATTATAATTTATCGAGATTCGTCCAGAAATGTAATAAAAATTTTCATTTTTTTCCCCGAAATTGTCCCTTTCTTCTTTTATTCATTGTGTCTCTTCTGGTGGTACCAAATTCACCAAATTTAATGTCACCTAAAATGTTGTTGACAATCTTAACTGTCAAATTTGGGAAGTCTTCCATTAGTATTTTTTGAGTTATCGCGGATACACACATACACAAGCAGCGACAGAAATCATTCGGAAATAGTCGGAATGGATTCAGGAGGGTTCAAAACGTATGATTCAATCAAAATCTCGAGGTCGAAAAAAATCACGATTACTATACTTCCTTATATTAGGTATATGAAAGTAAAAAGGTGACAGAATACATATTCTTCTCCTCAAGGAGTGATATTTTATATTTAAAAGGAGAGTCTAATAATTGGATATGTATGAAAATGTAAGATTGTTAGTCAAGTATAAGTGAATAAAAAGTGACAAAAAATTTCGGCAAAAAATTTGAAAAAAGGTTACAATTTGTATACCTTGTTAAATTTATTTTCTTTGATGTAATTCATAAATATCAATAAATCGTCAACATAAGTAATAATAGTAAATATAGGGTTTTCGTTGATGGCACAGGATTTTTACTTTATTTCTAACTTTAAAAATAAAGCATACAATATAAGATTCCAACTTCTTAATGTTTGTCCATATAAATAGGTTTTTTTAACAAACATACTTTACCTTTATCTCCTTTGACAAATAAACCATTCAGGCTCCTCCATTTTAGATGTCTCTTAAGGATTTATGTCTAGATCCTTTTCTGCAGCAAACACGAAAAACATTCTGCAAGACGATTTTCTAACGACTGGTTTCTTAATCCTAATCTATTATGATTTATCAGTAGAATTAGTTAGTTTAAAACGAGAAAATTTTGAAAGTATCATAAAATAATTTAAACAAATAGTAATAAATACTAAAATAATATCTAAATGAAAGGTACAAACAGTCGCAATCCTCTCACTATATTTAATTGAAAATTAAATAAACTTGCACACCCCAATTTCTTGATGATTTATATCATACAAGGCGAAGTGACTAAACTTACGATTGCCCACTAGAAAAAGATTTTTACCAAATAAAATGTAAAATAATTTAATTGGGACTGTGATGCTGGCAAACTAATAAAAGTTGTGCAGGACGGTTGGTATGAATGGCAAAATGTATGGGAGAGTGCTAGAGTGGTTAAAGACGTGTAGTAGAAAGATTTGAAAAATTAAAAACTGCAGTGAAATTGGAGGAGACCAATTCACTTGTGTGAGTAATCCGTAATGGATCTAGCGAGTGTAAAGAGATGGGAATGACTAAATGCTAGGTAGTTCGACGATGACAGGCGAGATAGCCTTGAAAAGTCTCAGAGAAGAATTCAAAACTACTATGAAATTCGGAAAATCGGCTGTATCGTAGCTCTCGGAGTAGTTAGGTATCGGTGCTTTATTAGTGTAGTAGATATAGGTTAGACAAGGCTTCCGGCAAAAAGTACCTTCAGTCTTAATAAAGATTAATGTTTTTTTTTCATTTATTATTCCTAAAAGATTTTTCTGGACATGAAAGAGTTTCATGTATCAACCAACTCCGAATATAACAAAAACATATTCGATCGACACCCATTCTTTGATGTTATCTTCATTCACCAACTTCTGATTCTTTGAACGCTTTATCGATTTTTTTGTTTTCAAATACTGCTTATTCTACATCTAATGCATCTTCTAACTCTCGTATATTCGACGCAAGTTGATTCTCTATTTTCGTTTAGATTATGAACTTGCACCTCATCTATAATAGGAATATATTTTCAAATATTCTTTTATTGTGTTAATCATTGCCTTTCTTTTTATTTTATACCTTTTCTTAAAATAGCATGCATCTTGCTTTGCTAAGTCCTTTTGGGTTATTTGGATATACAGGAGGGTGAAATAGTGCGTCCGATTTCAATTTCTCGAGTTCTATGATAGCTATAAACTTGAATTAAAAACACAAATAAACTAGACAAAAAAAGTCTATAACCGGAAATTATTTTCGAATATACAGGGTGAGCCAAGACGAATCTACAGGGTCAAATAACATTTTTTTAAATAGAGTGTCATGTATATTAGAACATTTTTTTGAAGCCTCTTTATAGTCTCCTTCTACTCCTGAATTATTATTGACTCTCTCCCAACTACTTGGATGTAATGATTTTTTTTTGTTGAAATTATGCCATTCACACGTGTATATTTAAAAAAATCACTACAGTCACAATTATCGATTTAAAAAAAACATATGTTAGTACCAGTTATGAGACATCTGTATGATGACACTCGTCTATTTACATTTCCTAAAAGTATACAGAGTGGCCAAAAATAATTTTTAAATTTTCAACTATTTGAACTGAATTCAGTTCAAAAAGTTGTATATTTAAATATACATGTACACTTTTAAAAAATGAAAATGGCTGAGTGTCATCACACAGATGTCTCATAACTAGAACTAACATATTTCTTCTTCAAATCGATAGTCGTGAATGTAGTGGTATTTTTAATGTACACGTGTAAATGGTATAATTTCAAGAAAAAAAATCATTATGTCCAAGTGGTTGAGAGAAAGTCAATAATAATAGAGCTGTGAAAGGAGGCCACAAAGAGGTTTCAAAAAATGTTACTTGACCCTGTAGAATTGTCTTGGCTCACCCTGTATATTCGAAAATAATTCAGTTATAGACTTCTTTGTCTAGTTTACTTTCGTTTTAAATCAAGTTTCTAGCTATCATAGAGCTCGAGATATCGAAGTCGGACGCACTATTGGCCCACCCTGTATATACCTTTGTATTTTCACAATATGTAGTGACTTTATATGTACCTATATTATGTAATAAAAGTCTTTAAGTGTGAAAATTTATTTTTCTACCTATTCTCAGCTGGTTTGGTATAGGAGACCTAATTATAAGATAATTTTCATTATAACTCCTTACCATTGATCAATACCTTGCAGCATACGACATTTTCTACAAGTGTTCCGCTTGCTTTTTTACTTATCTATATCTATCAGTTTTGTTATTCATTAGATAAGAAACACTTCTTTGATTTCTTCAGGTCATTTATTTACGTATTTTCTTTCCGCTATTAGTACGAAGCATCTTGATTTTCTCGCTATAACACTTTCGACTATATTCTTGAACTCTCTAAATTCTTTAGAAATGAAAAGAACTCGGAAAAAAACATTTAAAAATGAATACACATATCAAATAATTAATGAAGTTACAATTTCTTCTAAAAAATAAACAATGAGTTAGTCGATAATTTTCTATTGTTCAAAATAAATAAATTGATATATCATTAGTCTATTCACCATAGTTACCAAATACACGGACGCTATGACACCGCGTGTTTAGAATAATGTATTTATTTAACAAACAGATAAAATTGGAACCACCTCATTGGGGAAACGTGTCATCATTAGAAATTAACAATAAAATGGAAAAAGTACCCCAAAGAATATCAAGAAAGCAAATAAAATACCTATATTGTCAATTTATTGACTTCTACAAAATACGGATTTACACAGTTGACGAGGACATGACCCGTACCTAGCTATGCAGCATTCTAAAGTATTATGCATTTAATATGAAAAAAAACGGGATGACAATGATTGCTTATAAGCGGTAACATTTAATTGGAATGTAACAGACAAGGAAAAAAATTCACTGAATATAATATAAAAATTGATCCTTGTTTGAACATTTAAACCTGCCTGTGTCACCAGAGTGTAATAAGGGAAAAGCAAAGAGCAATAAGGAACACCAGAGTGGCACGGGCAAAAGAAAAAGAAGTTCAGATGCTTTTACCTTAGAAGACAAAAAAATATAAAATTACAGAGAAATTAGAAAGAAAATATTTGAGAGGGTCTTGGAAGAAATTTTATTTTATAGTAGCCAAATATTGTGCCTGTAGATGAAATAGAGGTACAAATCCGAAACCTCTTTAATATTGAAAAACTTAACTTTGGCAATCCAACAGGACGCATCGAATATGTTATTTTTAACAAATCAAATCAGGGTGGATACAAATCTTGCATGGAAAGTAAGTGGCTGATACGGAATAATGCATGCAGATCCTGCAGAAAATTCACAAGTCATAGTCATCGATCTTCTGCAGTTACTCATCTTGTCCAGTCGAAGATATACTAACGGGAATTAATGAAAATAACGGGACAGCAATTCTAACTCCCTACTGAATATGCAACCGACAAGACAAGTAAAAATTCTAAACAAAATGAGAGGGACCAATATGAATTCTGAGCCATCAAAGAAACACTGCAATGTAACATTTCGAAAAAAGCAAGTTTACCAGAATAAATAATAAACTAGAATTATTTTTCAAAACTGTGTCTTTAATGTCGAGAATTTTCATTCTAATGAAGTACAAATGACAGTATTTAAAGGTATTTAGTGATCCTATTGGATTTTAGTATGTTATTCTATAAGTCAAAAGAAGATTTTTTTCGTTGCAATAATTTTGTACCGATATAGGACGAGTAAGAATTAATACCTATCTTAAAGTAAAAAACAAATCATGTTTCATTTAGCAGTTATTTAATTATTTACTGAGTGTATTCGATGAGACACTGAATAAAATTAATGCATAAAATATACAATATGAATGGTTTTACGCAATGGCGGAGCAATTTAGAAGAATATGAAACTGCAATTAATTTTAAAAATAAAACTATACGTCCTCGTCTAGTTTTCATGTAAGAACCTACTTACCAAACTATATTTCCAAATTCCAAGATTAATAAATCATAATATACGAATGAAACGACTATATAAGCTCCTACTTGCTTAATACATGTACGCTGCACCACTGATCATTGAAATTTTCAATACACGGATTTACTAGTGACAACTTTGGGGCTTATTTTCTCGAAAAGGCTTTACATTTTGAAAACTTAGTAAGTACTATTAGAAGTGCGCTAGTTTTTTCAGTAAGTGTCTATTATCGTAGAACAAACTCTTGATTTAAGAATGCGATGTACGTTTTGAGAGGCACATTTTTCGAATTACTTCTCATCATGAAATATTAGATTTTGCAAAATTCTGCCCTATTAAAAAAAAGTTGTAAAATTTCATTTTGGATGGCCAAAATGGTGAAGGTCCCATTGAGTTATAACTTCATTTTAAAAAACGATATAATTTCGGGCACTATTACTGTTGAACTGTTTAATATGTACAGGGCAGAGCTGGGCAAAGCACTCTGAAAAAGTAATTGAAGCACAAAGTACTTTCTTAAAATACTTCAAAGCATGAAGCTAAAAGCACTTTTTTTTTTAAATGGCTTTCAATTACAAAGCTATTTGAACTGTACTTGGTTAAAACTCAAATAATAAGCACTTTAATAGCTTTAAATACATATCAAAAGTGCTTGAATAAAAAAACTGCTTAAAGTGATCAAAGATGTATTTCAAGTATTTTTAATTGGGTAAAACTACAATTTGCTTGTTATTTTTTTAACTGTTGGAAAAAAATTACAACAGGTTAATTTAAAGTAATAGAGTAGTGGTGAGATGTATGTGAAAACTTTTCCTATGGTCCAAATGCTACTATCCGACTAACATCATATAGATGTCTCTGTAGCGGATAGCGACTTGCGACGCAAGTACCGAGAGCGCCGACCTCTAGCCCAGGTGGACTAACTACTGTTATTAAAAATGATTTGAACGAAACAACTACTCATCGGGCAAATACCCCGACCTGCATTGGATTATACCTTCAAATCATGATAGATCGGTAGCCAATATTATTTGTCAATTCCTAACCAGACATAGACCGGTTTCGAACTTATTAGTTCTCCTCATTATGCCATAGGTTATGGAACAGACAAATTATAGTGGCCAACCTGCTAGTCATATACTGACTAAGGTAAATTGAGTAGTGGTGAGAGGTATGTGAAAACTTCTCATATGGTCCAGAGACATCTATGATGTCGGTCGGATAGTAGCATTTGGACCATATGAGAAGTTTTGACATACCTCTCACCACTACTCAATTTACCTTAGTCAGTATCATTTGTCTGTTCCATAACCTATGGCATACTGAGGAGAACTAATAAATTCGAAACCGGTCTATGTCTGGTTAGGAATTGACAAATGATATTGGCTACCGATCTATCATGATTTGGATGTATAATCCAATACAGGTCGGGGTATTTGCCGGCTGAGTAGTTGTTTCGTTCAAATCATATTTAATAAAGTAATAGATTTATTAAATAAACCATTTCAAAAAACAATAACAAATAAAGAAACATTTCTCTCTAAAAATAAAATTTTCAAAATGTAACAAAAAACTACATGATTATTTGAAAATCTCATTTTTAGTATTTGCTTTTAAAAGTACTAAATTTTCAAAATTTTCGTCAAAATTTTCTGGTTGTTGTATTGTGCAATGACGGAAACCATCGGAATTTAAATTTTGGTGTTGTAAAGGCTGCAATGATCGCCTCATCTGCATCTTCTGTCAATTTCAAGAAAGAAACAAATTGCTATTTAAACCGTCAATAGATGCTTTTAAAATTGTTACAGTCAACTTAAGGTTTTGATTTTCTAAATAGCTTAATTTTGATTTTAGGGAGGCTATGCACGGAATTAGGTAGCTATAAAATGTAGTATTTTCACCCTGGAGGATAACTAGTGCAGCTGCTAAAGGTTGCAAAGTCTAACAATATTCTTCTAAATACTGAAATTCGATATCGGTCAAATGAGTCTTTATATCAAGTTTAATGAATAACTCGTTAAGTTTTTCTTTACTGTTCAAAATTTGACATAAACAATCATAATGGGAATTCCATCTCGTTATTCCTGGATAACTAAGATAATGTCCTATATAACCCTTTATTATTTCTGATGATTTCGGGTAAGAGGCCTTATTCCATAAAATACTGCATTTATGAAGTATTGACGTATGTCTTTTTCTTAATGCCATATTAGTGTTTATGGCATTCTTTATATCACTGGTAACAATTAAATTAATTGTGTGGCTTGCACACCTTCGGTGCTTTGGTAGATGTAAAGAAAGACGCCCTTCTTCAATTTCAGAGTTTTCTTCGGAACTAATTTCAACGAAGGATAATCTTTAAGTAACCATAATCGCTTAAAGCATTTAAAAAATATTTGAAGCAATTTCAAACTGCTTTAAATCTTTTACAATGAATTAACAAATATAAAGCAAACACAAAAGTGCTGGAACTTTCAAATACAAATTACTTATGATACAAAATGCTTCCAGTAACAAGCAACAGGCATTTTATATCGCTTCAAATATTTTTGAAAGCATTTTAATTGAAAGCACTGCCCAGCTCTGGTACAGGGTTATTCATTATAAATTCCCAGCCTATATCATCGTTATTATTGCCTATAGAAAAAAGTTTTAAGTAAAAGTTGTGGTTATGACTGAATTTTGTTAAAATGCTATCAAAAGTACAGTAGCTTGCAGATTTCAGGAGGTACAAAAAAATATTATTATTTTTTAATGGAATACCCTGTATATTATTAAATTTTTGGAATGATCCATTGTTTCTGATTTCAAAAATATACCATATGTTACCCCTACCATATACCGTTTTTGAGTTATTATACGTCGAATATCTTAGTTAAACTAGTTACTGTAAATATGGAAAAGTTAACATTATTAAAGTGAGCTATGAAAATGACAACTATTGTATGATGTGACATTTCTTTAATGAAATAACAAAATGGTTTACAGTGAAAAAAAAAACAAATATTTATACAAAATAAATAGATAACAAAGATTTATTTAGGAAATTTAAATATAAATAAATGAAAACTCATAAAAGATGTTCGATGTGTCCACCATTATTGTCAATGCATAATTGATAACGTCTTCTTCTATTTATAATTGCATCGGAAATGACAATGTCTTTTAGAAATCCATAGGGGTCAAATCCGGACTGTTAGGTGGCCATTTAATAAGTCCATTATTCCCTATCCATATTGGGAATACATTATTCAAATGATCTCGAATGGGTAGGACACTATGCGGAGTTGCCCCATCCTGCATCCAAATCATATCATCAAATTTGGCTTCCGGAAAATACTGCAAAAGAATATTTTCTGCTTCTGGCATAATTATTTTCAGATAGGTAACTCCAGTTAAATTATAATCATAAAATATAGGCCCAACAATTTTGTTTCTGAAAATTCCACACCAAACGCTAACAGTTTTTCTTCCTGATTTTTTTATTTGTTTTACCAATCTTTTTCCAACTCTTGAATCATCTGGCGGCAAAAGTCCAGCCTTTTCCTTTTATGAGCCTCTGTTAAAACTTGTACGCGTAAAATTTTATATGGTATGTTATTATGTATGGCTGTTATTTATACTACATTCAGAATTTTCAAAAAATAATACAATGTTTCAAAAGTCTATTCGCGAATAAATATGGATGGGGTTACCCTCGAAATCAAGCAGTATATCTAGCTGTTCTTCCTGGTTTGCATGAACTACACGCTCTTTTCTACTAAAACTGGAGGTATTATTCACCTTTCAGTAAATATTTTTGAACGTATTTTCTGATGGTGTTGGACGATTTGGATACGACACCCTATATGCTCTTTTTGCTGCACAATTATTTTTGTTATTTTGTATATAACAAGTAAATATTTGAACTTTTTCTTCCTCACTGTAAGCCATTTTGATTATTTCATTAAAGAAATGTCACTTATCAAAGTTGTCATTTTCATAGCTCACTTTAATAATGTTAACTTTTCCATATTTACAGTAACTAGTTTAACTAAGGGATTCGACGTTCAATAACTCAAAAACGGTATATAGTAGGGGTAACATATGGTATATTTTTGAAATCAGTAACAAAGGAGCATTCTAAAAATTTAATATGCAGAGTATCCCACTTAAAAAAATATATTATTTTTTTGTATTCCCTGAAATCTGCACGCTACTGTACTTTTGATAGGATTTTAGCAAAATTCATTCATAACCGCACAACTTTTATTTAATACTTTTTTCTCTATAGGCAATAATAACGATAATAGGGGGTGGGTAATTTATAATGAATAACCCTGTACAATATTTTAATTATATATGTACATAGGTAGGTAATCATCCTTTATGCCAGTATAGATAATGAATTAACATAATAATTGCAAATTAATACATGTTTTTTTTGTTGATGGGCAAAACATTAAAATTGACACTATTCTTTAACACAAAAATATAAAAAAAAATTGTTACTTGCAACGAACAGCTTGATGGTGATGATGTTCATGTATGTAGGTACAATAAATGGATATCCCTATTGTATACAGGGTGTTTCCTTGAGGCATTCTAGGACAAACGTTCCTATGAACACATTATGCACGCAAACGCTTTCAAAGGGTAAGACCCTTTGAAGAGCCCGTAGCAAAACTAGTTTTTTTCTATATAACTAGATTATTAGAAATCTAAAATTTGGCAGGTACAATTTTTTAATTAAGGTTCATTTTTGAGAAATTTTGAGATTTTTTAGTTCGTACTAATTTTTTTTTCATAACTTATTTATTACTTATTATTTTGGAAAACAAGTTGCATAATCCGACTGCGCAAAGAATAATAATGAAAAAATGTTTTCTTGTCAAGTCGATAGCGTCAGCTATTTCCTAGTAAATCGATAGAAACAAATCAAAACTCAAAATTTTTGGTTATCAATTTGGTAGTTTTTTAGCTACCACTTTTAATAATTTTTCGTCAGGATGCTTTGTTTTTTGTAGAACAAATAAAATGTCAGTCAATAAACGTATGCATTGCAATTTGAAAATATAGTAAATTTTAGTATTTTTTTTACATAGTTCATATCATAAGTTTTTTAATGCTCAACTTATAGCCATTACTTTAAAAATGAGCTCTTGACTGTATTAAAATTAGAAGATAATATACCAATAAGAAATCAGTTATGATTTATGCATGACGGGATTCCTGCCCAACTGCCAAACTGTTCATCAGCAGATCTTGGACACTGTATGTATCTTGGTCGCTGATGGATAGGTTGAGGTGGAATACAACATGGCTTCCTAAATCACCAAAATTAAATATCTTAGATTTTTTCCTGTGAGGTTACCTAAAATATTAGTATACACTACCTCTATTTAAAATGAAAATGACCTTAGAAACCGAATAATGCATTACCGACCTCCATAGCGCGGTGGATTAGAATATTGAGTGACGATTAGTGACGAACATTTTTACCATGGAAAAAATCCATAAGACTTTTCAGGTGAGAAGAGCGGTTAATGCCGCATGGTACTAAACAGTACCTAATAACTATGATATTACGGTAATAACTAAGGTTGTATGTACACCTAAAATGGATAGTAACAGAAAACAGAACCCCTTCCACTTTACTATTTATTGTCTATAAATGTTCTATGCTTTAATGTTTGTTAGACTGTTTAAAATAATTGAATATTAATACTAAAAATATGGAGAGCGATAAAATGCAGATGTGTCTAATGGGAGCAATTTTCACATTGATTGAAGAAGTAAGAATTTTCTGGTCTTCTTTGAATCCAAGACATACAACAAGAATTTTAAAATCATGTAATACAACGAATGTCACATTATTGAGAAAGCTAAGGGAGAAACACATAAGGTTATCTAACTGAACTTTAATAGCATTTTTGTATCTATTGTGTCATCAGTCAACAGAGAATATAAAAATTATTTTAGCACAAGTCACTGTGTAGTTATAGTACGTGTTTAACCTAAAAGTCGCGTTTGTTTATATTTTTCTGACATTTAACGTAGCCATATCAGAACCGCTGGTATTAACCCAAGTCACAGTCTACAACTGTGCCCAAGTGGAGACTTGAGTTAAAACCAACTAATACCAGGTAGTACTGGGTGGTACCTTGTATTGCACTCGAATTACATTGGTTTTAACAAATTATAACTTGGTCCTATTTGGTTATCATCAATTTGTCACCCAAAAAGCCTTCTTGAGTTTTACTGTCGGTCGAAGGAAGTGATTGCGTTTCTGCGTGCAACTCTGTCTTTGGATTTGAGGGTTGTCTAATTTATGTTGTGTATTTTATGTTCTTTTATACAATAAACCAAGCACAACTCATTCGCTTTTTCCAAATAATTATCTATCGGTTTTTGATAGGGACACCTTGTTCCATCAATATTTTTTGGGCAATCGGATTATGTATCTTCAAAATATATGAGTGATAAGAAAGTTATGAACAAAAAATTAGCACGAATGAATCATATCTATGCTACTGCTAAAATAAAAATCTAAATAAATTCTCAAAAACGAACATTAATTTAAAAATCGTATTTATCTTTCAGTTTTTTATCTGACAGTTAATACAAAAATGATTATGGATCACATACGGATATCCAGTGAATATCCTTCATGTTCGTCACGAGTGACTATAGGATATTCATCACTGCTGCCTAGGTAATGACATCTCGTAAAAATGGATTATGAGAAGAATAACCCAGCAATGTCATCGTAACTTACTACCTATATTACTTTTTATTATGTAGCGACCCTGCATATGTTCAAGTTAATAGCATCAGTACAGAAACTTTAATTGCATTCTTTTTTTAGAAGGAGTAGTTTTAAAAATAGGGTTGCTTTAGTTTTGAGGTTGAAAATGAAATAAAAAGAATGTTGCTTGTACTTATAAACTTTTAAGCTAACCGCAATTTAGAAGAGGTTGATCAGCAAGATTATTTAGAATTGTTAATTTAAAAATATCTGAGTTAGTTTTGAGGGTTGTAACGAAATGAGTTTTCTGTTACTAATTCTCTGTTGTAGTAAGACCTAATTAGGTTCTACTTTCTTTTTGGTACACTCTGTATACTATAACTAGTATTAATGTTTCCCTTAAAACCGTTTTGAACCAGAGTTCAAGTTCTTTTAGAAGTCCAGTATGTGGAATAACAATTATTTACTAAACATAATTGTTTCCAACCGGTTTATTTTCAGGGTAATCTTAAGTTATTTTATTATCACAATGATAAACCACTTGTTGTGTTTCTACTAAACAGCCGCCAAGACGTTGAAAATTTAATTTAGTTTCATTCAAACCGAGTTGAAAGTAGTCGTTAACGATAAAAGAGTATACTTCTATTTTTGTTTAAATAATTTATAGAATAAATTATTGTTGGATTTATAATAAAATATTAATCCATGACCGTTTCGTAAGATTTCTTTTTGTCAATATGGTTTTAAAATTATGAGAATGCTATTCTCGGCATTGGAATGTTTTATAAACATCTGAAATACATTTACGATAAACGCACCTAGTTCAAAATCCTTTCAAACACGTAGGCACGTGACATTTGTGTGGGGGATCTGTGAATAAAACCGCACGCACGAGCCTAGAATAGTGGATTTCTTACAAGTGGTCAGATCCGCCGACCGCATCGAATAAGTAGCTCCAGAACTCTAGTGTGCTCCGCCGAGTCCGACAGTAGTAAGAATGATTTTTCACAATTTTATTGCTTTATTATTGATTTTGGTGCATTTCCATCATTTACCATTTGTGTTTGAATTTTTGTTATTTGTCTACGAATACCGAACGGCCCGAAATACCCGGAAAATATCGTGGTTGTTCAAGTAAATCCAGGTTATCTATATTAACTACAAGCATCGGGAACTTCCAGTTATCAGTATATTATTGTGGACGTAAAGATAGGGTACCAACTAGACTTGCGTTCTGGAATCTCAGTCATAACTGGCGCGTGTAAGGCTCTTCTCTAGAACTGTGAAAAGGACCTTACCATGTCCCACGGTGTAATTGCCCATCCGTAGCCACTACATCTGAGTGGTGAAACAGAAGGCTCGCAGCTAAATGTGATAACCCCTCGTTTTATCAATACCTAGTACAAAAAATACGTTTTAACTCCGCCGGCTACGGATTGACATTTCCGCCGCGGGGCACGGTGAGGTTTATTTCATAGTTCTAGAACCAAACCTTACTCGTGTTGAATAGAACGGTTAGCATATAAGCATTCCTTACAGTCATACGGAAATGGCAGTATTTCTAGCAATTTCATTGGCCGTTTGCAGATACCCGCAGGGCATGCGCAGTTACATGACATAAAGTGTATTAAATCCATTTGGAATCATTTGTCAGCAAGGAACTCGTCAGAGGATGGAGAAGACCCTTGCCTAGTACGCGGTAGGTCCAGGGTTCGAATCAGAAACTTATTGTTTTTTTTTTTTTAAAGAAGTATTTTTTTAGTTCGTAAGTAAGATTTTCCTTGCCCTTTATTATAGTTTGTTTATTTTCCTTGCCCTTTATTATAATTTGTTTATTTTCACGGTGCCGAATTCCCCTTTAAAAATGATATCTGATGAGCACGCCATGCCGTGGCCTTGAAACGGCCAATGAAATTACTAGAAATACTGCCATTTCCGTATGACTGTAAGGAATGCTTATATGCGAACGGTTACTACTTTCCCGACACGGTGAGGTTTATTTCATAGTTCTAGAACCAAACCTCACTCATGTTGAATCTACTAATGATATCCCGATATGCTCGTAGCTAAAATAGATAACCCGGATTTATTCTGTTAAACCACGATATTTTCCGGATATGTCGGGTCGTCCGGTATTTGTAGACAATTAACGGACAAGAGAATATAGCAAAAATGCGAACACAAACGGTAAATGACGAAAATGCACCAAAATCAACAATAAATCAATAAAATAGTAACACAGAATTTCTTACCACTGGTGGATTCGTCGGAGTACCCTGGAGTTCGGAAGCGGTTTTTACGGTACGGCCGCGTCTGACCAGTTGTTAGAAGATGATATATGTGGCTCGTGCTTGCGCTTTTATTCATAAATCCTCCACCCGGGAATCATGTACCTACGTGTTTCAAAGGAAACTGAATCAATTTCGCGCGTCGTAAACGTATTCCAAGCAAGCTTGGCGAACTGTGCATAAAAAAATTCCCTGCGTTGTTAACATAACCGAAAGTTTATAAAATATTCCGTCGCCGGAAATCGTTTACGCATCATTTTAAACCTATATCTACAAAAAGAAATCTTTAAAAACGGTCATGGATTAATATTTTACTATAAATCCAACATTAATTTATTCTATAAATTATTTAAACACAAATTGAAGCATACTCTTTTATCATTAATAACTACTCTCCACTTGGCTATTTACGATTGATAAACTATATTAAATTTTATTTTCTACGTCTTACTTGGCGGCTGTTTTAAAACATAACAAATGGTTTACCATTAAGATAATAAAAATAACTTAAGATTATCCTGAAAATAAACCGGTTTGAAACAATTATGTTTAGTAAGTAGTTGCTATTCCACATACTGGACTTCTAAAAGAACTTGAACTCTGGTTCAAAACGGTTTTAAATGAAACATTTATACTAGTTATAGTATACAGGGTCTACCAAAGTGAAAAATGGACCCAACTAGGTCTCATTACATCCGAAAATGGTTACCGGAAAAATCACTTCGCTACCAAGTCGCTGAATTATACACATAGCACATCCGCGAGTAGCAAGTCATATACACCGTCTGTCCCTGGATTGCTTTCCTCCTGTTGCAGCACGCGTGCACTCCGTAACCTCGAGCACTTGGATATTTCTGTACCGCCCGTCTGCTGTAATTCGGCCTTAAGCACCAGCGACCATAGAGTCACTAACCGTTTGCCATAGACCCCAGTAACCGTAGATTGCTTTCATAACTGCTTGTAGTAATTATTTGGATATTGCCTGCTTACAGTAAATACCGTAGGCGTAGTCTCCGAAACTTTGCTGTATCATAACCTCTTGCTTGGTTCCTAGGCTGCTTGCTTGTAGATAAAAAAACTAATATTTACATTTCTTAATAAAGTTGTATTTATATATATTATTTTTCTATGTATTTGTTTTTTCTTATATGAAATCAGTCATAAATAATTAGAATAAGTACGGTTTATATTCTGACTTTTATTTAAAGGCAAAAGTGTAATAAATTTGTTTGTATACCGAGAATCATTTTCGGCAGTTAAGGTGAAGTTGTCCATTGCTTCGCAACCAGCAAGCACACACACAGACTGCCTGGACAATCCATTTCTTCACTGAGTTATCCTAGTTTCTATCGCACCGCTGATAGAATACAGTGGTGTTCCTACATTCTAAAACAGGAACTGGCGCTCAAGACCGTACCGAAATAAAAGTTTGAAAGTACTGCTGCAATCACCGAGTGCCAAAGTGACGCTTCCTCCCTTGTCCAGATAGATAAAAAACAAGAGGAAGTAAGCAATGTCACAAATTGGTGTCCGAGCAGGGACCTACAAAAAAAATTACAAACTTTTTTTTCCTGTCGAATTTAAACTATCACCGCCGTCTACGCCGTTAATGTGATACTTCTCTCTTGGATAGAGGGTAGAGGTGTTACATATTGATACTAAACTTTTTTGGGGCCTACCGAATTTAATCTTCGCCGTCTACACAATTAAGGTGATACTTCTCTCTTGGATAGAGAGTATTACATATTGATATTCAAGTACAAGAAACTACCAAAAAGGACCTGAAAATAAAATCAGCATTCTTGGGATTTGGCAAGCACCGAAAGCAACCGATTTTATCCCAAAGTGGGTACATTGACTTATGATGTTTTGTTTTCGACTAAACAACAGTTGGAGAATTGATTGCGATTATTGCCGAATCGATCCGTACACTCTCGAACCAGTTATAGCGAATTTTAGAACGCTTCAAAATTTTTTAAAACAAAAAGAAGTTTCAAGGAAGTTAACATACGAAGAGGCTGGAAATTGAACTGCAACACCCAAATCCTAGCTGAACAAATCCAAGGTCACCCGAAGCCATCTGAACACAAGCAGCACTTGTGGAGTATCGTTTTATAGGTAATCGGGGTCAACGAATCGATTGAAATAACTTTCAGCTCGATCCGACCAACCGTTCCGAAAAAACTTACACCGTAGCCCAGGGAGAAGGCAAAACCACGCAAAACAGATATAGGCAAGTTTACAGTACCGGACTACAGCGTTCAGACTGATTTTAAGGAATTTGCCCGATTTCACCCGGAATACTTAGTGATTCTGGTGTCAAAAATTATTTTGCATGTGACCCCTCTTTTTACAGTAAATCGAGGGTGTAGAATTGATTGCCGTTGGTTTCATTCTGATCCGACGTACCGTTTCGAAGATAGGATCACGGAAGTCAAGTTTAGCATTAAAATAAGATAAAACCAGTATAAGGAAACTACCTGTAGCATCATACATCTTATATTAGGGAACCAGACCGTCAAACCGTATTATACCAAATTTTGTCAGAAACTAGCTTTGTCAATTTTTTTTATATATAGAAAACAGGATGGCTACTGCAGGATCTAAGTTAAAAGAGTTTCTGGGTTCCAGCGATGAACCAACAGAACAAAAAGAGTAAAATAAGTAGCTACTACTACTACTAGGTAGTTCTGAGCTGGGAGATTTTCGTCTCAGCTGGATCTATAAACTGAAGAAGGAGCAGGTTGATTTCGAGTTAGCAAAATTCGGTCTTGACCCATCCGGTACCTTGGAAGAAAATAAGCAACGCTTATGGTAAGATTTATCAGAGAAGGTTGTGCTTCTCCGTTACCGACCGTCGCACAACTTGCCTTCCCGCCACCGTTAGCAGTACCAATGTCAACCACCGCAAGGAGCGTCTTGATACCAATGCAGGAGGAACCCACACACCGGCTTTCTGTAAGCACCGTATGCGAAAAGGTGAGGAAATGGAACATCCATTGCAATGGTAAAACCGATGCAGTCGAGTTCCTGGAGAAGCTTTGTGAGTTTCAAGAACACAGTGACATTCCGAGTCCTGATTTACTACCGGTGCTTTACGAGATTTTTCAAGGCAATGCTTTAGCTTGGTATAAGAATAACCGTAGCCTATGGACATGTTGGGAGGATTCTCTTACCGATTTCAAACAGTTTTACCTGCCCGCTAACTACCAGTCCTTCCTAGAGAACCAGATTCACAACCGTCGACAGCTTCCTGAGGAAACTGGATGCGACTGTGTAGTCGCACTCCAGACTTTACTCCGCCGACACGGTGAATACTCATCAGAAAAAGCTCTGCACCGTCTCTATGGACACCTACGTACTGAGTACCGTCAGTATATCCATCAGAACGAAGTCCAAAGTCCTCGCGACCTAGGTCGAAAAGTTAAGGAGTATGAATCTCTCCGCAGAGAGTTAGAGGCTGAACGACCAGCCCGAACGCCTCTCAGACGTCAAGTCATGGGTCAAAGCTATGAGTAAGTAGCTACGACTTCTTACGTAAAGGCTGTGAAACATTCTGTAAATATGCTCACAGAGAGCTCATCGATACCGTTGGGACAGCAGAGGCTGCCTGCCATTGCTTAGGTGGAACCACATTCCGAACCACAGGTTGTGCCTCCACGCACAGTACATGGAAATAAGCAAAGTAGGAAACCAAATGAAAACCGACCGTCTACGCCTGTAACCGCCGCTGCACCCTCAAACTGCAACACCATATGTTGGCGCTGCGAGAAATCGGAACATTTCCGTAGCCAATGCAGATCTCCGCCACGACTATTTTGTTCACGTTGTGAGCGGCAGGGTATTATGACCCGAGACTGCCAGTGCACTAAACCGGAAAAGTAGGTAGGAACCGCATCGATACGAGGCACGAACGGTTCCGTGTGCCACCAGCCTCTAAATCAGTTGGTAAAAACCTTGGACACAGCCCATTATTCGTCACATGTCAACTTACTGCACCGCCTACCGCTGTCAGAAATACCTAGGAGTGCTCACAACGGCTGCCAACCGAACGTCTGCAACCACCGCTTCTCGTCGACCCAGACACAACACTATACGCTGGCGTTGTGAAAAGGAAGGCCAATTCCGCGGCCAATGCCGATCACCACCAAAACTGTTTTGCTCCCGTTGTGGTCAAAATGGCATAATGTCACGGGACTGCAGATGTACCAGACCAATACTGCAAAGTAAAAATGCTACCAGACCAGTACTGCATAGTAAAAATACTACCCGTTCTCAACGAAAACCGTTCGGAGTCTCCGTCTCCAAAGCCGCAACCACCAGTCATGGAGGTAATCGACTCCTGTTACCAGATGCAGGCACAAAAAATCATACCCGATCTCGACGAAAACCGTTTAAGGTTTCCGCCTCCAATGCTGCAACCGCCAGCAATGGAGAAAATCGACCCTTGTTACCAGTTACAAGCACCAACAGCCGACTGTCCGTCAAACGCCACTGTACTGCACCGTCTACCGTTTCTATCAGTAAGCGAGGCGTACTACACTCGGTTGACCCACCATCTGCAAGCACCAAGAGCCGACTATCCGTCAAACGCAAGGCTTACCAGCTAGAATTTACGATAAATGGTAACAGATTCTCCGAAAGTCTGTATTACATTACCAATTTGTCGTCTGATTTTGTATTAGGAATGGATATTTTGAGTAAATATAATTTTATGATAAATCCCCGTACTACTATCATTTTTCTCAACAACTGCACAGTATCACAACCACCGGAGGAACTGAATGCTCCATTGGGAAAAATGCCATTGCCGTTCTAAATGACCGTCACGTTTTTTTTCTGCCGCCTCTGGCACCTCGTTGCCAGAGTTCCGCCATTCCGTTCTCTTTCAGATGTGGATTGGCTGAGATGCTGTCCCGGAACTGTCACTGTAGTTTCGTCGCGGCCCCATCGTAACTCCTACGGTACGAAGGCGTCACTTCTCCAGATCCACAACGACAAAAACGACGCCAACCCTGCCCCAGCTGATCATTCCACTGGCCCTAGGAGCGACCGCCGAGGGAATAGTGTAAGTGGTCAAATACGAAAGGACGCTGTGGTAAAAGTATAAAGTTTTTTCTTATTATTGGTTGGAAGATTGTCTATCTGATACGTCAATTTAGATTTGATTTGTTATGACATATTGATTAGTTAGGACATTTAGATATTAATACCGGGAGGCCGTTCATTTTAATTTTTATTTTTGATTGTAAAAGGTGTACATACTTATAAATAAAGATTTATTGACATGAGGGGAGTACGCGCCTTCTGTAAGTTAGGAACATTTTTGTAGTATAACTTGAAGCCTGCTTGGGTTTGAGAAAAAAAATAACCTTTTAGTTTTTTTATTTTTAACCGGATAGGGGAGTGTAACGAAGTGATTTTTCCGTTACCAATTCTCTGTTGTAGTAAGACCTAATTGGGTTCTACTTTCATTTTGGTATACCCTGTATACTATAACTAGTATTAATGTTTCCTTTAAAACCGTTTTGAATCAGAGTTCAAGTTCTTTTAGAAGTCCAGTATGTGGAATAACAATTATTTACTAAAGATAATTGTTTCAAACCGGTTTATTTTCAAGGTAATCTTAAGTTATTTTATGATATCAATGATAAACCATTTGTTGTGTTTCTACTAAACAGCCGCCAAGTAAGACGTTGAAAATTGAATTTAATTTAGTTTAATTCAAAGCAGAGTTGAGAGTAGTTGTTAATGGTAAAAGAGTATGCATCTATTTTGGTTTAAATAATTTATAGAATAAATTATTGTTCGATTTATAGTAAAATATTAATGCTTAACCGTTTTTAAGATTTATTTCTGTCAATATAGTCTTAAAATTATGAGAAAGCGATTCCCGACGTCGCGCGTCGGAATGTTTTATAAACATCCGTTTATGTGAAATAACCCAGGTAATTTGTTTATGTACCGTACGCCAAGCTCGCTTCAAGTACATTTACAACGCGCACATCTAGGTCAGAATCCTTTGAAACACGTAGGCACGTGACTTTCGTGTGGGAGATCTGTGAATAAAACCGCATGCACGAGCCAAGAATAGTGACTTCTGACAAGTGGTCAGATCCGCCGACCGCACCGAACAAGTATGTTCAAAACTCCAGTGTGCTCCACAGAGTCCGACAGTGGTAAGAGTTATTTTTCACAATTTTATTGATTTATTGTTGATTTTGGTGCATTTACCATTTGTGTCCGAATTTGCGCCATATTCTCTTATCCGTTAATTGTCTGCGAATATTGAACGACCCGAGATATCCGGAAAATATCGTGGTTTATCAAGTAAATCCGGGTTATCTATTTTAATTACGAGCATCGAGAACTTCGGGTTATCAGTATATTATTGTGGACGTAAAGAGCGGGTACCAAACTAGACCTGTGTTCTGGAATCCCATCTCAGTCATAGCCAGCGCCTGTCAGGTTTTTCTCTAGAACTGTGAAAAGGACCTTACCGTGTCTCGCGGTGTAATTACCCATCCGTAGCCCCTACATCTGAGTGGTGAAACAGAAGGGGGAGCTAAATGTGAAAACCCCTCGTTTTATCAATACCTAGTGAGCAAAATACGTTTTAACTCCGCCCGCATATCTCTGGTCTAGTCAGCTCAAGGAACAGACAAAAACGAATTAGTTAATTGGTGCTTAGTACTATATCACTAGGTCAGCGTCAAGCATATCCGGACTTCATTAGTATGTTCGGCACGAGTGAGGTTTTTCTTTATAACTGTGAAAAGGACCTCACCGTGCCGCGGGAAGTAATACATGAACCGTTCTGTTCAGCACGAGTAAGGTATGAACCGTTCTGTTCAGCACGAGTAACGTTTTTCTCTAGAACTGTGAAAAGGACCTCACCGTGCCACGTGGCGTAATATAGTAATCATACCGTTTGATACTTGTATTCGCTAGAGACAAAAGTCGCTGATCTACAGATATAGTACATCCGCGAGTAGCAAGTCATATACCGTCTGTCCCTGGATTGATATCCTCCCGTTGTGCACTCCATAACCACTAGCACCTGGATATTTCTCACCGCACGTCTGCTGTAATTCGGCCTTAAGCACCAGCGATCATAGATTCACTAACGGCTTGCCGTAAACGCCAATAACCGTAGATTGCTTTCGTAATTGCTTGTAGTAATTATTTTGATATTGCCTGCTTAGAGTGAATACCGTTGAAGTAGTCTCCGAAACTTCGCTGTATAATAACCTCTTGCTGGTTCCCATGCTGCTTGCTTGTGAATAAAAAACTAATATTTTTTTCTTAATAAAGTTGTATTTATATATACTATTTTTCTGTGTATTTGTTTTTTCTTTTATGAAATTAATCATAAATAGAATAAGTACAGTTTAAATTCTGACTTTTATTGAAAGGCAAAGGTATATAAGTAATAAATTTGTTTGTACACTGAGAATCATTTTCGGCAGTTAAGGTGAAGTCCATTGCTACGCAACCGATAACCACACACACAAACCGCCTGGCATTCCGTTTCTTCACTGAGTTACCCTAGCTTCTATCAAACCGCTGATAGAAAAAAGTGGTGTTCCTACACTTTAAAACAGGAACTGGCGCTCGAGACCGTACCGAAATAAAAGTTCAAAAGTACCGCTGCAATTACCAAGTGCCAAAGTGACGCCTCCCCTCTTGTCCAAGTAGACAAAACAAGACGAAGTAAGCAACGTCACAGGGTGTAAATTAAAAGAAAGTTGTTGGCGCAGCTTTTTTTACACATTTTCATGTTAATGTCAGTAGAGAGATAATTGATGTGCAAGATTTTTTACAAAAAATAATTCTAAAAATCGGTATCGACTAGGGACAGTACTTTCTCGTCATTTTCAATTTGGCATGAAAAGAAGAAATTAATAAAAATATCAATCTGATTTATGTTATTAATTTATTTTATTTTATTCATGTAATTTATTTAATGATGAACAAGATGAATGATATAAACGAGATACAGGAGACACCGAGACAAATGACGCAAACGAGAAATAAAATAAATAAAATAATTTATTTCCCACTATTCAAATTGGATATAATGAGAAAGTACTGTCAAGACCACAAACTGTTGAGACCGACTTTACGTTTTTAATTGATTATAAAATTAATTTTAGACCGTTGTTCTCAGTAACGGTTAATCTGACAAGATATTTTCAACAGTTTTTTTTCAGCACAATTCCTCATTCTAAACAATTTAGATTTAAAACATTTTTTGATCAAATGCATTTTTTGGCCCCCCTTGAGATGTGCCCCTCCCTGCTGCACAAATTTCACTGATATTCAATAAGGTTCTTCCTTATACCTCCCAGATATTACATGTAAAGTATTAGATTTCCGTATTCGAGAAAATCTAGTAAGGTCTAGCGACATACAGACTCACAAACATAAAGACACACGGATTCACAGATGAGATGTCAATTTAGATAATTTTTCCATTTTCAGGTCTTAAGACATATCTTTCATTTTCATTATGATCAGAATTTTTTTCATGCTCTTATTTTATCTATGGATAGATGAGAAAGTAAAAATAGGTGTATGTCGGTCTTAACGTTGGAAATGAAAAAAACGTTGCTTGTGTGCGACTTTCCTACAAATTTTCAAACTAACCTCATCTCTAGAAAAGGTTGATCTCCATTTCTACTTTCTTATACCTAATATAAGGGAGTATAGTAATCGTGATTTTTTTTCAACCTCAAGATTTTGATTGATTTATACGTTTTGAACCCTCCTGAATCCATTCTGACTATTTTCCAAATGATGTCTGTCGGTAAGTGTGTGCGTGTGTATGTGGTGTGTGTGTGTGGGGTGCGTGTGTGTGTGGGGTGCGTTGGTGTGTGTGTGTGGTGTGTGGCTATGTGTGTGTGTGTGTTTAGAGAAAAAACACTAGACATTTACGCAAAAAAATTAAAATTTTCAAGTTCTGTTCATAAATTAATGGAAAAGTGATACACAAAAAGTTGGGTCAGAAAGTAGGCTCTTACATGTTTATAGAAACCTTTTATCTCATTTTTCAAAGTTCTATCACTTAGTCAAGTTTTTCCTATGAAATCAGGGACACATATAATGCAGAATCATATACATTAAAAAATATATTAACTTTCAATTTTGTAAGATATCCCCATTATAAGCGCCGAATAAAATATTCATGTGCATTGAAATATTCACAGCATCGTAACTCAACAATAAAAGGCTCAAAATGTCATCCACATTGGCGCTTAAATTGAACTGAGCCAAGTCATTCCCTGCACAGCTAACTATTGCGCATATCAGGCTGTCGTCAGGACAATTCATAGGCTCCATATTTGGAATTACGACACAAAAATACAGAATTAGTGAACTCGGATTGCATTATTTTACAGGTAATCTTTAATATGGCAGACTATTTTACCATCACCATTTGACCTAGTTCTGATGAATCACCCTGTATACTTTAAATGTCACTTCTACAATGTGTTACATCAAATAGGAAAATATGAAAACAACATAATAACAGTTTTGTAAGAAATTTATTATAAAAACTAATCATAATAAAAATAATTGTCTAACTTTATACCGCCTATTTAAAGAATTGTGACTGTTGCCATGATGTTTACTTAATATAAAACTGGAAATATGTTCATATTTAAGGACACTTTCGGTCGATCTGGGCTTTTCCTGATTCTTGGTATTCTTGCATCGACATCCACATTTGTTGGAAAGTTCCAATTGATGCTAATATAGATCCTCCTACCCAGGAACCAAATCTTCTTTCTACCGTACCATTTGCAGCAATCATTTTTAATCTCATTGATCCAGGAGTTCTTGAAGATAGATCTCTACTTAATCTATCGCTAAAACCCTAAAAATAATTGTAAATTATTTATTTATCAATGCGATATAAAATTTACATTATGGCCATTAAACTAGATTAAATACATTATTTAGCTTTAGTGTTTTTGCTAAAAAACACCTTCTGACTGTTCTTTTGCAATCGGCAACTCAAAAAAAAATAAATAAATAAAAAAAGGTAAAATCATTTAGTAGCGACAGCTTATTGCAGTCGACATGAAAATACCCGGCTAGGCGGCAACCAGAATACATCCAAGATAATAACAGGGACAAATGTTTATAATAATAATATAATAATAATAATAAACACCACAGATAATACAACCCCCTGCATCTCTAACCTGACGTTGTGCGAAAGGGGGCTACACATTTAGAGACAACGGACATACATCCAATATCCGAGTATACTACGATTAATCTCTCTCACAGAAAAATCCCAGTGCCACGGCCGGGATTCGAACCTGGGACTTTTGGGTGAGAGTCAAGTGTCCTTGCCTCTCGACCATCAGTTATGAAA
This sequence comes from Rhamnusium bicolor, assembly GCA_029963845.1. NCBI lineage: Eukaryota > Metazoa > Arthropoda > Insecta > Coleoptera > Cerambycidae > Rhamnusium > Rhamnusium bicolor. The sequence continues at coordinate 425,830 of JANEYF010003248.1, read as the reverse complement.
TAAAAAAATTGTATAATAACAAAATAACATACCTGCACCAATGAATTTCCTCCTGTCAAAACTACCGAGCTGTACAAAGCTGGCCTTATATCAACATCACACATACCCGCACTTGTTGCAGCTAAAATTTAATAAAAAAAGAAAAAATCAACTATTTTAAGTCTGAATAATAGAATACCTGCAATGTACATTTAATTCATCATTTTTTGTTTTATGAAGACTAGAGCGCAGACAAAACTTCAATAGTATAAAAAAAACATGCAAATGCGACAAGCATGTGAATAAACAAGTCATACAAGCGTGTCTAGCAAAGAAAAAAATTGAAAAAAAATTGGATAATTTTTATTTTATTTTATACCACTATGATTGATATAGATCGGGAAGTACCGTTAAATTCCAGAGACGACTTACATAGATATAATATAATATTATATTGTAAACAGTAAACACCTAATAAAACATTCCCAAACATTATGGAATTTTAAAATATTCTTATGTACTATATGCAATAAATCTGTTTTCTTATAAAAATGGGAACAAAAAATTAAAGGTTTTTATTAGGTAATTGGACAGTTTGCAGTTATAAAAAATAATTATTTATTGACTGTCCTCTTGATGAGGATGCTCGTTATTGTCGAGTGTCCCATAGCAATGCGATGCATAGATATACATAGGCGGATCTGCCTTGGCTCTCACATTTATTCCCACTGCCACATGTTGAATACACTAAATATGTAGTATTTATAAAAAGGTAGTGATGTAAATTTGGCTAATTTAATTTTTAGCTGATTTTTCGTCGGCAAAAAATCCGGACAAAAACGGTAAAAAAATTGAATATACCACTACATTGGTCTGGGTATGACTTTTAATTTGATACCAAATATGTATGTATAAAAGTAATGTTTTATTGCATTTATTAAGTTTCAGGAGATATTTAATAACAGCACAATTTTTAAATCTTTATTGGTTTATCTCGAAAACTGTCTAGCCCAAATGAAGGTGGACTTCGTGCATTCTTATATGAATACCGCTTATCTAAAAGGAACCAAGTGACATTTGCACATTTTATAGAAACTCTGTTTTAATATTGCAAGTTGTACTGCAAATATAATTATGAAAATTTTGCCTCCCCCTTATTTTCATCATAAATAATCACGTCAGAATTGTTGGCAGATAAAACATGAACACAGTAAGTAAAAATAAATTATAATATGTAAAAATACACATAATACTACACTTACTGAAGAAGCAGTCTTGAAATATTTTCTGGTATATTTCTACCAATTTTATAATTTTTGTACAATTACTTAAAAAAAAAAAAAAATCTATTTACACACAAACGTAGTAAATATATATTCAAGTCGTTTGGTACGATTAATTAATTTTTGCCATTTTGGCGCTTGGTTCCTTTTAGATAAGCGTTATCCATATTTAAAAAAGATATTACCAAGTAAACGTTCTAGCTAATTCTATTTGTACAAGACAGCGCGGTAAAATCCACGGCCCTACGCACGAATTTTTGTTGAATATTGACGATAACAAATTTTACAATAGCATTAGACTTGAAAGGATCGCTGGTGGTGACTAATATAAGTGTTAAAGTATACTAAAGGAGGTGAAATAAAATATAAGTCATATTATACTGAAGAATGGAAGGTCTTAAATCAAAGATTTAAAACATTAGTTACAAAATTTTAATGATTTACTTCCTTTATATGGATAAAGGATAAAAATTAGAGCGGAGAAGTAATTTTAATTTTGGCTTACAATCCAATACAATTAACCATACATAAAACTAGTATTTATTGAGTTTTTTGTGTTTCCTGTAAATGATTTGGGCATTGCTTGTGAATCTGACAATATGAATGCTGACAATGCATGATATATTGTATTGATATAATTCAAGTATACTCATTTGTAGGACTTTTACTTCTACTCAAAACAAAATGAAATTAGCAAGTTCGATCAGATTTTCATTCAATATGCTTTTTAGCAGCATAGTTTACCAAATGAGTAAATAACTAGTCCTGATTCGATAACTGTTGAATATTGAACTGGACGAACCAGCTATCTGCCAAATATAATTCAGTTTATTTTTTAAATATTTTGCTAGTGATAAATTATTATTCTGCATGATGCTTTATAGCTACTGTGAATATATACTTGAAATTTTGTCTGCCTTAATTTGAACTTTATCTTGCATCATATAATTTTATAATACCTATATATCCTGCTCCCAACATGGCATGATCAAATAAACCTTCAGCTAATTTAAATCGTTCAGGACCAAAATCTTGATGATATCCAGTTGGAAACTCATAATGTACAGCAGGAATACTTGTTGCTACTCTTTCATCATATGGATTTTCTGACACCTAAAATATTTTTGAGAGTAAAGACAGTAGAATATTTTTTAAATTAATGTGAAATTTAAATCGTATTAAACATAAAACTCATGTTGTAAATTAATTTTAATAATGACTGAAATTTATATTCAATTTGAAATTTTCATATAATTATAATTCTAATATGTACTTTTATCTGGCATTTTACGTAATAAGGTCATTTAGTGAATTATTTCTTATATTTTTTCAATTTTCATAAACTGTCGTATATAAATGGTCTCAAAAAAATGTCAAGTCAATTGAATGAAAATTGAGGAAGATATTTGCATTTTAATAGTCAAATGCATTGTCTGGCCAAGCATGTCAGTTATGTCAGCAGGTCCTATTAGTTAAGTTCGCCCGAACGAAATACAAAGGATTAGGTACACCGGGTATAAATAAAACCTGGCTCACCCCCTTTATTTTCATTGTTTACAGAAATACTTTGATGAAATTTTAATATTTGTTATACACATAAAATTGCATTAGAATACCGTATTTTCCGGTTTCGCCGGAAATTACTCCACAACTTTCTTATTTTAAATGGAACCCCCTTTATATTTTTACATTTTTGGAATCTATGGTGAATTCTGATTATAACAGTATACATTTTTCTTTGATTTTTTATTTATTTCTTTTTTTAACGAAAATTTTAATTTTTGATTTAGTGCCGTTTTATAAAAAAAAAATTCTGATGCGGTTTCTTACTATGACAATTAAAAATCGCAATGGTAAAACCATTTTTAACATTTACGACCTTGTAGCGCTCATTGGAACGCTCCACAGGAAGGGACCATTTATGTAAAGTTCTGTTTTGGGTATTACACGAATATTACAGGGGTAGGAGAACCACTCCAATAGTTGCAGTGGAAAGCCATTCTGGGCCTCACACTGTTGTACATTGAAGTGAAACTAGAATCCAGGAAAGCAACTAACAAATTGTTGAAGAATGAAATGTCGAATGACAGGTCAGGGACCAGGGCATAGCTCGGTAAGAGACTAGTTGTCAGCCAGTTGGATGATGACCAGTGCCTTCCAATAATCTGTATCTGCATTAAATGTATTAAATAACTTTAAAAATGAACTGTAAATTATTACCTGAAGTACAGTTTGCTGAAAATCTTGAACAGTTTTTTTCACCATGTAAGTCATCCAAGAATTGGAGGGTTGAAAAGATAATTTCTTCTTTATATATCTTGGTTTATCTTTATCTCTAACTACTTCTTTATTTGATATCAAAGCAGCTGGTGTCAAATCTATTCCCATGCCTTCCAGCAATTCTCTAGCTCTGAGAATTAAATAATCACCACCGAGTGGTGACTTTACAACTGCATTAGATATTACATAACCATCTAAAACAGGTACAGCAGTAGTGTGTGTTGCTCCACTATCAATGACCAAGGCTGTGGCTCTTCCATTAGCAAATGCTGCCAATGCAGCATTTTTTTACTAGAAAAAAATGCTGGTACCTTGTATTTTTCAAACATTATTTCTGTCAATTTTTCCCGTTTTTGTCTTTGGTTCCAAGGAGACTCAGAGAAGAGAACTGGATGATATTGTGACTCAGATTGTATTATCTAAAAAATGACTATGTAAAATAAAGATGCATGTAATATTTGCTAAGGCCCAATTCAGATGTTTGAGCTACACATCTATCTGTTAACAAGGACACACACAGCAATTACACAAATGAATTAAAATTTGTAAACACTGATTAAATGATCAAAGTAAGGCTTCTGTTTTTGCAAATAACTTACAAGCGATTAGTTTTCCGAGTGAGAAATTCTCAATTAGCATTAGTGCGATATGTATTCCTTAAACAAATTTTCAAATCTTTATGATTTTTTATGCTATACATTTCTGTCTCGATTAGGAATAAGCTATAACTTTTAAGGCAAACATACACAGGGTGTTTCACTGAGGACCAACTGGCGCAGGGTGATAGAGGTCCTCAATACGCTACGATTTGACTCCCATTTTTGTTATATGAAATTTGTTAGTTTAGAAGTTATTTAGGTTTTCGTGTTTTTTTAGCTAAACCGGTTTTGTCCACAAATTTAGTAGTAGTAACGTCATGATTTTTTTATGAACGTAGTCCAATAGTGGATTTATCATCCTGAGAAACATTTTTCCTGGTGCCGAAATTATATGGACAAAAAAATAATCTTAAAATTTTATTAATACAAAAATTATTCCCTAACTTTACAAGACTAGTGAAAAATAAAAAGATAGAATAAAATTTTAGTAATCATCTTAAAAACTCCTCTACTTTACTGGCAATCAATCCAAAAGTTTCATTTAGCTAGCCCCATGACTTCACATCGAAAATTTAAAATGTTGTGTAAAGTGTAAAAGACGAAAATCCCACTTGTTAATTAAGAAGCAGATGGTATCATGGGTAAAGTCCGTACAAAAGATGCAAACCGAGGACACGTGTTTCGGATTCATGGTCCTCATCGGCACGATGCTGCTAAGTTGAAAGGATGGGAATAACTTATGACGACACAAATTAAACCAGTGTCAGGCAGCCAGTCGCTCATTTGTGGCTGCAATTGAAAGACCCTCGTGTTTACAGGGTGACAGACAATATTGCAACTATATCTACCTGCGTAGAATTTCTTATCCAAAAAACGTTCTCTATTATTTTACATTCCTTGGGTAGGAAATTCCACACAAGTGGCTATAGTTGCCTCCGTGGCAACATTGTCTATTGCCCTGTAAACACACGGTCTTTCAATTGCTGCCACAAATGAGCGACTTGCTGCCTGTCAGTGGTTGCCCTTGTGTCTTTGTCCTAAGTTGTGCCAATCCTATCAACTTAACAGCACCATGCTGCACACTGGTAGAAATTAACAATCTAATTGTGCAAAAGTCCAAAATTAAGTAGGTATATATTCCAATAATTTTCTAACCCTGAATGAACCGGTGATTACTGAGAAAACAATGTAAAAATTGCTTGATCTTTAGATAAGTGGGGATGCATTTATAAAAGAAGGGTTTAAGATGGGAATATTTATTACCTGAATTAATATTATGTTATGCCTTAAAGTGAACACACTGTTCTTAAAGTTCCTTAGTGTGATGTAGATGCAATTCATGAAGCAAGTGTAATAAAAAATAACCTGTCAGACCATTTTGCTCAGTCTGTTAAAATGTCCGTAAATAGAGTAATTGACAGTGAAGTCCACTATATGCGTTTCTTTAGTGATAATAATATCTCTGAATTCCTTACCTATTTAAAAAATACAAGTTGGTTTGAGGTTTGGGTTACTCAAGACTGTAATGATGCATTTAACTCATTTATGGATACTTTATCTTATTACTTTGAGATCTGTTTTCCTATCTCTAAACCAAAAAACTGTAATAAAAAAGTTAATAATGTACAAAAAATCATAAAAAAACCGGAGGTAATAGCAGCCAGAAAGAAAGTACAACTTTTCGCTGATCTCAGTAGAAAATATTCTCAGTTCAAAGAGCAGTTTAAAATAGCTAATAATGAATATCGACGATTGCTTTCGTCAGTTGGAAATAAATGATCGGCTGGTATCAAACGCAAAAAATAAAAGCAAAGCGATGTGGAATATTATAAATAACACCTTAGGTAGATCCAAAAATCACGATTTACAGATTAAAATGGAAGATAATGGTAAAATTTTAAATTCTAAAGAATGCGCTGAGACATTTAATGATTTTTTTTATATCTTCCGCTAAGAATGTAGTCTCTAATCTTCCTAAAGGCATAGACCATTGTTTTATAGAATCTTGTCTAAAATGTTCTAGGAATTCACTATTTCTTAGAGCTCTCTCAGAAGGCGAAGTTCTAGAATTAATAAACAAGTTAAAGAATTCGAACTCCTCTGGGGTTGATGAAATATCCAACTCTCTATTAAAGACTATCAGTGTATACATCGTTCGCCCTCTGACCTATATAATTAATCTGTCTCTTGAACAAGGCAAGTACCCCGATAAATTAAAAATCTCTAATGTAATACCCCTCTTTAAAAAAGGCAATGCAAACCTAATTAGTAATTATAGAGGAATTAGCCGATCTCCCAGCGTCTCTAAAATTTTTGAATCTGCAGTTAATATGCAATTAGTGGATTTTCTCACAGTTAATAATATGCTCTCTCAAAGCAAACATGGTTTTACAAAACAAAGAAGTGTTGATTCTGCTCTCAGCGATTTTGTAAATGGTATAGTTAATGCACTGGACAAATCTGAAATTGCGTTAGGGCTCTTTGTAGATTTCTCCAAGGCTTTTGATTGTGTCGATCATAATTTACTATTAAATAAGTTAGAAACATATGGCGTTAGAGGCATAGCTCATGATTGGTTTAGATCCTATTGATCAAATCGTTCACAACAGGTTAAAATTCAAAATGTATATTCAAGTCTTAATGCTGTAAATACAGGAGTTCCCCAAGGATCTATTTTAGGCCCCACATTATTTGTGGTTTTTATTAATGACATGCTGAATTATTTAGAACATCCATTATGCTCAATAGTATCATATGTTGATGATACTAATGTACTGATAAGATGTAACAGTCTGACTGATGCGGAGAACTGTGCAATAATAACATAAGAAAAAATAAATAGATGAGTTGAAAAAAACAAATTATGTATTAATTGCGAAAAAACAACATGTATTGCGTTTAAAACATCGCAATCTAACATAATAATAAATGACAGCATAATGTTGGATGGGATAACGGGCCTGAGCTACTCAAACAACTCAAAAATGTTAGGTTTAAGGATAGATTGCCATCTTAAATGGTCTAGTCATATACAAGATGTCTGTGCTAAATTATCAAAAGCATGCTTTGCCTTAGCCATAACATCAAAACAGTGTAGTTCATCAATTATAAAACAATTATACTTTGCATCTATTCATTCTACTATTAAATATGCCATAGTACATTGGGGTCAATCACATGATGCACATAGTGTATTTGTTTTACAAAAGCGAGCGTTACGAATCATGGCTAATTTAAAATATGATGAGTCGTGCCGGGATGCATTCAAAACACTAAATATACTCACTATGATTTCTGTGTATATTTATGAAGTAACTTGTTTTGTATATAAAAATAAAACAAAATTTTCAGAAAACAGAGCCAGAAAAAAAAACAATTTTATACTACCAAAACATGATTCAGCTCTTTATCAAAAAAAGTCTTTTTTATAATGGGTGTAAGCTTTTCAATGTTTTACCTGAATCTGTTAAATGTTTACCATCAATTTATAAATTTAAAACTGCTGTAAAGTCACTATTAATTATTGTTTCTGGTGACTGTTAGCTGTACTATTGTATATTTATTAACATATCCTTCGTGTATACGTGTCTTTTCTATGTATATTTTATTACATTTTCAGTAGTTAGTTGTCTATACTTTTGACTGTATATTTAATTTAATGCTAAAATTATTAAAAATGACAATTTTATAAGTTATAAATATGTTAATATTTCCTGTTATGTTACTATTACTAACTCTCTTGTACAACTATGACAACATTTCTTAAACCTATACTTGTACTATAGTTTTCTGAAATTAATGAACATTATTATTATTATAATAATAATAATAATAATATTATTTTTCGGTTTCCCGATGCCGGTCAGTCCTCCCGTGGCCTCCGACGCCTCACGGGAGTCGCGCCGGCGCATCAACTACAGCCACTCCCCACATCCCGCAGGGTTAGTGACTGTAGATACCAGAATCGTGTGCCCTAAGCAGACGGAGAGAACCCAGAATGACCGCCTTCTGCATTTGACCTGCCAGCCACTCGGCTGGCTTTTGGCAGGCCGGTATGATCTTCAGTTCCGAGAGCAGCGTAGGCTTTATCCCTCCGAGTACACCGATAATAAGGACGACCATTTTGACCGAGTAGCCTGGGTACAGCACTTGGAGCTCGTACCGGAGATCGCGATATTTGGTCCGTTTCTCCTCCTTCAAGGTGATGTTTTTCTCCGCAGGTGCAGAACTCGATGACATACACCACCTTGAGTTGATGGTCGAGGAGGACTATGTCAGGCTTGTTGACTTGGATTAGCCTGACAGTCGGGAACGAGTAGTTCCAGTAAATCCGGCATTTCTCGTTCTCGACAACGGACTCAATATCTCCGGGGACGTAAGGCAGCACTGGTGTCTGGTCTACCCCGTACGAGTGCCTTAGATGGTAGTATAGCACTCGTAAAGCCGCGTTATGTCGGTGGATGTAGGCCGAAATCGCATATATGGGGCATGCAGAAAGTAAGTGCATGAGCGATTCCGGCGCCTGATGGCAGGTCCTGCAGTTGATATCAGGAACCTCTACACGCCACACGCGGCTACGGTAGACCAAGGTGTTGATAACACCATCTTGGCAGGCCATAATGAATCCCTCGGTCTCCGACTTAAGCCCTGCTGACCTAAGAAAGGCGAAGGTCAGCCTGGTCGATAAACCCAGTGTTTCTATGTTCTTATAGAAGACACCATGCTGGGATTTATCGACGTGCTGCCGAAACAGATTTTCCTGTTCGGCAGCTCTAATTCGGGCTCTCAGACGATTTGGCTGAAGTTCGGTTACTGACTCAACATCAGCACCTCGCCGGCCTCCTCGCCTGATGTCAAATGCGAGACCGAATTCATCTGCGGCTCTTTTTGCTGCCTTGAACAATCCTGCTCCCACTCCTACAGTTTCGTGATGTTTTACGAAGAGCAAGAGGGGATCTGAGCTCCTGAGTATGTTACATGCCATACTCAGTACTACTCTGCCAAGCGTACACTCCAAGCTCAAGAATCCTCGGCCCCCCCGTTGACGTGGGAGGTACACACGAGGAACGGACGATCTAGGATGAATACTTCTGTGAATATTCATCATCTTGCGGGTATCTCTGTCTAATTGGCGCAGCTCATCTACCCTCCACTTTACTACTCCGAAGGAGTAGAGCAGAATCGGAACGGCAAGCATATTGGTTGCAGACACCTTGTTCTTCCCCGAAAGTTCGGAAGACCAAATCTTTCGGAGGCGGTATCTGTACTTGCCGCGGAGAGAATTCTTTATTTGTGTTACATCTTGGATGTGCCTTTGTTGCACACCCAGGTATGTATAGGTCTCTCCGGCATCCAGATGTCTTAGGATGCTTCCGTCTGCGAGCTGCGCATCTTCAGGGAATTCCCCGCATCGTCCTCTCTTGAGGTGGACGACTGCGCATTTGTCCAACCCGAACTCCATACCAATTGCCCGCGTATATTCTTCGACCACCCTAAGAGCGTTTTGTAGTTCACGCTCTCCGGAGGCATAAAGTTTAAGGTCATCCATATAAAATAGATGGGTGACCTTATGCCTCCGGTCGCTGGGTGGCCCACATTGATATCCGCGGGTTTGGCGGAGCCCAACAGACAACGGCAGCAGTGAGATCCAGAAGAGGAGAGGACTCAGGGAGTCACCCTGGAAAACTCCTCTCCTAAATGCCACCTGCTCTGTCGTGACCCGCTGCGCACCTGATGTTATGGTGAAGCGGGTCTTCCAGAACGGCAGCAGCTGTTCTATGCATCTCACTAGTGGTGCTGGTACCACAAGACATTCGAGCAAGTACAACAATAGCTCGTGCGATGTTGTATCAAATGCCTTGCGGTAATCAATCCAGGCCATCGATAGATTCCGCTTGTATTGCACAGAATCCTGTGTAATACAGCGGTCTATCAGCAGGCTGTCCTTGCAACCTGCCATGCCCTTCTTGACACCACGCTGTTCGTGTATCTGCTGAAAGACCGGATCAACAGACCTCAGCGTCCTAGCATACAAGATACGTGTAAATATCTCGTAGCAGGAGTTAAGGCAGGTGATCGGCCTATAATTCCTCGGGTTGGAAAGATCCCCCTTTTTTGGGGATAAGCACAGTACGTCCCTCGACGAACCAGTCCGGAATCTGCTGCCCCTCGTTCAACCATGAGTTGAAAACTCGCGCCAGACGGCGGTGAGTGGAAGGAAATTTCTTCCACCACCAGTTGTTAATGCCGTCTGGGCCCGGGGCAGCGAAGTTCTTGGTACCAACAAGTGCTTGTTGGACTTCCTCCGTACTGATTGCCGGGCACACTTCTTCTGGCTCTTCAAGATGTCTGTGACACAGAGCCTCGAAGTGTGCAATTGATGGAGTGTCGCTATTGAATGGACGCGGCGTTTCGTAGATTCCCTTCCAGAAGGCTTCGACATCTTCTACAGTCGGCGGATTTTCGACAACACGCTGTGGCTCTTGAAAGAGGCGGGAAGGATTCGTACGGAACAAATTGTTTTGTTCCATACTCCTCACCCGCCTCTTCAATGTTTTCTTTATCGCCATGAGCGCTCGGATCCTATCTAGACAGTGCTGCTTGATGGTAAGCATCACTGTCAGATTTAGAGTATGGTGTTGACGTCTTAATCCGGCAGCTATGCGCCGGATCCTGGGAGTAAAACCTCTACCAGTCGTCTTATATTCCACCACACTCTGGATCCGAGAAGCGTGTTGTCTGGCCGACTGTATCTTGCCTTCGATTTTTTGTACACGCCGCTTGGCTTTCTCGACCCCGTGATTGGTTGACCTCTCACCGGGGACGAGTTGCTTCGCGGCGTTGTACACGGCACAGTTGATTTGCCAGATGTCTACATCTTCCGGAACGCGTCCATTCTAGCCAGGTCTTGTGGCTTTAGGTTAGCCCTGGTGTTAAGGCTAACCCTCGTCCTTAAGTCTACACCGGTGAACTCTAAAGGATGTTCCCCATCAGCTGGTAATTGCCGCGGTGGGACTGCGGCTGGCAGTTCTTCTAGCTGACGGGGTGCCCTTACGTAACCTGTCCTGAGCAGAGAGGATACTTGATCTCTCAGATGTTGTTGAGAGAAGGCGCGATGCTCTGGATGCATTTCGCACCAAAGTGCATGCAATCGCGCCATGTATCCCCTTCGCTCAGATTCGCTACTCTCGCGGCAGGTCAGCAAGTCATCCCGAAGTTCCCTCGTCCACTTAAAGCGTCCTTGTCCGTTGCGGTCGTTATCATTGAGACGTTCCGGTGAGGCCCCTCCCACTTGTCTCTGACCCCCATCTGATTGGGGTCGGTCGTGAGGAGCCCTTCTTCTTAGGTTATATGGAACCAGAAGGGAAAGGGGTACTAGGTGGTTAGCCTTGGTACCCCCCCGGCCGGCATTTGTCAGGCAGAGTTGCCTCTGCCGGTTCAGGGTGCACCAGCGTGGAGGTTGCCGGTCCTTTGCACCCCCCATTATTATTATTATTATATTGTGGTTTAAAACTATGGAGATTCAATCTACAGGTATGTATTATTTTTACATGATATTGGTTTAATGGTATTTTTTTAATAGGAATATTGTTGATACAAAGTTTGGGTGTAATTTTTATAATTAATTTAAGATATTTTGTATTTAAATGGACCGAAACTATGTATATTCGCATGAATGGAACATTTTTTTATATAATAGTCATACATTTTAGTATACGCTAATGTAAAATTAACTGCATGAAAATGCAGTCATGTAAAATATTGAATTATTTCAGGTGCTATGTCCCTACGTCAGAGATAGTTGTTTGATGTTTGGCGAAAAGAAAAGACAATAAGTGCTAAAAATTCAGCCGTATTTTCGTATGTTTATAATAAACTAGGACTGGACAGGGAAATTGAAAATACGATTAAGCGACAAATTAATAATTTAAATGGCAAAATTTCCAAAAAATAGACAGAATCCCGCCGTTTAATCCATGTAATGTTAGCGCGTGAATCTAAATGGCTAGATGAAAATGTCACCTTTTTTCCTCAGCATCAATCTGCTGATTCAATGCCAGGACCATCTAGCAGCAAAATGGGACGACCACTAAAAGAGTTTCAAGAACTGACGGCATCATCAAAAAGACGAAAAGTTTTACCTATAGTACAGAATTATCCCAAAGAAGAATTGATGTTTGTGGCAGAAACAAGTTTGCGTTTGGGTGGACAAAGAGATGCAGCAAATATAGTCCATGAAATTTCTCAAACATCACCAAAAAGGGCTAGTAGAATTTAAAAAAAGTGGAAATCTCAGACCGTACATCCTATCAAATATACACCAGAGGAGACACTTGCATTATTTATTGACGGATATTTTACCAAACATACGTATATTTTAATGCAATCTGGGGCCAAGATGCATAATGCAGATATATATTCTTCATACGACGCAATCTTAAAAGCAAAGAAGGAGTACTATCCTAAAGCAGAATCAATAACAATTAGTGAAACATCTGCAGAAATAACGGTTCAGGCCCTTGTTGACCACAGTATAACCAGACTAGCAACGGTTCAAGAGGAAGTGTTATCACAAAAAATTGATGACTTATCAGATGGCCTAACAATAATTTTCAAGTGGGGATGTGATGGAAGTTCTGGGCACTCTGCCTACAAACAGAAATTCTCTGGAGATGATGTAGAACAAAAAAGGGATTCCAGTTTATTTCCGGTTTGCATTGTACCCTTGCACTTGCAAGCAAATAAAACTAATACCATCTTATGGCACAACCCATCACGGTCTTCTACCAGGTTCTGCAGACGTATAAAACTTTTATTTGAGAAAGAAACTGCAGAATTAAGTAAACGAGAGATACAGAATATAGAACAACAAATAGAAACTATATTGCCTACCAAAATTTCTATTAGTGGACATGAAATCGTCATTTCTCCTTGTTTCAAATTAACGATGATTGATGGAAAAATGTTTGGAGTAATCAGTGATACGTCAAGTCAAACATGTGGAATCTGTGAGTAACGCCGAAAAATATGAACGATTTGCAATTTATCCAACATCAACAGTCCTCAGATGCGAGCAAATATGAATCCCGAAACCCGGATATGGTACAACAAATGACGGTAATACTAGCAGTCGCTTTTTTGACCAATCTGCTCTTGCATCTTCCATCACAGGAATTGATGAACAATTGATAAATCGTAGTTTAAATGTGATGCTGCAAATAATTTCATGTGGATATGCTGTAGATGTATAATCATTTAGAAAGTATGCAAAAGCGACTGCAGAAAAGTATGTGGATCTATACCCGTGGTATAATATGCCGTCTAGTTTACATAAATTGCTTATCCATGGAGCAGATATAAAATCTGCTGTTTTGCCTATCGGAATGTTTTCAGAAGAAGCCCTGGAAGCCAGAAATAAAGACTTTCGAAGATACAGAGAGTACCATACAAGAAAATTTTCTCGAGTGCAAACAATGACAGACTTATTAAATACTCTTTTATTTTCCTCAGATTCCTTAGTATCTTCTATTTCTCGGACCAATCTTGGTCGATTATATAATATTAAGGCTCTTGATAATGAAGTTAAATGCCTATTGTCGCAGCCTACTTTTGACGAGCAATCTACACAATTAGTACAGGAAAATTTGAATGAGAGTTCTGATAGTTCTTAAAATATTTTGTACAACGAGATTTTGTCTCACCCTGTATTATAAACCATGTTCCATATAGATAAAAGTATTATTAAATGTGACTTAAAATAATAAACACAATATATCATGTTAAATCTGAATCTATGTTTCATTTTGACTTTTGCACAGTTAGATTGCTAATTTCTACCAGTGTGTGCCGTGCCGATGGGGACCACAAGCCTGTAACACCTGTCCATATGTTTGCATCTTTGTGTGGGCCTCACCAATGATACCTTCCGGTTCTTACTTAAAAAGTGGGATTTTCGCCTTTTACACTGCACAAAATTTAAAATGTTTGTTGTGAAGTCATGGGGTTAGCTAAATGAAATTTGTAAGGTTGATTGCCAGTAAAATACAGAAGTTTGTAAGGTGGTCCCTAAATCTTTTTTCTTTTTTTATTTATCGCTAGTCTTGTAAAGTTAAGGAATAATTTTGATTTTAATAAAATGTTACGAAGATTATTTTTTTTGTCCAAATAGTTTCGGTTCCAATAAAAAATGTATTTCTCAGCATAAGCACACTATTGAACTACTATCATAAAAAAAATCATGGCGCTAATACTAATAGTTAAGCCTGAATGACGAAATTTGTGAACATAACCGGTTTCGCTAAAAATACACGAAAACTAACACATTTCGCATAACACAAATGGGGGTCAAATCGGTGTGTATTGAGGTCCTCTATCATCCTGCGTCGGTTGGTCCGTACTCAGTGAACTACCCTGTATATGAAATTTTTTGTTTGGGGTCTATTTCCTACAGTCTTGATTGAATAATTTTCATCCGATGCATCGTTTATAAAATAAATACAAAAAAAACTAGTACTGAGTGGACCATATATTTTTACTGGCCTAGCCCGGTAAAGTGACACTTGATCGGTAAAGTATACCAATTTCTTACGTCACTTTTGGTTTAAAACAAAAATGTAGGTACCTAATTAAGCACTCTAGACAACAGAGTCTGACATTTTTCAGCTAAAATTTATGAATTTTGTATACAAAAGATTTTAAGTTAAAAAGTGTTTTGAGAGGAGCAAAAACGGTTCCAGAAAAAAATATGGCACACAACACACCCGGAAAGTGTCTTTACTGCCAGATTCCACTCGCTGGCGCTTGCCCCCGAAAAGGCCAGCTCGCCCAGTAAAGAATCATTTTCTGGTCTTGTATATAAATAACTACTACATGTTAATTTTACTGAGGTAACATGATTTCATGACTAATTATTGTTATTATATTTAGATCGAAAAATCGAGTATCAATGGAAGTTCAAGGTTATAGAAGATTTAATGACGATAAATTTAACACCTACACATGGTTCGAACTGATTTTTTTTTTTTTGTAAAAAAAGTAACTAGACAAATAGAAAAAAATAACCAAAAAGTAACTTTAACTTCCATTTTCTCAATACTTATTAGAATTTGTTTATACAGAAGATTTTGCTGTTCTTCCATTTTTTTTCCTCATTATTTTTCTTTCTTTTTTTCCAACCTCTTCTGTCACAGTTTTTAAATATAAGTTATACGATTTTAAAGAATTTGTTCTCAGTTCTATTAGTTGTTTGTTGAAAACATGCAAATCTGATCTGTTGTTAGAATTAAATTTGTTGCCATAGCAAGAACTTATAACCAATAACATTTATTTCCCTGAAATCAAAACTTGTGAGGTGAGACCTTTGTAGCAGGCTTTAAGCCCATGATGTTAGATAATAGGACTACCACGTCAATTTGTACATACATTAAATTTCCTAAACATGACAGGTTTGTATATTGTAAGACTTGTAAATAAAACGATGGTATACAAAATGTGGAACTAAAAATGTGCTATGTACATATTAAGAAAAATATTGTTAAAATTTATATATATATATATATATATATATATATATATATATATATATATATATATATATATATATATATATATATATATATATATATATATATATATATATAATGAAAATAGATATTAAATCCATATGGTATTTAAGATGAACCATTTGTTTTCATTTTTTTGTTCTCATCAATAGAAAAACTTTAAGTGATTTAAAGTTAAGTAAAAATCCGGATATTGACAAATTGCGTAATATTTACAAGTGCCTAAGTGATGGATGTAAAGAGACTTAGAATATTATCTGTAAGCAAATATTACATTCTTGGATGTAGAATGTTCATTTTCAAAATAGCTCTTACTATTTACATCCCGGCGTAGAAATTTTGCAGAGGGATACATTATAAAAGGTAAGTCTGTAAGTTACACTTTCTTAAAACGGTTCATCTTTACTGATCATAAACAATGTCTTGAAAACTATTGTTGGATGTAACACTAACATAAATACATGTATTTTTAACTTCCAATCATGAGTTAGAAATACGGGATTCTGTTTTAAAATGGTTTCGAATTTTTATTTTACTGTGGCAGCAACGTCCCCGTACAATTGAAAAGAATATTGTTGAATGGCAAAGACAACATCCAATGCATCCACTGTAGTAAATTCTGACATTCTTGGCTTATGTTCACGTATGGTTAGAGCGATACATGAAAAATTTCCATTTATGTACCACAAATTTTCTCAGACAGTTGTTGAATCCATAAATGATGTTTAGCCTGTGAAATAGCAACTGCATCATCTGCATTTAATTGCGGTAGTACTGATTTGACACTTTCACACTAGATATCAGTTTATCAACATCAGGGTAGCATTACCTAACAGTCTTAGCAACTCTCCATGTGTTAGGCATGTTACATGAAGTGTTTCATTGTTTGCATACCTGTTTATTTTTATGAATTGTGCACGTCGTTCACAGGTAAACTATTTCTTCGTTTCTTATCGTTTGAGAATATTACATATCAGATGTTTTCATTATATTATTATTTAAGTATATGTAAAAGCCATCTTCGGAATGGACACGTGAATTTCGCTCTCTATTCATAATATATTGAATAATTCTGATATATCTGATTTTTGCTTTCAGTTAACATGAATGTATGGTTGCGGCAAACGTTGTAGGAGAGGGACGAAGCGAGGCAAGAAGCGCGGTCATCCAGGATCCCGTCGGTTAAAGCACGAGAGATGTGTTGGCTTGCTCTCGACCACGGTCTTACCACGGTCGTCATCTTCTGTACCGTTGCCGCCATTTATAACTAATGTTAAATTATGGTATCTTTTGTGAAATAATTATTAAGTTCAAAATAACATTAACTTTTATTTTTTATTTTTAATAATTCTATTTTGAAATAAATTGTAATTTAAATTCCTGTAATGGATTTTTCTCTGCTCACTTTGACGAGGTGTAGTTCGATAATGACAACAATAATAATTCTTTATTCATTTACTAGACCATATTTAAACCAAATATAAAAATGTACACTAAAATGGTAAAATACAAATACGGTAGTTTCTTCACATAAACCATTAACTTAAAAATAAACAAATAATATATGCAATATGCAGTAAATTATGCATGAACATAAATTACCTGTTATAATTATAGCTCGGACGGAGGTATCGGTTCCCAGTGACGTAAACTAGTTTTATCGGAAAATATACTATATTAAATAAAAAGGTAATAGATTTTTTTACGATTGCACTGCACTGTGGAAATTCTGGGAATTTACGTAGAAATCTACGCTCTGTGGGTCAACTGACAATAACGGAAAGGGGGCGACCACATGCAGTATGTCAATATATTGCATAACATCGAGTTGTATGTAACAACAGCGAGAAATTGTATAGAGCCAATCGGTCCTTTTAAAATGTCTCATTGTAAATCTTCACAGGCTACAGTAAATTTTGGGATTCGGGATATTCCGGAATTGCAATTTGACGATACATAATTATACTGCAGTAGTTATGACAAAGCACTTTCTTGGGCATGTAACACAAATATTAATAAACACATTTCCTCAGAAAACCATAAAAGAAGTGTGAGTGGCTTTAGTGATAGTGACAGGCAATGCAATTTTAACTTAGATTTAGTGGAAGTGATGGTTGGATGTAACCACGACAGTACCTAGGGCTGTGGCCGCCTGTGTCTAAATTTAGAAAATGCGCCCCCATCAGAAGGGCCCGCGAAAATATTGTTTGAAGTCCCTTTTATTTAGATCTTTTGAATAATTGTATCTGTGGAAGGGACAGCAACTATTTCTTATGTATGCTTGTTCAGTATTCGCCAACACTTTTTTTAAATAAATGAAAACTGAAAATGAGATTGACAATAAAATAAAAAAAGAAAGCTATATACATTTATGAGAGCAAAATGAGATTTACACATTTTCCTGTAGCTATTCCACCCTGCTATGACAGAAGGTCGTATCTGAAAAATATAATTTTAGAAAAATTAATTGTTATACCATCCACATTTCGAAATTAACAATTGTTATTGGTAACTAAACTTTTATTCATTCCTTTTATTAATATAACCATGTTACATAACATACTATACATACCTG
Source organism: Rhamnusium bicolor (assembly GCA_029963845.1). Taxonomy (NCBI): domain Eukaryota; kingdom Metazoa; phylum Arthropoda; class Insecta; order Coleoptera; family Cerambycidae; genus Rhamnusium; species Rhamnusium bicolor. The sequence goes on along the minus strand of JANEYF010003248.1, from coordinate 407,553 downwards.
GAGTACAAATGCCATTAAAATGTGCAGTTACAACTTTCTGTCATAGCAATTCAATATTTTTTTCCATATACATGTATCCGAGCTTGTATCCAACCAAAGTGATCAAAAGTGTTTTCGTTATTTTAATTTACTTTATTTATTGTTTCTAAGAATTAACCTCTTAGATTGTTTTTTTTAATTTTTTGGTTTATTCCAGCATCATAAATTGCTATTTTGTTTTTTGTTGAGAATTATTATAATTTTATTTATTATTCCTAAGATTTCAATCCATCCATGATCTATTCCTCATCCCTCAATATTCTGGCAAAAATACCTGCCCTAATTAATTTTTTAGTTTCATGTCAAAATTCCCTACACATTTATTTTTCTTTGCTATAAAAATTTAGGTATATTTTGTTTCTGTATTAGGTAAATGTAAAAATATGTAAGCTGATTATTTGCTTAATAACTCATTTGCAAAGCGCGCACACATACACATGGGCAAGTGTTGGGATATGAATTTTATTAATATTAGGGTGACGTTAATTCTACACCTTGTTGGTTTTGCAGAACAATGAAACATATTTTCAGTATAGTGCAGTATAAACCTAATCTACTCAAAAATATTACCATTTCATTGACTAAGTAGAGAATACTTGTTACCATTGATAATTTGTTTTATATCGTTTGACTTTGCATGCACCTTAGCCTAAAATATTAAACATATGTCCTCATAGATTTTATTTTAGGAAACTTGATATCATACAACTTTGTTTATGTAGAATTTTTTGAATTTGCCACTGTCTTCACAGTGTTTCGAATTAAAAGTTACCACACACCTTTCTTTATTGTTGTGCTTATCTCGAGCAAGACTTCATTGGACCCCAGCTAGATCACTTCGCGGCTTGTTTAAAGTCGGCTGTGGAATAGCACATGTCGCTGTGTGCCGTTATGAAATCTAGGAAGTCTCGTGAACCGCTGGAACCCACCGCAAAAAAGTTGATTAGCACAGCAGTCTGATTTCTGTAATTTAATATTATCTGAAAACTTATCGTGCACTTGTTGCAGAAATTTATTTCATAGTATGGGTGGGAGCGGGACAATTTTTTCTTTTACTGTTTTACTGTCAAATATTTTCAATCATTAAAGGCAATTGGCTGTCTCTAAATTCTTGCTTGCGTGTTTGGTACACAATAGTCCTTATGGTAGGCACGGCCCTGAATGTAACATACAGTGGTCAAAACTAGGTAGGTAATCCACTTTTTTAGAAAATTTTTGCAAAAGTGTATTAATGGCAAGTATAGCCAATGTTAGGGTGCCATCAGGGTCGACACTAGAAAAAAATATTTTTCAGTGGAGTGTGACAATATTGGACAAAAAATTTCTTCTGAGCTACTCACAATATAAATGGATTTTCAATGAAAGGTGATGAAGATTAACTCTAAAATATTTTGAACAAATATTAACAAATGTTTTCTTGTTTTCTTATATACATATTAATAATATACTTTTATTCCTGTAGGTAATTGGTAGTAAAAAATATTTATGTGTGTTAGTTTAGTGTTACATCGCCTAATACCTCCAGTCCTCTGCGAGTGAGTATTTATAATAAATTGGCTTTATCAAGTTTGGATATTATGGAATTCGCTAAAAAATTACAAGATATATTGTCATACATGTATGAACATATTTACGTGCTGACACAACCTATAGTAAACTCTATTCACTTAAACTTTGCAGCATTAGCCTGGATAGGGAACAAAATGCGTGCTGATGATTGGTGCAGACGGCAGGCAGATGTACACAAGTGCAAAGTTCCTATATTGGTTCATTTTCATTGTTTATTTTATTTTATAAGCATCGGTCATAGTTGGACGTTTGTTGATTGTGTTTTGATATTAATTGAATTGTGTTTTGCCTGGAAATAAGCAACCTAAAATACAAGCTACTTTGCCCATTGTAAATCGGACTCACTAAGTCCAACCCACCACTGCAAAGTTTAAGTAAATTGAGTTTAGTTATAAGAATCGACAAAATAGTGGGTTCTTTGGATTTGAAACATCATTTTTGGTATAATACAAGATCTGCAAATTAAAATAGAACAAAAGCATAAGATTTTATAATTTTTCAATGTCATATCTTAAACAGCACATCTTTATTTCATTATGTCAAACATGTGTATTTTTGGAATATAAAAATGTTCAATACGATAATAATAAATTAATTATAAAATATCTATTGTAGGTACATTACCTTATCGTAAGAATAATCCAATATTTTTTCAAACATATCCCAGTTTTCAATCATACCATCTTTCATATAACTGTGTAAGTCCATATTTGCTCTGGGTGTGTGTAGATATGTTGTATCAATATAATATTTAAATGCTGGAATAGAAAGTGAAATTTCAAAAAAGTTAAAAAATTATACATATTAAACGATGGTTTCTCATCTATTGCTTTGCTGTGTTGGTATTTTTTTGAGATGGTACCCTTCTTTAATAACAGTTAATATAAAGTGCTGTTCAAAATTCAAGGACCATCTGAAATATTGGTCACTTTTTCTCACTATACATATATCCTCGCTTAGAAGAGTTAACCCACTGAGATACGGTCTGAAAGGTTTTGAAGGAAAATTCATTGGTAATTTATACAGTTGTCAGTAATTGGAATGCAATTTTTATCCTAAGATGTACAGGACGATTTTCAGGCATATTAAATTTTTTTAAAAATTTAACCTCTAAATTCTTTCAAAATCATTGCGTTTTTTTAACCACTCATTTTTTATCATTGGAGTAATATTCCAGGACGTTTGGGCAACTAATTTGATATGGGGTAAAAATGTTAAACAATGGGGAATTCGTAATACCATATGATACTGGTAACATTCAGTTAGTTCCACACGTCGTATCAGCTACTTTTGAATATGGCTTAAGGAATGACAGAGATAGCGCATGCAGTTTTAGTACAAACATCATTGACATTCAGTGGAAGGACTCAGTTCACCTGTCACTTGTCTGAGGATCCTCGACTCTATAGAATCCCGGCCTAGCAATTTTGAGAGACGTAAAGTGGGGAGAGTCAAAGTGCACACATTATGAGTCCATTAGTGCATATTCAAACGTAGCTAATATAACATGTATGTGTGATTGTTAAGGAGTGAAAAATAAACTCCAACATCTCTAAGTTAAAAATTTTTGCCACTACACTATTTGTTTTTTTTTTTTCGACAATTTTTTTTTAAATGTTTCTATAACTCATCCATTTTTACGAATGACGTTAAAACAAGTTATTTTGTTATTTTTGTTATCACAGGCAGATGACTTAATAAACATGTCAGAAAGGTAAACAAATTGAAAATTTTTAAACGATGCTAATTAAGTCATTTTGATAGGTATTTTTCAACGTCAAGAAGATTTAAAAGACTACTTTTAACTTCTGTCACTGAAAATAGTAAACATTTTTAAAATATTAAAGAATGGGGGAAACTCATAACTAGAGCCCGTATCTCGGATGACATTTGCAAACATTTGTTGAGATGTTTTCGTTTCTCAACAGATAAAAAAGAGTCCCTGACCTTCAAGACAGTTGAAAGATAATTATATACAGGGTGTCTCGCAAAAAATGCCGCAAGTCACAACTCCGTTATTTCTTATCCGACTTTAAAAAACAAAATTAATGGCTCTACAAATACTACAAACTGACACTAATTTTGTTTTTTTCAAATAAAATGCTATATATATTTTTACTTAGTCTAGTAGAGATTTTTTTCTGAATTCAACGATGTATCATAACTTGATTTTCGTGCAATGTTAGTTGGAAAAAGTAAGTAAATGTTTATCAATATTAATATGGGCTTCTAATAAAATAACAAAGTTGTTATGGAAAACAATCAAATCAACAAATCAACACTAAATGTCAATTAAGCTTCTACATTAATCTTGTATTAGGTACCAAGTGTGCTATGGAAAACAATGAAATCAACAAAGCGACAAATGTCATTTAAGCTTTCAGTGTTATAAATTATTGTTGCTTATAATTTGTTGTTTTTTGTAAAATAACAAATAAAATAACCATGAATAACAGTGAACAGACCGATACGTTGCAAGTATATTTCGAATGCAATAAAAATAGGAACCAAGCGGTGCGTCTTTACATGATTCGCTTTCCGAAAGAAGAAGTTCTAGAAAGCACGTAAATTTGGAAGACTAGAACAGAATTTTAGAAACTATGGTGCTTTTAAGATACCCAAATTAGAGGAATGTCAATTTAATCAAAATGTAGAATTAAATGTTCTTCTTAGTGTGCAGGAAAATCAAAGAACATCAAAAGCTACTGTACACACGCACAAGTTTAAACCCTATATATCTCAAAAAGTGCAAGCATTAGAGAAAATGATCGTGATCGAAGAGAACAATTTTGTTGTTTTTATTTAAGCTTGATTCAACAAGATCGTGGCAGAAAATTTGTGCAATATTTATAGTATTTTTCATTGTTATAATAAAATTTTGCAACATTATCAAAATGTATTATTTCACAAAGGAACAATAATTTATAGTAAAAGTAGTAAAAATCGAAAGGCTTAAATGACATTTGTTGCTTTGTTCATTTGATTGTATTCAATGGCACACTTGGTAATTTTATTAGAAGCCCAAATTATTATTGATAAACATTTAAGTACTTGCTTTTTACTTTCGGGAAAAAATGGGGGCTAGGATAAATTTAACAGTTTGACATTTGAAATGCCTAAATCATGAAAAACTATGAAAAAAAATCTGTCGGCATGTCTGTAGTATCGCGATAGCAGCCACAGTATTTGAGATAAAGCTTTCAAATTTGGTATACATGTTCTAAAGGGCAAAGACAATGATAAAATCCGTGATGAACAAAATAGGCCAGCTGGTTTGGGTCTACGGGACCAAAACTTTTTTGTATTTGCCTTTATAACAAAATATATTCATGATGAAAATTATAAATCATATCTATATCAAGCCAATAAAATATATTTTCCAAGTGCTTAAATAACGCTGACGTAAACTGAAATTTTTTACACATTTGACCTCAAAATGGGGTTAGGATAAATTTAACAGTTTGACATTTGAAATGTCTAATTTATATTTACAAAAATGTCAATGTCAATAAGAAGAAATTATTAAAATATATGACATGAATTATTATTGACAGTATCGAATGATGCTGATAATTAATTATTATTTAAAAATTTTAATGAAACTTTTCAAGGTACACTATTAAAATTTAATTGAGGTAAGTGAAGAATTAAATAGAATGATTTTTTTAGATCACAATGATATAGACTGGTATATAGTAAGGACCAAATAAGGAGAACCCAAACAATTGGCCCTTTAGTGGCTTTTATTAACAATGTTGATTAAATGGTCACAGCTGACTCTTAACTTCGGCTGTGCAATGGTCTAGGCTGTGAAAACTCCGCAATAATAATTAGTTTCTGTTTTATTAAATAAATGATAGCCGGCAACCAAAAATACAGTGCCTTATTTTCATGGTGGTCAATATTTATAAGAACAGATATTTTATTATTTATTATTATTACTATTAAAGTTTTGAAGTGATGGCTAGAGCTGTCCGAGGTGGCTGGAGTACAGCCACGGTCTTGCGATGGCGTCACACGTGCCGATTTAGAAGCGATTTACGCTGCCGTCTTATTTGAAAGGTTAATGCGTGAGGTTGTACCTATAAATTATACATAATGTCAAACGCGTCAAAGGGTAAAAAACGACCGTACGCGGACACAGTGAATAAATTTATCGGTGAATTTCCGGATTTATTCTATGACGGATGTAAAATAATTTGTAAAGTTTGTAATCAAGACTTAATGTGCTGGCACAAAACAGATTGTCGTCGTCATCAACACCGTGCAACATCAAAATAAAAAAAATGACATGCCTTTGACAACTCAGTTTATGTTTGATTTATTGTTAATGTTAATAGCCTGTAATATTCCGCTACACATACTGGATAAACAACCATTTCGGAAGTTTTGGAATAAATACAATCCCCAGGTGAACTTACCAAGTCGTACATCGTTACGTAGATATATTCCAGCTGTTCGTGAAGACATTGTAAATAGGATTAAATGTGGATTAAAAAATACAGGGCTCTGGTTATGTATTGACGAGACGACAGATTGTAAAAAAAATTCTATTTTAAATATTATAGTACGTGTACTGGACCCTCTTAAACTAACAGTTCCACTTTTACTAGCTAGTAAAAGACTAACTGCGTGTACTGGCGAAATAATTACGGGGTGTTGGAGACATTCGAAAAATTTGAACTTTCAACAAGTCAAGTATTGATGTTTGTGACTGATGGTGCTGCGACAATGCGCATGGTAGGCCGTTCTATTCAAAGAGACAATTGTAGGTTTTTACATGTTACGTGTAAAGTGCATACGTTACATCTTGTGGCAGAAACGATTCGAAAATGTTTTCCAGAGGTAGATGCATTAATAGCAAATACAAAAAAAGTTTTTCTCAGATCTCCTAAACGGCTTCGAGCATTTCACAGACAGTGTCCTGGTATCCCTGAACCACCAGAGCCGATTCTTACACGTTGGAGAACGTGGTTGAAAGCGGCTTTTTATTATGCTGAATATTTTCAACAAACAAAAGCTGTAATACTACCGTTCAACCCTAACGAGGCTGCAGCTATTAGGGAAAGCCAGAAGAGCTTTCAAGACGTTTCCCTTGAAACAGATTTAAAAACTATTAATAACAATTATAGAGGACTACACGACGCAATAGAAAAATTGCAAAATAGTTCGTTGTCGTTAGTGGAATCGCTGCAAATAGTGGACGACGTAAATACACAGCTATAGGCTATAAATGACGCAAAAAATAATCGCGTTAGTGAAAAATTCGAGAGTGTATTACAGAAAGATCCTGATTTTAGCAAATTAAGACAAATTTGTGATGGTGCATCTACAACTTCGTTAAGTGAGTTCACAGATTGTTTTACTTATGCCTGTATTACATCCGTAGATGTCGAATGGTCGAAATTTTCAAAATGCAAAACATATTTTTTCACCAAAGCGAACATCGCTGACGGAGACAGCTGTAGAAACATACCTGATGCTATTATACTATAAATCTTCCCCACTTTGTGATGACGACAACCAAACTACTTCATAAATCTGCTTAAAAGGGTGAGTTTTATGCAAATTTTTATAAAATGTAACATTATTGTTAAAATTTATTTCCATTTACTGTACTTATTCAAGTATTATGATATGATGTAAACATATGAGTCATATGACGGCTCTGTCGGCCAGATGACCTCGGACAGTTCTAGTGATGGCAGTACGTAGTATTTTAATGTAGACGTAAATGAATAATGATATGTTTACGAACTGATGCAATTGGTTGTTAAGTAAAATTTCTAACCTATAAACGTAAACGTATTTATTTGTTTTTATCTTATTATTCATCAATATAAACATAAATAGCTGCCAGCTGTTGGTTTGTGTAATATTTTTTATATATGAGAAGTAAATATTTATTTACAGTACATGCTTCTACTTAATACACTTTTAAGTAAAATTTAAAAAATAATTATTTTTAGATGGCAGAAATTCTTAAAGCTCAAATACTGGGTGACTCTGACTTTGATGAAGATGACATGAATGAGGCAATAATTTTGCTATACTTAATAATATACCCTTATTTAATAACGATCCTGTCAGAAAACAAGCATTGCTTTATGGATGATTTACTTTTGATAGTATAATACCGAGGCACAAAATTTTTTTAGATTTGAGAAGGCCCATATTCCTTCTCGCAACTGCTTTGGGCATACCGGAGGATATAACCACAGACGATAGTATAACAATGACAGATGCGTTAACAGTCAACACTTGGTATTACTTTTCTGGAAACCAGAACAAGAATATTCCTTCCTCAAAAGTTCCAGCTCACGTCAAGGACTTTGTATTACATACATTTTTTTTTACAGATGTGGATGCTTGGTTTGCATATTCATATAGACTTGTTGATTTAGGAAGTATAATTATATACTATTAAAGAATTTTAAAAAGTAGTTTATCTTCCTTTATTATCATATAATTGACTCCTCATATTTTTGAGGATATGTATAGTGTTATTTTACTTTTAATAATAACGATGTTTATATTTTCTTTTTACCACTTACATAATGTAAACTTTTAGGCATACATCTGCAATGTAAAAAAATAATTAAAATAAATTAATGTTGAACCAAAAATTTTTTTTTTTTTAATTTGAAATATTTTTAATACTTTATTTTTTGAGAATTTAGGGTCAATTTTTTCATCTCCCATTAAATTAATTTGGTGGATAACTTCCTTGAATACAATTGTATCCATAGAATTTATGTGCCACATAAATTTAATTGGAGATGGAAAAACTGGCCCATAGTATGTTACTTTAATGAAGAATTAAAGTAGAGTACTACAGTGCATAGAAACAAAAAACATTATTTTTTAAATAAACTAATATAATTGAAGAATATAGATTATTTATATTATTTCAGAAAACTAAACAATTATTATTATTCCTTAAATTAGGAAAGGTTTTTAATACAATTTTTTTTAAATAAAAAACAGCATTAATATTCAGTGTCTTATTTTTATTATTAACAGTGCTTAGAGAAAACGAAGATGTTTATTTTCTAAGATCCTAATATCGTTTTGTGCAGGGAAATATTGAAAATAGGGATGTGCGATACAGTATCGATACTTTACTATACAATACTCGATATTTTGTATTGATACTTTGGCTAGCAAGACATTTGATACTGACTGCCATTTGGAGTTTGAGACAACTCAGTATCGCCACATGGTGGTTGAAGACAATTTAGGCGCTGCCAATTTTGTACAGGATTGGCTTTCGTTTTCATATTTTTAGTTGTAATAAAAACAAATCTGTTTAAATGAGAACATTTTTTTCATTTACTTATTTACTTATTTTCATTTACTTATATTACATCCTTTGTTAAACATAATGCTAATCTAGAGGAAATAGTGGACAGGGTCGAAAAATTAACAATAAATTATACCAAAAAAGACTATGTTATCGTTATGGGGGGTTTGGTAAATATTCTAAGAGGTAATGATATAGAAGCGTCGACGCTAGAACTACTTAAAAATATAAGTGCTTATACTAAATTGATTTTTTTTATCAGTACCTCTTTGCAAAAATAGGAGAACATTAAATAATTACATTAATAAAGCAAATATAAAAATTTATAGTGAACTACAATTAAATAATCAAAATAACGCAAACGTTACATTCTTGAATATTAACTCCCTTTTAAACTGTTCTCAATTTATATTCACAAGTGGACTAAACATAAAATATAGTGGTAAAGTGACAGTGCTTAATTATGTTACTAAGCTCATTCTTGATGAAATTCCTGAAAACCAAGAAAAGGCTATAAGGTATGGAATGTCAAGGAATCACAAAGAAACAGCAAAAAAATGTCAAGACTATGGTTCAAAAAGGTCATATGCAAGAAAATATAGTAGTGCCGGTAACATTAGATGTAAAAATGCAAAATTCGTTGGACAATTCCATTTTTTTAGGAAAAATTCAGTTGTAGTCTTAAACTCACAGTCTGTTATCAAAATATGACGAAATATCAAATTTAATATTAACTTTTAAGCCACTAATAGTATGTTTGGGAGAAACCAGACTAATAGAGGATATAAACGATAATGAAATCAATATATTTGGATACAATATTCTTAGGGTAGATAGCTGTAATAGACATACAGGAGGAGTCCTTATGTATTTAAGAAAGGACGTAAAAATTTTAAAATTTGATAAAAACTCATATTTAAAAAAATTATTGGTTGCTAAGTGTTAAAATATCTTTTAACAAAAAAAAATTTCGTTATAGTCACACTTTATCATTCACCCAGTAGCAGTGACTTAGATTTTATGAATATGTTTGAACAGTGGTGTGAGCAAAATATAACAGATATCTCATGCCCAGTTTTGATGTAGGTGATTTTAATATTAATTGGTTGTCAAATACAACGTATGCTAGTAGATTAAAAAATTTTATTTCTGATATAGGTTTGAATCAATTAGTTGATAGAATTACACATCCTACTGAGACAACAGGAAGCATTATAGATTTAGTTTTTACTAATACTGATAGGTTTAAATGTAGAGTTCACGAAACGTTACGCATAAGTGATCATTATATTTTGTCCCTAAATCTTTATTTCAACAATGAAACTAAAATAAATAAGGTTATTTATTCTAGAGGAAGAATTGACTATATTCAAATGAATGAAAAACTGACATTAATTAATTGGAATTTTCACCACAATAGTATAGATGAAAAATATATCTCCATTTATAATAACATAAGAAATATCTTAGACGATGTTGCACCTAGAAGAGAAGTTGTCATAAAACCAAAATTTAAGGAATGGTGGAATGAAATAGTTAAAAATGCAGTAGTAAAGAGAGATACTAGTTACCAAATTTATAGCATAATTAAAAGTACCATAGACAAACAAGCTTATAAAAAGAGTAGAAATAATGTTGTTAAAATTATAAGACAAGAAAAGACTTTATATTACCAAAATAAAATAGATTATAGCAAGAATGATCCCAAAAAAATGTGGCAAGCATTACAACCATTAATAAAAGACACGCAAGATAAAGAAATTAATAAGTTAGAAATTGACGAAGAGATTATTACAAATCTAGAAGAAATTCCAAATTATTTGAATGTCTTCTACATTAACAGTATTGAAGAAGTGATATCTAAAGCTACGGTTTCCTAGGACAGTGCGCGACGTAAGACATAAATCAGACGCAACCCCGCTGACAAACGTCCAGAGTACGTCGCGCATCTGCCTGGTTTGCTAGAAAGCCAGTTTCGGTCTATTGTTCATGCAAAATGACGCGTCTGGATGAAATAGTGGTAATGTTATTGTTAGAAGAGGAAGCCGACGAGGAAGAATTATTACTAATGCACAATCTTAAAAGAAAATCTGAGAGTGAATTTTTGACCACAGCGCCTTTGTAACTGCGCATTTTGTAACTGTGCATTTTGCAATTTATATATGGGTGGATGTTGTTTAACCAAGTCAATTAAAAGTTCGTCTTCCTGGAGAGAGAATTTTTGACTCATTTTCGCCGCCAGAAAAATAAAAAATCGTATAAAATAAATATTTTAATTTTTTTAAATTCTTCTACCATCAGCACAAACTATAATCCGCTCAGCTCCGAGTTCCGCTGGAATCTAATACGAGTAGGTTACGACGTAAATCCAAACCGACAACGCCATGCGCAATGTGTACGTAGAATAAAGCGCACTCTAGGAATTCGCTTCAATTGCATTGAATACATTAGATTCGGACGTATGTCGACGTCGATCAGTTTTACGTCGCGCACTGTCCTAGGAAACCGTAGCTTAAAATAGATACAACAAACTGCAGTATAGATAATAGGGACGGTGAGAACATTATTGTACAAACTTTATTCCATACTTTTAGTTAATTACGTATGATGGACTAAGAAAAGCAGTATTTTCTTTACCAAATAAGGGTAGCCCAGATGACATCACAAGTGAATTACTTAAAAATATTTATAATAGCATAGAAAATCCTCTCTTAAATTTAATTAATAGTTCACTACAAACAGGTAAAGTACCATCTATTTTAAAAATAGCCACTATTATACCAATACCAAAAAATCCAAGGTTCTGAGAAAGCAAATGACCTAAGACCTATAAATATGTTAGTGACCATCGAAAAATTATTAGAAAGAATTGTATATGATCAGTTAATTGAATTTATTATGAATAATGGAATATTAATATTAAATCAGTCAGGTTTTCGAAAAGGACATAGTTGTGAAACTGCTATACAAAATGTTTTATATGACTGGAAAAATAACTTGGATGATAGTGTAATGGTAGGTGCGGTATTCTTAGATCTGCAAAGAGCCTTCGAAACTATTGATAGGAAAAAATTAATTGAAAAACTTAGAAAATATGGGATTGAGGGTATGGCTTTAAACTGGTTTATTGACAATCTGGAGAACAGAAAGCAAATTACAAAAATAAATGGTAGAATCTCCGATGAAATTAGTAATAACAGTGGCGTACCACAAGGTAGCACCTTGGGACCGTTGCTGTTCTTACTATATATTAATGACATAGTGAATGCAGTAGAAAACTGTCATATACATTTGTTCGCAGATGACACGCTAATTTATTTTAATTCCAAAGATCTTGAACATCTTATCAATACAATAAATGTAGACTTAGCGAATCTTTTAAAGTGGTTCAATTCCAACTTACTAAAATTAAATGCAAAAAAAATCTAAATTTATGATACTCTGCAATAATAGAGAATATACTGAATTTAAATTAAATAGTTTTAAAGTAACCATTGGTAATGATGATATTGAAGTTGTGGAAAAAATTAAGTATCTTGGGGTTATAATAGATAGAAGTCTTTCATTTAAAGAGCATGCTTGGTATGTTACTAACAAAATATCAAAGAATGTAGGTGTTTTATCAAGAGTAGCTCCGTTTTTATCACAGTGGTCTAAAATTTGTGTATATAACACTTTAATTCTACCACATTTAACTTTTGGTGCTTCGGTTCTATACTTTATTAATAAAAATGAATTAAATAGACTACAAAAAATTACAAAATAGGGCTATGCGTATTATCTTACTAGCTGCAAGAAATACTCCAATTACGAACATGTTAGCTAAGCTAAATTGGCTACCCGTTCATTCATATTTAGAATATCAAACCATGATTTTAATTTATAAGATAAATAATAAGATAACACCAGCATATTTAAATGACAAGTTAGTCGTAAATAATACCATTCATAATTATAATACCAGGAAAAATATAAATCTATGTTACTACAAAAAAACAAAAAATAAAACAAATACTGAAAAATCTGTCTATCACAAGGCTTACCGGAAGAAATTAAAAACATAAATAAATTAAATATATTCAAATTGAGGTTAAAAGAACATCTACTGGGTGAATGCCCACATTAATAGTTTGGATCTCCAAATATTTAATTGAGTAAATTATGTGTTATTGACTCTATGTGGGTATTTGTATAATAATTATAACTGTCTGTTTTTATGTGTTAATATATTTTGTGATATATTGTTGCTATTGTGTAGTTATTAACATGCTTTATTTTGCAATGGCTGGATATTTTATTTTATTGTATGTGTATGTTTATATTTGTAGCGAGATATATCTTATATTAATATATGCAGATATTGTGTTTAACAATGTAACATTGTATAACTTGTTAAATTAGCATGGCTAAATAAAGAGATAATAATAATATATTCCAGATACTGATTCAAATATCGAATGTATCGATACTACATTCTTTTACAATATTTCGATGGATCGATACCTTGGAGACCAATCCCTATCGATACGAAATATCGAAACTCTGTGTCGCATCAGAACATACCTAATTGAAAAGCAGTAACAATTTCAATGCATATGCGATGGAAAAATTCATAAATAAATCAATGTATTTTCATTTCAAAGCAGTACCAGGTCAAACCAGTTAATTGAAAGGGAAAAATGTATCACTTTTGGAACATTTGACCTGCAATCTTTTTAATATTTTCTACCAAGTAGTAAATCATAGATATGTGGGGACAAAAAAAATCGAACAATAATACATGGTTCAAAAAAAAATTTTGTTCGTGTCCCAAGTTAGGACAAAAATTTCTAACTTGGGACATTTCAGGAAATAATGTATTTTAGTAAGAAATTATAGTTTGGTGACATTAGGCACATGTACTCTTATTCGGGATACCTTCATATATGTAGGTACCTATATAAATTTTTCCAATTTTTTTTTTGCAATGTTTCTCAGGCTTTAAAATATATATTTTACATTCAGTAGTATAGAAATTTGTGAACACCAATAACTCATTTTTTTTTATTATAAACTCAAATGTACTTATAAAACAACATAACATGAACGAAATTAGTGCTGCGAGGGCCGAATATCTATGAGCAGTATCTAGGAACATATCTGATGGTGACGCTGATTCAACTTCATCAGAAGAAACTTTTCCAGATATTGAGCAGGCTGAATAAGACAATTGTTTTATTTTGTTTTATATATAATATGAAAGAGAATGATAAATAAAGCTTATGTTTTTATTAACAGAATTCTACTAAATCTAAGAATTATTTGTGGTAGAAAAAAAAGAAAAATTTAGAGAATACCATAAATAACATTCAGACAATATTTGGTTTTCTACATTAACTAAAATAAAAAATTATTATTGTGATACCACTGAAGCCGTAATTAAATTAATCGATGTACCTAATGTATTATATAATCCAGTTTACATATTTTCCATAAAATAACTATATTTTCCTAAAAAAATTAAACATTCTCGAATATTCTCAAAAATTCTCGAAAATTCCCGAATATTGGCAACAATCAATAAATTACCGAAATTTTACAACACTAAACAAAACAACATTTGTCATTAACATAAAAACGCAATATAATCATATTCTTAAAGTTATGAGGAAAGAACAAGGTAGGTAACTCTATAAGGAAAAGTTTCTTTGCTGCAATCTTATTTTAAAGTCATTTGAGGAAGAGAGGAATTGGGAAATTTATATTTTCCCCTTGTTACAGACAATAGAGGTCTCGATTGCGAATTCGGCTAATACTCGAAAAAAAAAAAAAAAGCTCAGAACTAGTAATGAGCAAATAAAATGTCCAATACACGATATATCTATTTTCAGCTAGTATTGCACATTACAATATGCGCAAAAGTAGTTCTGGGCAATTGTTTCATTACCCGTTGCCTAGCCCATTGTGCATACATTTTGTGATGTAACTAATTTTTTCTTGCCCTAAAATGTCCTTCTTTTGTAATTTTGAATGTTGAAAGTCACGGTTCAAGGTCAGTGATCGAAATAATTATTTTTAAAGGTCATTTTAAGCCAACGAAAATTAAGAGGAATTTTTAATGGTTATTGTAGGGCAAGGAACACAGTGAAATCAATGAAATACA